>OZ020298.1:7516060-7593499 GCA_963971205.1 Aethes cnicana | reverse complement strand
GTTCAAATTTCGAACATCTTCCAACAGCAATGGCCGCCGATATTCTTCAGTCACACAGAACGAAAGTTTGTTCCAAATTCAAATGTCGTCTATATTTAGTTAATGATTTTTGAAATTTGAATGTGAGACATAACGTATTCGAACTACCGGCATTGTGGACAGATTTCCAAGCATCTTAGAGGATTTATAAAATGAGTGTAGATAAAGTTGTGTATGCAACTGTACACAATTAGGCCTTAGAACACTCGTGCGATATTATTATGAATTAAATCCCACTCGTGTTTAAGGACCTTTTAAACTACTATAACTATTACCGTTGGGAGGAGCCATAGCGGGTGATCCCTCGCCCGGTGGAGTCTCATCCAGCTCCACGGGGCTCGCTCCTTCTTTTTCCTTGTTGGCCCCCTCCTTGAGCCAGGGCGGCGGCTGCGTCATGAAGGGCGGCAGGCCTCCCTGGCCCGGCATCAGGCCCATGCCGGGGCCCGCCGGCCCGCCCGGGCCCCCCGGCCCTCCGGGGCCCATGGGTCCGCCCATGTTCATTCCCGGGCCACCCATACCGGGTGGCATTTGACCTGGAGATGTTATGGGCACATTTCATTGACTACATAAGGACGTACGCAGAGTAAATATCCTGAAGACGCTGCATAGGTAATAGAGCGTACATCCCACCTGACGGTAAGTTGTCAATTGCGGCCCATGGACACCGAAATCCTATGATCCCCCATTAAGAAACCATAAGATCTCGAATGCGTTGCTTACCCTGAGGTCAAAGATGGAATGCCTCTGTGACATAAATTTCACCGTATTGAAAGAATGCTGCCAAAAAATAACGGGGCGAAAGGGACAAGGCAGGCTGTGTGACAAGGATATATGTCCATACTCCGGGAATAACAGTGACAAAAGCTGTCATATGTCGGTTTAAGAATCTCTCCTTACTATATGTTTGATTCATGATTCTTGCAAGCTAAATTTCATCCATTTCTAATCATCATAACGCGATGAAACTTGGAAGGTATATGTAAATTGGATGCCAATGCAAGAATATGGCACCACCAAGCTGATCTGATGATGGAGCTCTTAGTACTTAGGACTTAGGATACGGAAAGTCCAAGCATTGGTTTAGTTTTTTAAACAAATTATTATTGACTAGGCAAATCTTACTGATCTACCTAAGTATATCGATTTTTATTTCATACTACGAATGTGAGGAAAGCGATTTCATTGCGTAGAATTCGGTAAGACCGTTCCCGCGGGTACTATGCATTTTTTAGTTTAGGGATAAAAAGTAGGCTGTATTTTCAAACGGGATACAATGTACTCTACACACACACCCCTATCAAATTTTGTGGCAATTCAACCAGTAGTTCTCGAATTGTATAAAGAGGATAGCCTTGTTTGTTTGCTTGAATGCAAAGTTTTTTTGAAAGCTACATTACGCCTGAATGACATCGCTACACCTTTCCAACGCGGTTTAAGCTGAGGGAGACGGCTAGGCAAAAATAAAATTGTTCGGTAAAAAATTGCCATGTCAAAATATTTCTTCGGGTCAAATTTTTGATGTCAACTGTTTAATAATAATAAGAAAGTTACCGGCAGCCGCCATCGCCTCGACGTCAGCTTGCGTGATGACCTTACAGGTGGGCCCGTCCTGTGGCCTCGTCCACGTGGTCTCGCGCGTGCGCGCGTGGTAATAGTACGACTTGCCCTCCTCAGTCTTCGTCTCCACCCAAAGCTCCGGAGCAGGCTGGCAACGGAACACATGTCCAATTATGTATTCAGTTATACACTACTACTACTTCAGCCTATTTGCGTCCCACTGCTGGGCACAGGCCCAGTGCATTTTGGGGACTTCACTTCACACACATCTTTGAATTACTTCGCAGATGCGTGCAGGTTTCCTCACAATGTTTTCCTTTGAATTTCGCACATAAGTAAACTTGGAGGTGTGAGCCGGAATCGAACCACCGAACCTCTGCATGAGAGGCGGTAGGCCAAACCACTAGGCCACCATGGCTTCAGTTATACATGTCAGCTGTGAATGTGCTAATGCTTCATGGATTAATAATAATAATAATAAATTTATTCAGTAAGTAAGTATACAATATTATATTACTGTTGGCCTGGTGAACTTTGTATCACCCAAAGGTGAATCCCAAACAAAGTAATTGTTCTTATTTTTAATTTTCTTTCAGACTTTTCCCGATTTTTTTTCTTTCTAAACCTTCCCTGAATCACGGGGAATTCAAAAAAAGAATTAGCCAAATCGGTCCAGCAGTTCTCGAGCCTTAGCCAGACCAACACACGGCGATTCATTTTTATATATAAAGAGAAGATTACACTAGGCGTTATGATATCTTAATTAACTGACATAGGTATAACAAAATCATCTAAATGCGGCGAAAACATTACCTACTTCTATGCCTGAGCTAGGATAAATAAAAATGAGCAAGTTATGAGTGTTAAAGAAAAAATACTATGACGGTGTATCGTCGACATCACAAACCAGTATATAATCTTACCATATTAGGCGGCGGCATGCCCGGTGGACCTCCAAATGGGGGCTGCCCCATCATGTTAGGCGGCGGCCCCATCGGTCCCCCAGGGCCCATCATCCCGGGCGGGGGCCCGAACGGCGGGGGCCCACCCATCATCCCCGGGGGCGGGCCCATCGGCCCCCAGTTGTTGTCGAAGTTCGGCCCGTTGTTGGGGCCATAGCGCGGGCCTCCGCGGCCCCGGAAGAAGCCTCGGCCCCGCATGGGAGGCCCGCCGGGGCCGTAGCCGCGGCCTCGGAAGCGCATAGGAGGGGGGCCGTTCATCCAGCCCGGCGGAGGGCCTCTGCCTCTACCCCTAAGGGAACACGAGTACTGTTAGCGGAAACTAAGTTCTGTAGTACTGTGAATTCATAAAATGTTTTTGTGTTAGGCCACAAGGTTTATGATCATTTTGATTGAAAGTTGCTATGAATACATGGATATAGCACAGGTTACTTTTTAATCCCGAATTGTAACCCAATAGTAGTTTATTTCAACAGGCTAGCTAGAGGATGTGGAATTAAATTATCACTAAAGATTTTTTAGTGGCATCAACTGCATAATAGCCCAGTGAATTTTATTAAGCAAATCCTATGTCTAAAGAAGCCGTACAAATATCTAGATTGGTGAAGCATGCCTTTCTTACAAGGATCTCTATCTAGCGGTAATTTTACGAAATCTTTTTATATAATTTCATATCCTCGCATGAGGCTGACATAGTCTTTGTAAATATTTCAAGAATTAAAAAAATAATACACTAAATAACCCACACATGCATTGTTCACAAAAAAGGCCTTTAATGTACACACACAACAACAATCTAAAAAACTACACAGTTGGTTGCCACAGGAATTATGCAGGGGGCGATGAATATTGTTCAGCTACTAAGTAGTACAGTTACAGTACTTGGGGCTAAGCTCTCTTTCCTTTCTTCCAACCATTATCATGATGAAAAGTACAATAATGTACTCATTTTTATACTTCTACCTCACACCATCAACTCGCTTCACATAAATTAGCTTCAAATCAATATCATATCAGTTGCTATGAGACAACCATACAGAAAAATAAACACATTGAAACTAACAATCATGAAAACGTGATCTATCTGCGATGAGGCAGAGAATGCCCAAAGTGGGACTTCAACCCATCCTCCAGCAGAATATGATTCAACTGCTAAACAAATGCAGCTGTGAAATCACAATTTTATAATAAGTCCCCCGCTCTGTCTGTCCGTCTGTCGCAAAAAGCTCAAAAACTGAACGGAGATTTTCAGATAAAGGAGTTCATGAGAAAGATTTTTGGTGTATAATTTGTTGATGTAACCATGCAAACACGGGGCAGGGCGCTCGTATGATTTTTAAACATTTTTCAATATCATTGTTTTCATATAAAAAGGAGCACTAGTAAATGTTGGCAATATTAAGTTTGAATATGAGACTGCATAGCCATGACACAAATAAGTACATTCTGCCACTGTTATTGACTTGAAAAATTGGACTCTCAAACGGCAACCCTGCTTGCTTATGCATAATGTAGCTATCAAATATTATATAATAAACTACTTCTACTTCATAGAAACATGATTGAAAATTTAGAATATAGTGTCACACACATTCACAAGAATGCGGATAGTGTTATTAACTATTACCAAAACCATTGAGAAAATTATACAAGAGTGGCAGAGTCCATACTGTAGTGCGTGCTCCAAAACCCGGGTTAACACTAGATCGATCGCTAGCATCCAGTGGCTGAACCCCGATTACTCAACCGTTTAGCAGTTGCTCCGCTACTTGAAGCTAGATGAAAACAAAGTATATTTCTAAACAATTTACAACTAATATTATAACTAGAACTCTTTTTTGAAATCCTCTTATTACACAGAGACTTCGGGTTGTAAGTTGTAAACTGTTAAGCAATAAAATATGCTTTGCGTTCGGCTCGCCATCTAGCTAGTAGCGGTAGCAAGTGCTAAACGGTCGGGTAATCGGGGTTCAGTCACTGGACGCTAGATGTCGATCTAGTGTTAACCCGGGTTTTGGAGCACACACAACATTACAGGCTCTGCCACTCTTCTTGTATCATTTCTCTATGCCAAAACCAAGCATTTATGTTGTATCAAGTAAAATGTACACACATAAACTTGTAAAATATTGAGTATAGCGCAGCAGCATGAGAATCGATTATTATAAGCGTTCCTAAAAATTTGTTTACTGATTACTATCAACATCAGAGTTTTCGAAGCAAATACCAACAAATGGACAGGAGTAGATTGAAATGAGGCAATGCTGGAAAATTCAGAGAATCTGAAGAAAATACTTGATTGAAAGCAGTGCGAAAATTGCAGAATACTGCCGGTCAAAGCCTGATAAGTGATACTGACCAAATCGATCCTAAAAAATAACACGTTGGTGTCTCACCTGAAGTTGCCTCGGCCTCGGCCGCCTCGGAAGCCGTTGCCTCCGTCGTCATCCTCGTAGTTATCTTCATAATTTACATCACCAAAATCCTTGCACGCCTCACCGATACCTTCGTTACCATCACCACCACGGCTCACCACTTCGTTCATAACAGAGTCCTGCTGGTCAACATATTCCTCCTCCATAGTGACTGTTGGCGTTATTTATTCACAAAACGCACGTCCTCATGCCGAATAAGTCTATTTGTGGCGAACTGTTATAATAAATTCGCACTCGCGGTACAACAATAACGCCACCCCAAAATGGCGGACAATGGCGGATGAACGAACTCTATAGTTTATGGTTGTACGTCATGGACGGCTTGCATAGGGATGCCAATAAACGAATCGGTAAAGTCGACTTTTTCGCCAAGACCGGAAACGGGACCCTATTACTAAGACTCCACTGTCCGTCTGTCGCCATCATGTCTGTAGCTCATGAACCGTGATAGTTAGACAGTTGAATTTTTTACAGATTATGTATATCTGTTGCCGCTTTAACCAAAGGCCTATAACTACTACAACGTTCGAAGCCCGTGGCAAATTCATCGGACGAAAGCTCGGTCGCCTACCTATTAGAAATGTGAAAGTGTGTTTGTTTGTCCTTTCTTCACGTCGGAACGACTGGACCGATTTGAATGGAATTTGGCATGGATATATTTTGACACCCTTGAGAAGGTCGGTTCGTTTCATATAACCACACTCGAGTTTTAGGCCCCTTTATTATGTGGCAGTTTCATAAACTATTACTTACCATCAATCTCATAGTTTGTTTTGGTTTTCTGAAAAAAGGAAGGGAAAGTTTCTTTCCGGAGTTTCCGGAGGAAGAAAAATCGATTATTATAAAAGGGTAATATCTCAAAAACAAAGGCATTTTAAATATAAATTTTTGCAAGTAGGGTCGTCTGTAGTGCCCTTAAACGTGGGTTCATTGTATTTCTAAATGCGTGGCTGGCTGTGCGTTGCTGTGGAAGTATTCACATACATTTTGGCACGAAGCGTTTGTGTAACCAGCTGTGGGGTTCCGGGCTTATTTACGCTGGGAAAATCCAGGTACCACCCGGCCATGGGGGGGGGGAGGGGGGTTTATAGTACTCGCTGGCTTTAGTAGCACAGAAAAAATTAATAGCACTACATACAGAATGGCCACGGAACCACCCGCCTGAATCTAGCCGGCTATCGGATCTCGCTGTTCCCTATAGGATTGCTCTAACGTGTCGCGTGAACTTTAAGCAGCTAGATTTAAAGTTCAACTTGACGCGTGAGCGATCCTATAGGGAACAGTGAGATCCCTATTTAAGACTTCGCATTTAGGCCCTGAACATAATTTACAATTTTTAGAAAAAAATACTGTATGTACATGTATGTATGTGGGTATGTATGTATGTCCGGGTGTAACTTGAAAACTACTGGACAGATTGCAACAAAATTCGGTATGGGGGTAGTTTAGAACACTGGTCAACATATAGGTTACTTTTTATCCCGGAAAAACGCACAAATGCCGTGGGAATGCCATTAGTGAATTCCACGCGGACGAAGTCGCGGGCAGAAGCTAGTATATCAATAAATAAGACGCATTGACAAATTCTGCTTTGCCCAAAGGTTAACTGGTAGAGAATGCTTAATGGCATTAAGTTCGCCTTTTGAATTAGTTTTAACTAATGTGCAATAAAGTTTACAATACAATATAATAAGCATACTTTATTGAACACCACACATTCAAGGAACAGTACAGACATTATGTAATTACACAAAAAGTATGGCATACACCAGGCGGTGTTATCGCTTAAGGCATTGCAACATTGCAACGCACACGTGCGTTCAAGGCACTGCGGGAAAGTCAGCAAAACGCACATATGCGTCGGTGGCAGTGAATGCGTTAATAGCGATCTCTACCAGACAACCCTTGGATAGTGGAGATCAAGAAAAACAAACGAGGTTGGTAGGCGGTGGCGGTTTAAATCCATATTAATTTAATAATATTATAAATGCGAAAGTAACTCTGTCTGTCTGTCTATCTGTCTGTCTGTTACCTCTTCACGCTCCAACCGCTTACCGATCTGGATGCAATTTGGCATGGATATAGTTGGAGTCCCGGGTAAGGATATAGGCTACTTTTTATTCCGAAAAAACGCATAGTTCCCGCGGGAACGCGATAACCGAATTCCACGCGGGCGAAATCGCGGGCAGAAGCTAGTTAATAAATAAAGAATAAGAAGCGCCTTCAAACTCCCGACACCTAACAACTGCCCCAAGGTTACAGCTCGTACAGACGGACTGCATTTCAACGAAAATCACTCTGAAAACAGCAAACCAACTGAATCCGGATGCACAGCTCTCCTAGAAATTGCAGTGCCGGCCCTCAATGAGTAAATGACATTTGGACTGCAACCCAGCTGCAAAACGGCAGTTCCGAGTGCAGTTGTAACTAACTGCAGCAACATAACTGCAAACCGCCTACATTCGCTTGCAGTTGCCGTTATAGTCCTGTCAACCGCACATCCACTACAAAGCTAGCTACACAGTTAAAATGCAGTCGTATGCTGTTGGAGCAATGGGGGCTATCGCAGGTGAATTTGCCACTAGAGGCGCTAGTGTCGCGTGAGGTCCAATAACACTCACTTTTCACTAGTTTCGGCGGGCTTCGTGACATACATTATAATTTATTTAATTTACCTGTTGAAAAGTGAATTCCTTCGTGAAATTATCGCAAATATGGATTATTTGGCGATGTGTGAACGCTCCGAAATCGGATTTTTTTTCGAACAAAACGCAACTGCACAACATTGCGGTATAGCTATTCTATATTATGATAGTTATTTATAATGAGATTCAAGATCTTAAAACTATTTCGGCGCCAATCTTCGCCTTTGACAGCTATACCTCTGGACCTTAGTCAACAGTGGCGCTAACTGGTGAGCAAAGAAATGATAGTCCCCATTGCAACACGACCTTTGAGTATATAGAGTATTGAGTATATACTCAAAGAACAAGACAGACTGCAAGAAAAGTTGCAATGCAGTTGCTCAAAATTCATTAACGCATTCACTGCCACTTCTTTTTACGAACTTTCGCCAGGTGCCACATCTGTCATTAAGGGAACATTGCAACGCACATGTGCGTTCGAGGCACTGCGGGAAAGTCAGCAAAACGCATATATGCGTTGGTGGCAGTGAATGCCTTAAGGAAAGTATTACAACCATGCAGCTACACTGCAGTCCGCCTGCTGTCGACAAGACTGCGGTAACTGCAAGTGGCTTGAGCAGTTTGCAGTTATGATGCAGTTACGTCAACTGCATCAGGAATGCACTCTTATTGCCATTTTGCAGCCGAGTGGCAATACGAATGATGTCAGTCTGCACCAGCCCTAAAACTGCCACCAACTGCATCCGAACTGCACATCTCATAGAAACTGGAGTTCGATTGCAGTCAGTCTGTACCTGCTCTAACTAATCAATCTGTAATCGACTGTTGCAACCCTTTGGTGGCGAACTCAGACTTGCTTCCTTTACAAAAAAAACAGCATACACTGTTACTGTTTATTCAAGTCCACACTGTTTGATAAGTATTGCATTGATTGACAGGTTACGTGATTACAGTTTCAGAAAGGCTCCTGCCTAAGTTTCAATTTTTCTTTTTCATGGGTAGAGCTCCCGCCTGCAGTCCCGCCAAAGTCACAGGAGGCACGCCTTCTAGATGACGCAGGCCTTTGTATTTACTGCGGTGACTTCGTTTATCGACGGGCTTCAACATCTTCAAGAAAGAATGATCTAAGCCATCGTAGGGCTCCAGGGAGGCGGAAGCGCTTCGAACGTGCGGGATCCTCGCCGCCTCCTTCAGCGACGTGGCCATCAATTCCATGGACTTCTTTCTGCGACCAGCGCTAGTAGACATCGACTTAGCGGATACATAATTAAAAATAGGTTTAGTGATATTATGGAATTTTCGAACTGGGTTGTTGAATGGATAGTTCTTAGCCAGCTCGGGATTGATTCCCCGCCACGTGGGCGGGGGCAGAGGCTTCTGCGCCATGTCTGGGCAAGTGCCGATGACGTTGGGGTTGTTCTCGGAGGAAGCAGCCCTTTTGCTGCGGCAGCCCGAGCAGAAGCAGGTGTTTGCGGGGTCAGGAGCGGTGCTTGAAGAGAAACTCTTTACCCAAGACGGGGGATCAGCGCCTCGCTTCTTATTAGTTTTGCAAGGAGGGTTCGGTGGCGCAGGGGCATAGGCGGGAGACAGTGGGTTCTGTAGTGGATTCAAGTCTTGGCAGACCGGGAAAGGAGTACATGGGACGTTTATGCCTGGACCACAGAATGGCACAGCGGCGGCAGGGGCGGGACAGCAGCAGCAAGGGCCGCAGGGTCCGCAGGGGCCGCAAGGCCCACAAGGTCCACAAGGCCCGCAAGGCCCGCAAGGCCCACAGGGTCCACAAGGCCCGCAAGATCCACAAGGTCCGCAAGGCCCGCAAGGTCCGCAAGGTCCACAAGGTCCACAAGGTCCGCATCCGCAACAAGGGCCGCAACCACAGCCACAAGGTGCACCGCATCCACAGAAGCAAGCCGGGTTAGGCGGCGCCAGGCCGCACTGAGTCCCGGGGCATACTGGGCCGGAGCAGGGGCAGCCTCCAGTCGAGACGTGGTAGGGCCCGCAGAACCACGTGCCATAGGGGTAGTGGTAGTACCCCGTCATGTATTGGAGGCAGCGAGGGGCCGTGTTGCTGGGCGGAGGCAGGCAGCCGCCGCAGCAGTGTCCGCAGCCGCTGGCGGGACCGCAAGGGCCACAAGGACACGCGCAAATGCTCGCTATGTCCTTTATAGCGAGCGCGGCCGCGTTCTCGATGGGACCGATCGCGAGCGATAAGTCCGGCACGGCAGAACTCGCCGCCAGGGGACAACATGTGTGCGGCAGCACGCTACCGTGTGGCGGGGATTGTGTATTGTGCTGAGCTATGGGGTAAGTGGAGTGATCAGTATTGCATCGCTTCGAAAGTGTAGTGTCAGACCGCGCCTTGGGCAAACCGTCGTTAGTGATGATGAAGTCTTCGGGCCCACTCCTCGGGTAGAGAAAGGCGGGACAGGACGCGCTCTTGAAGACCGGACCGGCCTCTCCCTGCTTCTGCTTCAGCGGTGCAGTGGGCTTTGTTATCTTGAACGACGGCATTTCGAACAGTGCCTGAATCTGTTCGCGAAAGCTGGCCTTCTTGAAGGAAGCAGCTGAAAGGATGAGCGCTCTTTGAAATAACACCTAACATCAACCTAAATGGTAATGCTAAAGAGATTAAAAATTAAAAAGTTGGTACTGATCTATAATGCGTTTATTTAAAAACATGAAAGTTGTTGCATTTTATTTTAATACTTAGTCGTCAAATATAGAAAGCCTAAAAATGCGAGGCAAATATTGATTATATAAAATTTGTATTACTAACGGGAGAATAGGTACTTATTAACATGCGTGGTATAAAAATTAAACAAACTTAGGAATATCTACCATATTAAGCATCGTAAGGCTTGAAATCGTCTAAATTGTCTCGACGGCAATTGGTCCTCGGGCCATCGTGGACTTGCCAGAGGTACTGCTTGGGCAAACGCTTGTGGCGAATAGGGGAAAGTGACGCTTTCGACAGGGCGTAGTCTGTAGCACATCTACTGTATTTCCGATGTGGAGGAAAGTTCGTTTTCCTAGCGTAACTACTGGTGGCTTGCCACTTGGGCGGAGTCCTGGTCAGGGGCTTCAAGGGGCCTAGATTTGACGCGGACACTCTCACAGGTGTAGATTCTTGGTCGAATGGGACCCATAGCTTTTGAGGTAAATCCTGCGTGTCGTTCTTCGGTAGAGGTACAACGCTGCCCGCTAATGTGGCGCTGGTGTTGTTGAATGGGAAAAACTTGGAGAGGCTTGAGCGTGCGTTCTTTATGGTTTCTTTGACGACGGGTACAGGAGGTGGAATTTCTTCTCTATTGTCGGTTTTCTCGACCTTGTCGAACCTCAGGGGTGCGTGTGTGGGTAGAGGGGGGGCGGCTAACGGCGCGGTGGCGGTCATGGGGAGAAGCGCGGCGGCGGCGGGAGTGATGCAGCAAGCGCAGCACTTGCCGCAGGGGCCGCAGCCGCAGCAACCGTTGGAGGTGCAACAAGCCAAGCCGCTGACATGGTAGGGCCCGCAGAACCACGTGCCATACGGGTAGTAATAGTACCCCGTGATGTACTGGATGCATTTAGGGGGCGTGTTGCATGGGGGAGGCAAACAGCCACAGCAGCCACAACAAGGGGGACATGGACCGCACGGCTTGCAGGCATAACCCCTCTTCGCTATAGACAGAGTGGGGCTCGGTGTCAAAAAGGACGCGTTGGGAACAGATAGGGGCGTTATTGCTAGACTATTGGAGAGCGGGATGGCGTTGTAAAATAAGGGTCTAGTCCTAGGAGGGCTGATGTGGCGCTGGGAGATGAAAGGCCGGATTCGGGCGACGGGGACCAGGTCGGGGCACGAGAAGCAGCGGCGGGGGGCCCGCGAGCGGCGCCCCGCGGGGCCTGGCGGCGCCGGCGGCTGTGTCATCTTCACCATCTTCAGGTGCCCCAGCGGCGTCAGCTTCGCGGCCTCCTTCACGCTGCATCTAAAGGCGCCCGCCGCTGCAAAGCATTGTTACGCTATTGACCGTGATTAAAGCTCGAAAAAGTGAATCACAAACATACGTTTGCCCTAAATGTGGAGGGTTCACGGAAGTAAATAAAAGTGCAAACTTCATTGCAAATTATTTATTAAGATAATGTTACGTCAAAAGGTATATATAAACAGTGTCTTAATCTATGAAAATGATTGTTTGATTACAAAAAGTCAGTTCAAATAATTTTGTCATGGATTCATTTTGACAGCACACGCTCCTTGACGGCTGGGGATCTTCTTATCTTCTTTCAGTGCGTCTTTTTTTTCGGGCGATGCAATCTCCGCTGGGTTTAGAGTGCAACCGCCGCACTCGCACTTCTTGGGGGGGCACTTGCAGGGGCAAGGGCACGGGCAGCAGGGTCCACAGGGTCCGCAAGGGCATGGGCAGCGGCATGGGCCGCAGGGGCCGCAGGGACCGCAAGGACCGCAAGGACCGCAAGGACCGCAGGGGCCGCATGGGCCGCAGGGGCCGCAGGGGCAGGGGCAGCGGCACGGGCCACACGGTCCACACGGGCCGCAAGGTCCGCAGGGGCCGCAGGGGCCACACGGGCCGCAGGGGCCGCAGGGCCCGCATGGTCCACAGGGACAGCCACAGGGTCCGCAGGGCCCGCAAGGACCGCAAGGGCCGCAGGGTCCGCAGGGGCCACAGGGTCCGCACGGTCCGCACGGACACCCGCAGGCCGGGCACGGACAAGCGCCTTCCTTCTTCTCATCCTTCTTCTCAGAGAAATAGCGCAGCAGCGGACTCTGGTCGCCCGAGCACAGTAGCGACGTCTGCCCGTCACAACAGGGGCCGAATCCCGAAATCCCTCCACGGTACGCCACTGCAAAAGGACATCCATGCTATATACTCGGTCGAGAAGCGCCGCTGGTGCATGCTATTCAGAAGAACGAGGTGCACTCGTCGAGTATTATAGCCTGGAGGTCCTTCTGCCACCACAGTTCTCCGAAATAACACCCCACCAGCGGCGAGCGTGATAACATTCGATATTGTCACAGTCACTGACAGGCCGACAGTCTTTTGCCCGATGCTCACTTTTTTCAAACTGTCAAATATCCGCGAATTTTCCGCTCTGTATGCGCAAAATAACCTTAATTCATATCCAATCTTACTAGGTACTCTCTTAGTATTTCTATTGTTACTAGACTAATGTGATGGATGAATTAAGCTACCTACTTTAAACGCCAAATATTTTAAGCTCACACACGACATTAACATATCATAATCATCAAAAATTAAAAAAAACTATTTTACTAGGTACCCTCTCGTGATGAGAGGAGGCCTGTGCCCGGCAGTGGGACGAAAATAGGCTGTAGTAGTAGTAGTAGTTACTACCCAATAAATTAAATGGCTAGTGATGAATTAGTCTACGAAAAAACCGGTATTACCATCCCGGCAACACTACAGACTATTCAAAGCTAGCAATACAAACTACTCGCAAAGAAAAATACACGAATTTAAAATTTCAAAAGCAACTTACGTAGAGGAGTCGGATTATTTTTATTCGTAGCTGTGACGAGGGTGCGTCCCTTTATACATTTCAGTAGGGCAACGTTTTTCGGCAAAACCGCCTTCCTCAAGACTAGAGCCATTTTTTACAAATTTGCCGTTGATTGGGGTTAAGCCAGATTACACTTGTTAATTTTGTGGTAAGGGAAGACTGTCTTCACTTGTAAATTTTGGCCATGGCAGGAGCTGGTCGTTTCGTGTGGCGTCCGAGCAAAAGCTGGCGTAAATGATTCACAGTTCGAACATAGGTTTGAGAACATTCTTTTTCAGTTCTTTTCTGTTCAAATTTAAAAACGTAACTGGCCAGTGCTGGGAAAATTCTTCTTTTATGGCTTTTTAAATAGTTCACACTCTCTCGAATCGAATGAAGCCTAACTTCTTACATTGGGGACTATTAATATATAAAACTAGCTGACCCCGCGGACTTCGTACCGCCTTCGATTTTTTTTGGTATGAAAAATAGCTTACGTCCTAGACCTACTGAACATACAGACCAAATTTCATAAGAATCGGTCGAGCCGTTTGGGAGGAGTTTGGTTACAAACACTGTGACATGAGAATTTTATATATTAGATATAAAAAATCTGTTCGCTCAGTCAAGGTTAAACTACTATATTTTATATTTTTTTATTAAAAAAGCTTAACTGCTCAAAAAGTAAAAATTTCGATACCTGTTTAGCGTGCGAAAAGTTTTTCATTACCGAACGAGAGCTTTTTGATGCTTGCGTAAAGTTGTTTTTACGCACTAAGTAGTACGTAAAGATTTTTGAACTTCATCCTGTTCGTTGATTTCTTTTTTTTTCGTAATTGACAAAAAAATGTCATTATACATGTGCGAAAATGTCATTATCACTCGTCCATAGGGGTTAACAAACACATCAGAGCCACAGGTGATCTGGGGCTATATTCGAAGTCTTAAATAGGGATCTCCCTGTTCCCTATAGGATTATTCACACGTCAAGTTGAACTTTAAATCTAGCTGCTTAAAGTTCACGATCGTGGGCGATCCTATAGGGAACAGGGAGGTCCCTATTTTAATACTTCGAATATAGCCCGTCTCTGTGCATACACACATTGAGGATTTGAGGCACGTTTTTAGGGTTCCGAAGTCCACAAGGAACCCTTATAGTTTCGCCATGTCCGTCAGTCCGTCCGTCCGTCCGTCCGTCTGTCCGCACTATTGCTCGGAGATGCTTAGTTCTAGAAAGCTGTAATTTGGCATGAATATGCATATTAGTTACGCTGACAAAGTGGTACAATAAAATGTTGAAATATATTTTTTTATAGGGTACTCCCCTACTCGTAAAGTGGGGATGTAATTTTTTTTTCTTGCGTACCACATGGTGCGGCATATCGTTGAATAGGTCTTGAAAAAATATTGTAAGTTTTCTTAAAACCATGTTTTGATTAAGTGATGCGTTTGTGAAATATTAAGCTTTAAAGTGCTATTTTTTGTTAGGGTCACGTGTCCCCCCCCCCCCCCTGCCAGCGAAATGGTGATATTTGGAAGGCTGAAAAAAATCACTGTTGTGGCATATATAACGTAGTTGAAAGGAAAACTATCACAGCTAAGTAGGCTGTACAAACTTTCGAGTAATAGTCGACCAACTTATGATGATGATTTTTCTCGAGCGGCAGGGGCGTCATTCATACCACAGGCTAGCTAGATGCTAATAAGTCTTAGAAAGGTACTGTGGGCATCGTCAACTTCGGAACCCTATACTTTGCGCGTGGCCCGACACGCAGTTGGCCGGTTTTTCACACACACACACACACACACACACACACACACACACACACACACTAACCTAACCTTACCTACATAAAATTACATCATAGTATGTCCTAAAGGTACCAAAACACCATATCTGCACCATATTTTTTTGTCTACAGTTTACGTTCGTTCACTATGGAGTTTTGCTGGTGTGACTACACGCACAAAGCCGCGGACAACAGCTAGTGCTTTCGTCAGAGAGACATAATTATCTGCTATAATTATTATAACAAAACTTATTGGTTGTTTTTATGTTTCCGTCAAACTGACGTTATACCTATGGTTAGAGTCCCGTAAATGGAGGGTTGAAGTAAAGGAGCGCAATCTTTATAGTTCCAAAAGTGGACAACAAATCGAGTAGATTGGGGGCGCTGCGGTCGCCACTCCAGTCAGCCACCTAGGCGGATAGTCTGCAGTCGCGCCTTCAGATGGCGCTGCCGCGGCGAAAACGCAGCGAAAGCGGTTGTGAGGAGAGTGTGTTTAGTTTTGTTGCTTATCAAATCCGCTGGACACGTTTTCAACTGTTCGCCATAATTATAAGATTGCGCTCCTTACCAAGACACATTCCACACTCCATGCTTAGTTAGGATAGGTTAGGGATCCGTAGTAAAAATTCACAGATTTCGTGTCTCACACGACTATCGAGCATATCTGACTTTTTAACTTTTTTCAAAAATGTTAAGCTACAGGGCAAACCCTTAATCCGATCGTCTTTGTTTGAGGTTCAAATTGTAGCTGACTAAATTGTCTAGAGGACTTTTTCTCAAATTTTGGATATCATTCTTCGTTTCAAAAATATCGAGCGCCATAATCAAAAAAAAAAAAATCGGAAAAAGAAAGATTTTTTAGCTGCACCCCCCCCCCCCCCCCAGCCCAATCATGAACGTTGAGTGAGACGCACAAATAGATTAAAATCATAGACGTAAATAATATAGACCCGTACGTACACGTAATATGTCCCCACTTCCACGGTGTCCAATCCAAAGTTCTGTCACCAAGCGTGCGTGACAATAAGCGTTTTAAAAAAAACTTTTTCGAAACTGTTTCTCAGTATCTAAAAACTCGTCTCGTTGTTGAAAAAATGTGACCCAGCTTTAGTGTCACGATATAAGTTTAACTTTGGATTGGACACCAATGAAGTGGGGAAACATGACATGTATCTACGTTAGGCCGGGTCCATATGAAGTATTATTTATGTCTATGATTAAAATGCACTTTTGGAAACTTATTATTTGAGCTCTCTCAGGGACGGACCCTAGGTTCTACATTGACTGTACACTCGCCACCAGATTTAGGCCTATCTGAACAAACAAGGATGATCATAAATATTTGAACATGCACGCTAACGTCTTGAAAATAAGATCGCGTACAGATATTTATCAACACCTTGTTTGTTCACATATAACTGACGGCGACTGTACATACGGAACTCACAGCTATGGAGGGTTTTACATTCATACACACAGCAACCTTTTACATCTTCTCTTCGTTTGACAGATTTCGATTGAAAGAACAGAAAAAACCATCACTTTGACAGAACGTCAGTGAAGATGGTTTACAAACTTAATTTTAAAACTTTTCGACATAATTATTGATTTATATAATACGCGTGTGTTTTTAAACAGCGTGAACGAGTAATGGTATGTTTTTTATTGGAAGCTTGCTGTTCCAGTAGATATTTTTTGTTACGGGACTGTGACTACCGCAAGCGACACTTGGCCTGCTTATTGACTACAATTTAGGTAGTTCAGTGCCCAAAGGTCCAATAAATCCTACTTAGGTACTTACCTAACCTATATAACGGCCAAATCCATCACATAGCTCTGTTATCCAATAGCAAAGGTGACCGTCAAGATAGCGTACACCGTAACGTTATCCAGGATCTGATTATGCAAATAAATAGTACTCAAATAGTATCTACGGAATATACCTATAGGTCAAAAAATAGTACCCTTGAATTTCCCGAAATATATAAGACCTGTTCGCGGTGTACGCTACCGAGCGTCAAGCTGGCGTACACCGCGTGGATCTCTGGAACGGCTTGGTTTTGAGGAATGATTTTTATAGTTTAAGTAAAAATAGTACAAAAATAGTAAAGATCTTCTACTATCTAAAGTCCCGCGCCTACACATTTCAAAACGCTTCAATTTTTTTATCATTATTCAAAAAGCACCTCCAACACTCTCAATACATAGTTGACGGCTGTCTCAGCACGCACACATGTGTTGAGAGTGTTGGTGGTGCTATTTAAATACATTGAAGCTTTTTGAAATGTGAAGGCGCGGGACTACAGATAGTAGAAGATCTCTACCCTACGCCCGTCAAATTTCATCGCTCTATCTATAATAGAAGCTGAGATTAAATTGAAATTTGGTACGTATATGTAAGTTTGTGACCCAAAGACGGACGTGTAACGAAAATAAATGAATTTTAAACATAGATCCTATATTTAGGGGCTAAATTTGAAAATATATTAATGAAGTTTTTCAAACTATATCGTGTGACATACCTATCAAATGAAAGTACTTCTTATGAGGATCTCAAATGTATTTTTTCATTTTCCTTTTTGGTCAAAATAGGCGAAAAATTACCCCCCTTATCTCCGAAACTATTGGACCTAATATTTTGGAAAAAATACAGAGGATATTTTATTGAAAATTATTAAGAAGTCCATGGTATTTGAAATCTATCATATAAAAGAGCTTATCCTGTGAAACGGTTTGAAAATGACGTCATTGAAAATAATCAAGGGTCAGATCCCTCTCCACGCGAGTTTAACTCGCTACTTAGCCGGTTTTTTTTTCAAAATTTAAACATACAGATTCACATTACATTTACATTAATATGTATAAAAATACATATATAGGTACATACTAAAAATTACATTTCAGGGATGTATAATCTCAGTTACTTGTAGGTACCTATGATAACCAATTCACAAATCATCCTTTTTCTTTCAGTCCACGAAGTCAAACGATACAAGCAGGCCACCAAGCCCGAGTACATTAATTCACCGTACAGAAGACCATGGTTTATCACAGCAGGTGCCTGATGACCATGGCACGTCGCAGAAGCCGGTTGAACGAGCGTCCGCGGGAAACGTGGCGGAGAGCATCGAGGCTCACGTTCCGGAGTCCCAGGATATGACAATCACAGGACAAAATGGTGAGGCGTCTCCAACTCTCCACAGAATATTTTAGGCCGTTCCTATACCCAGCTCAGCCGTCACCGTCACTCGTGCAACGAGTGAAAGAGAAGGCGCTACGCACAGAACGCCCGATTTAGTTAGTATTTAACGCATTTTAATTTCTATAATAATAACGTCTAAAAACATGGTATTTATAAAGCTGCCAATGTATGCATATAATATGGATAATTTTTCTGATATATTTAGTTTTACACTGTTTGATATAATCAACCGGAGTAAAGTTGGATAAAAGGTCCGAGTTAGCGGTTACTTTGGAATTAAATTGTATCGAGCGAAGTTTCGTGAAACGTGTATCAAAAACTGTCAATTTAAGGATGATATAGTCAAATATAAAATATGTTTTTTTTTCTAACTTTTAGCATTTCTTAGAAAAGTATGATCTTACATGAGCAATTTGACGGTGCTGGGTCAAGGAACGGCCTTAATAGTACTACATACAGAATAGCCACGGAATCACCCGCCTGAATCTACTTAGACGGCGCGCAACTCGCGCCCAACTCGCCTTAACGTCATTTGTTTCATCCGGAGAAGGAGAGTGAATCGTTGGCCCGCGTAGTGGTACACACACGTTTACAAGTGTACAGACGTCGTCGCACGCAAACATCGACAATTCGTTCAAATTGTGTTCGAAATCGTGCTTTTATAGGCCGTGTCCGCCCTGTGGCGTCTCTCGCCTATCCTACAGGTAGGTACAATCCATACTTCCTTACTACAATCCTTACTATATTATAAATGTGAACGTGTGTTTGTTTGTTTGTTTGTTTATCCTTCCTTCACTTCGCAACGAGTGGACCGATTTGGATGAAATTTGGTATGGATATAGTTTCAGACCCGGGAACACTGACCTATAATAAGTAATAACATATGGACGAACAGCGCCTAACAGAATATGTCAAAATATATGGAGCAAACTGACATTAGAAAATACGTTCCAATATTCTAATAACGCCTCTTTATAACGAAGGCCAAACGGGTGCCCGAGCTGTTCGGGCACCCGTTTTGACGGGGCCATTTTTCTGCGGCTGATTGTGAATCCTTCCCGGGAATAACATAGGATACTGTCTTTTTATCCCGATATTTCTGATCTTGCTGTCATCTTCAAACGGCTAAACAGATTTTCATGAAACATGGCTAAGAACACTCGGGATAAAATTATCTATGACACAAAAAACTAAACGAAAATCGGTTCATCCGCTTTGGAGCTATCTACTACTAATACTACTACTACAGCCTAGTTGCGTCCCACTGCTGGGCACAGGCCTCCTATCATCACGAGAGGGTTTGGGCTATAGTCCCCACGCGGGCCCAGTGTGGATTGGGGACTTCACACACATCTTTGAATTACTTCCAGATGCGTGCAGGTTTCCTCACGATGTTTGTTTGGAGCTATAATACTACAGTAAGATACACAGATAGACACGTTACACTTACCTATAACACCCCTTTCTTTTTGCGTCGGGGGTTAAAAAAGAAATCACTTTATGGTTGAATAACGCGTTTCGTTTTATATTTGTTGGTTAGGCATTCAAATGATAAGATTACATTAAAATGAATGAAAACTACGATGGAAAGTTTTCAAAAGATGTTACTTCCATAATACTAAAAAATTCGTATTCCTATGATAACTGTTGCAATCCATACTTAATGCTTTATTCAACCATAGAGATTATTCATGTTTTCATTCAGAAATTAATGAAAACAGCGAAATATTTTACAGCTCTTTGCGACGTTGCCAACTTTCGGAATAAACCCTGTAGTTTTCCTTTTCTTTTTTGTTGCAGAAGGCGCCGAGGCCCCTGCCCGTCCACCCGTCCCGCAGCAAGTGATGGTGCAAGCTGTCCCCACTATCATAGTCTGCCCAAAGGTGTTCATTTTATACGTCCACCTGCTGTTGCCCGCGTTGTCTTTTCTTCATCATCATTTCAGCCGAAAGACGTCCACTGCTGGACATAGGCCTCCTCCAAGGCGCGCCACTCAAACCCATCCTGTGCCACTCGCATCCACCGCGTTCCCGCTAGCTTTACAAGAGCGTCTTGTGGAGGCCTACCGACAGCTCGTCTCCCGGTTCGCGGACGCCACTCCAGAACTTTCTAGCCCCATCGGCCATCAGTCCTGCGAGCAAAGTGCCCCGCCCACTGCCATTAAGGTTCACACTTCTTCGACGATGTCTATTGCCTTCAAATAATATTATAATACAAAGTGATCGTATTTGGGTACTATTTTTTGAGCTATAAATCATTCCCAAGAACCAGCCGTTCCAGAGATCCACGCGGTGTACGCCAGCTTGACGTTCGGTAGCGTACACCATGAACAGGCCTTATATTTCGAAAAGTTTAAGGGTACTATTTTGTTTTTACCTAGATATTGAATGAAATTTGGTATGCAGATAGGTAGTTGGAGTCCCGGGAAAGCACATATAGGCTACTTTTTATCCCGGAAATGCGCATATTTCCCGCGGGAGCGCCCTAACCGAATTCCACGCGGGCGAAGTCGCGGGCAGAAGCTAGTTAATTAATATTTTCATTATTTTTTGTACCTAATATAAGACCATCTCTAAGATCTTAGATTTAAGTTCGGAACTATACCTACATCTCTTGAATGTAGTTTTAGTATGTACCTATATATGTATTTTTATACATATAATGTAAATGTAATGTGAGAATCTGAATGTTTAAATTTTGAAAAAAGGCATTCTTCTGTGTTTGTTGCGGCGGTTCTTCTCAAGCAATGGGTCTTGGAAGTGCTAGTAAATTCATTTCTGTTAAATTCATTTAAAAATGACTTGTAAAGGTGCCCAGATGTGGCCTATTTGCTGAATAAATATTTTGATTTTGATTTCATCATCATCATCATCATTTCAGCCAAAAGACGTCCACTGCTGGACATAGGCCTCCCCCAAGGCTCGCCACTCAGACCGGTCCTGTGCTACTTGCTTCCACCGCTTTCCCGCGACCTTCACGAGGTCGTCGCTCCATCTTGTTGGAGGCCTACCGACAGCTCGTCTCCCGGTTCGCGGGCGCCACTCGAGAACTTTCCGGCCCCATCGGCCATCAGTCCTGCGAGCAATGTGCCCCGCCCACTGCCACTTAAGGCTCGCAATTCTTCGGGCTATGTCGGTGACCCTAGTTCTACGATTCGTTTGTCGTCGTCGATTTTGATTTGCCTGCTCTTATTTAACAGGAGCGTACGCCCCGGCCCAGCAGCCTGGCGCGCGAGCTGTCACAGCTGGAAGGCAGCAGCTCGCACGTGCGCCCGCGCAAGTCAGTCGTCATCATGGACTATACTCAGCAACAACGTACGGTCTCTTACCTTCGATCATCGTTCGTTAATTCACCGTGACCCTTCAGCAAGTTTCCAAGTTGGCAAGACTGCTTTTTAACTACCAACCCAACGCAAAGGGGATCTTGTATTATGGAGGGTGGGAGTAAAGGAGCGCAATCTTTATAGTTCCAAAAGCGGACACCAAATCGGGTAGATTGGAGGCGCTGTGGTCGCCACAAGTGTCAAGCCACCTAGGCGGATAGTCTGCGTAGCGCCTTCAGATGGCGCTGCTCAGGCGAAAACGGATGTGAGGAGAGTGTGTTTTGTTTTGTTGCTTATCAAATCCGCTGGACACGTTTTCAACTGTTTCGCCAAATAAGATTGCGCTCCTTACCAAGACACATTCCACACTCCGTATTAAGTATGATATGGCCTGATAATCTCCTTACATTACATTGTGACGTCCATCGGAAAGCTCTGTATTGTGAGCAACATTACAAAGCATGACACGGTAAAAGATACACTTTTAAAATTACCTGTACCAACTACACTAGCCTGTTTTGTAGAGTGACACTCTTGTACAGCACGACACAACTTAGAAGGCGCGCGGTGAAGCACTTAAGCCGTTGACGCAGGGTCTATTTTTGCTTAATCCACGCGCCTTCTAAGTTGTGTAAACCTGTACACTTACAGTAGAGAAAATTAAGAATATCCAGGGGCGTATTTCCATCCTCTTGAATTTGAAAATATTTGAAGCACCTCCTGGATGTTGCTCAAACACAGAGCCTTTTCGATGTACGCCGCAACCCTATAGGAGATTATCATCTATATAATTAAAACCTTTTACCGAATTCCAGTCTGAAGAAGTCACGGGCGGATGTTAGTATTATAATATTTCAACACTAGCCAATTAGCGTGCATACGACTATACTTAGTGTTGCTATAACTATTGCTAATTTAACGCCCCCAGAGCAGGTTTTTTATTTTACTGGTCGGGCTTTACCTTGTCTCTTATATTATTCCTAATTTCTCGCGCGGGATAACATCTAGGTAGTGTTTAATATAAAACTTCAATTTAATGTTTCACAACTTACTTTATTTATCCACCATCTTTTTCTTATATATCTAAACGTCAATCTGACAATGTTGTGGCGCTAGTGTGCTCGAATGTAAATCAGCTCCGTATTTACTTTTCTATTAAAAATATATGAAGTGTAAAAAACAACAAAAAAACATTCGTAATGTGAAGTGTACGTTGCGTTTCGTTGCATATATTGTGGACGGTGTTGAAAACCTCAGTGGAACATATAAATAGTGGAAAATACAGCCGGCTGATAGATAACGACCCGTGACAAGTGACAACTACAAAAATAAATAGACTTTGATCGTACGTACTTGCCTGTAATCACGCAAACTCTCACATAATCCACCAAAATAAACTTATTTATACTCAAATACTACAGTGATTAGTCAATAATGTGATAATTAGTGGGTTTTAATTAAATACGTAACAAATAAGAACCGGTCGGTACACTGATTTTTTACACAAGAACACGAATTGACGCCATCTAGCGCGACGGCCCTGAACCACCTGAGCCGATCGATATCGATACACTGTGGCGTGTTACAACCCATACCATACTCACGCTAACCAGCAGGACGTAAAACAACAAATATCCGCTAGAGGTCAATACACGTACCAAAACAAACAATGACGACAATGGAAGAGTTAAAATCATTAATAATCAGTATGAAAAGAGATATAGACCAGCGATTCACAACAACACAAAATAAAATATCAGAGACCGAAGAAAAAATTACGGAAAATATAAAGACACATATGGACGAAAAATTTAAAAACTACGACGAAGAACTAGGTAACCTGCGCACACAAGTGGAAGAACAAGAAAAGCGGCTGTACAGGCTAGAAAGAAATAGTGTTGAGAGAAATTTAGTATTTTTTGGGATAGAAGAAAGCGAAAAAAACTACTTCGAACTGCAAAAAATCATTATTGATAAAATAAATAACGACATTAAAATACCTATTGAAAGAACTGAAATACAATCAATCAAGAGACTCGGAATTAAAAGCAGTAAACCCCGTCCAATCTCTGTGGCTTTTACTACGCTCGGCATAAAGATAAATATTCTAAAAAATAAGAAAAAGTTAGATGGATCAAACACATATGTAAAAGAGGAATTTCCACCCAAAATTCTAGAGAAAAGAAGAGAATTGAGAAAAGAACAGCAGAACCAAATAGATATGGGAAACATTGCATACATTAAATACGATAAATTAATAATTAAAGAGCGTGCCAATGACAATAACACGAAGAAGAGGCCTTTATCGCAATCCCCGCCACAGAAAAACACGGACGAAACGCAAATTGCGAATGAAACTCATAACCACAACAAGGAAGGCACTAGTAATGCCATTAAAAAATATAAAACACAGAAAAACTCAATGCTAACATTCATAAGAACAGGAGAAAAAATATGAGATACACAGGCCACCTCCTCTAAACACTTAAATAATAACAAGCCAAACTCTAACTCCACCGCTCTCCCAGTACGGGTGGTCGCCGCGGGAGAGAAAGACCAAAACCCTCCATCTGATAAGACAAAAAATGAAAAATTACACATCTGCACTTACAATGTCAGATCGTTAGTATCCTGCTCGAGGCTAATAGAGCTAGAACATGCGTTATCAAAAATAAAATGGGACGTAATTGGTTTATCTGAAATAAAAAAGACAGGACAACACATTTTGGAATACGAAGACTACATACTAATGTTCAGAGGCGATAAAAAAGGAAAAAATGGGGTAGGATTCATTGTAAAACGTACACTAAAAAACAACATATTAGACTTCAAAACTTACTCAGATAGAGTCGCTAGGCTCGACATTATCATATCAGGAAAACTCATGAACATTATACAAGCTTACGCCCCTACAGAAAAAGCGAAAGAAAGCGACGTTGACATCTTTTATAAAGAGATTAGCCAAGCGTTGGTAAATACCGGAAACGATACAATACTGATGGGTGATTTCAACGCCAAAATAGGCCAACCGCTAAAAGAAGAACAATTGATCTGCGGTCAACATGGATACGGTACGAGAAATACCAGAGGCGAAACTCTAATTAATTACTGTCTAGAGAAAAAACTTTACATAACAAATACAATGTTCAAAAAGAAAGCGAAACAAAAATGGACCTGGCAATCTCCAGACGGAAAGACATTCAATGAGATAGATTATATCCTTGTCAGCAATAAACACAAAGTCACAAACAATGAAGTCTTGTCATCCAAATTCCCATCGGATCACAGAATGATACGTATCACATACGACTGCCTAAAAGAAAAACCAAAAAATCGAACACGATTTAAAACTAAACAGAAGGATTTTACTCCTATAGAATCAGAACACCTTAAGAACTACGCTGCTGGAGAACTACAAAAAATCAAACCACGCGACGTTGAAAACAGATATACCGAAACTATACATACTATAAAAAAATGTTACGAAAATCTCCCATACAGCGAAGTAAAACATTGTAAAGAAAAATTTATTACAAGCACAATAGAAAAAATGATAGAAGAGAGAAATCATTTAAAAAACATCCCAAGAAGAAACACTGCACAAAGGAAAAGATTAAAAACTCTATATGTAAAAATTAAACGCAAAATTAAAGAAAACAAAACGAGAAGTCGGCTGAAAACGATAGAAAAGGAACTGGAAAAAAGTGGCTCGGGAAAAAGATGCAAAAAAACCTTAAATAAGTGTAAAGAATGGATTAAAACCCTAGAAAACACACACGGAACACAAGCAACAAATAGACACCAAATACTAAATGTAGCTACTAAATTCTATTCCGATCTCTACTCAAACCCAAATGACCAGCCCGAACAACAACTAATGAATAGGGATGACAATATCCCTCACATACTGGCGGATGAAGTCAGCCACGCAATAAACCTCTTAAAAACAAACAAATCTCCAGGCGAAGACGGCATCACAAACGAAATCCTTGTAGCTATAGCAGACCCACTGGCGCCTCACCTAGCCGACATATTCAACGAAATTTTGTATCGGGAAGAAATCCCTACTGACTGGAATAATTGGGTGATAACACTATTATATAAAAAAGGTGACCCCAAATTAATTAACAACTACCGGCCAATTAGCCTGCTGCCAAGTTTATACAAACTGTTCTCTTCTATTATTCTTAACCGAATATCTAACTACTTGGACGAACAACAGCCAAGAGAACAAGCAGGATTCAGAAAAGGATTCTCTACACATGACCATATATTCACATTGAGCCAAATTTTTGAAAAATACAATGAATATAACAAAACGCTCTACGTGACATTTATAGACTACACAAAGGCGTTCGACTCTATAAATCACTCCAGCCTATGGAAAAGCCTAAGCGACCAAGGACTCCATAAAAAATACATCGACATAATTAAAAAGATATACGATAATTGCTCCTCTAAAATAAGATTGGAAAGATTAGGCGAACCGTTTCCGGTAAAACGCGGAGTTAAACAGGGAGACCCGTTATCACCCAAATTATTTACCGCCCTTCTAGAATCAATTTTCCGAAAGCTCAAATGGGAGAAGTATGGGATCAACATCAATGGTGAAATCCTTTCGCATCTAAGGTTTGCTGACGACATTGTTTTAATCGCAGAAAATCACTGTGATTTAAAAACAATGATTGAGGAACTAGGCGCAGAAAGTAGAAACGTTGGACTCTACATGAACCCTTCAAAAACCAAAGCAATGACAAACTCAGATCGCAAACCCATTCAAACATCAACGGGACTAATAGAATACGTGGACGACTACATCTATCTTGGCCAACTAATCTCCTTTCACAACTCCAACAATAAAGAAATAGACAGACGAATAGGCATAGCATGGAAAGCATACTGGGCGAACAAGGAGATCTTTAAGAGTAAACTACCAATCCATCTTAAAACGAAAATAATTAACAATACAATTATCCCAACCCTTTTATATGGATGTCAAAGCTGGCAGATCACCAAAGACACTATCAGAAAAATAATCACATTCCAGCGAAGCGTAGAAAGATCAATGCTAGGACTACGATTAATGGACAAGAAACGTGCGAAAGACATCAGAGCAATCACAAAATCAATCGACGCAGTCACCATGCTATGCCGACTGAAATGGAAATGGGCTGGTCACACCGCCCGTTGCACGGACAACCGCTGGAGCGAACGCGTGCTGCACTGGCACCCGCGGGACGGCGCGCGGGCACGCGGCCGCCCGCGCCGACGCTGGAGCGACGACATCGTGGCGCTCGCCGGCGCCGCCTGGACCAGGGACGCCCGAGACAGAACCCGCTGGCACAAGATGGAGGAGGCCTTCACCCAACATTGGGTACCTATGCTAGATTTAAATCCAGAAGTTACTAATAAATAAGAATAAGAAATGTAATATACGTGTGATAATAATATGTAAAACTAAATAATAGAATATATATCTCAATAACAACTTTTTACAATAACGACTAATGACAAATAAATTATTATAATAAAATATGTATAAATAATATGACATACCTACGTACTAACCAAAATCTGTAAATAAATTAAATTAAATATTACACATTTTACATAAATAAAATAGTTAAAATAAACTTATAATAAAAGAAATGTTAATGTACATAATATACTACTGCAGAGATATATATAGACTAATAGACATAATATATGACTAGTTAAAATTAATTATAATGTTAATATTTGTTTGCATGGAATAAAGGCTTATCTTATCTTATCTTATCAATCTGACAAGCCCAAAGGCGCCAAAACCATTCCGTTATACGTGTACACGTAACAGGTAGTTGTAAAATAAAGTGCATATATACTTGGTATACATATAGGATCTACAAGTTTGATGCTTTCCAGAATACCCCCAGCAGCAGGGTTATTACGCGCAGCAGCCCATGATGGTTCAGGGCCCGCCCATGATGGTCCAGGGCCCGCCCATGATGGTGCAGCAGCAGCCCATGATGATGCAGCAGCAGCCCATGATGATGCAGCAGCCAATGATGATGCAGCCCGTGCAGCAGCCGCCGCCGCCACGAGAGCGATCGGGACCTGGTAATAATTCTAGTAAAAAAGTCAATTAAAAACCGGCCAAGTGCGAGTCGGACTCGCGCACGAAAAAACTAATGCAAAAAACGGAACGTCTGCGCTAGGCGTTCGGTATTCCGAGAGTATGAATTCCTCACCTAACCTAACGTTTGCGCCCAGCGTTAGTTTCATATTGCGCCGCCGACTTCGCATCCGCTAGTTAGCGTTGTCGTCGTGCACACTGCCAATAGATTTATTTGCCGGGCGGGTGGGTCAGGTTATCATATCGTATATAATGTCTGTACGTATGTATGCTCGTCGGGCAGGGTGCTGCGGCTGCTGCTGCCGGATCTGCTGCTCGCTGTGCATCGGCATGACGTGCCTGGCGCAGTGCTGCCCCTGCATCGTGGACAAGGTCGGCGAGCACGCCGAGGACGCCCTCGAGGAAGGCGGCTGCTGCGAGAGCATCTCCTCGTGCTGCGGCGGCGGCGACGGCGGCGACGAATGACACCCCACGGTAAATCTATCTACAGCTAATGTAACATCAGAAAGTCAGCACTGCTTGCCTTGCTTGTGAACTTTGTGCCCGACACCCCCTGGGGGTAAGAGACGGTCGGGCGGGAGGGGAGCACGTGAAATTGATGACGACATACTGCACATTTTAATTCCCCAGAGTCCCCAGTACGCACTTTTCTCCATACAAACGTAGTTACGTTTTATTTCGCCAACTACTCATCAGATTGGCACCAAATTTTACAAGTAATAGTGCTGGAGCAGAGATATCGGTGTCCAAAATACACTTTGACTGTAATAAATTGAATAACAAAGAAACTAGGACCATTTTAGTTTCCTCCATACAAACTTCAAAATTCAGTTTTTTGGCTGTAATTTAATTGTGTTTTACATGGCAGGGGGTCATGATCTCAGCAGGACTGTTTACAGCATAGGGAATCTCCCTGTCCCTATTTAAGACTTCGAATATAGCCCCTGTAAATAAATCTTGCAAGTTAAATTTGATCCTCTTCCCGGTTACCAATTGAGCTGAAATTTTGCATGCATGTGTAAATAGAATGACGATGCAAAATTATTATGACATGGAGCTGATCTGATGATGGAACCGGAAGGTGGCCAATTGGCCATAGGAGCTAGGTAGTTAAACCACACAACCCCATCGAGTTTGGACTCGTTTCATCCGTCTTGACGAGTACCTTAATAAAAGCTTGTTTTTATTTTTAAAGAGGTTCTATTTAGGGCCGGTTCCTATATCCACGTAACGCCTCGTTTTGCCTACGGACGGTTAAAATTTGACAGATTCTCTATGGAACAAATGTCAAAAATCAACCGTCCGTAGGCAAAACGAGGCGTTTCGTGGATATAGGAACCGGGCCTTAATTTGTATCTTGTTTATTTAAAGTTTTTCTGTCTGCCCTAGAAACCACCAGTGCTTGGAAGAAAGATACTACATCAAGTATAGCAGCCCAAGATGACATCGTCAGATAATACATTAAACTCAAATAAATGACGGTTTTAGTGTCACTTTTGTCACATATAGAATCTACATATTTCCAATTTTACGATTCCGCGGTGGCCTCCGATGCGCAGAAGTCGAAAATAAGGTCTCATCGGCCTCTGGGCGCGCGCGGGTTGCGGCGGGCGCTGTGCCGTGCGCGCACGCTTATTGGCCCTTCAGTCCTAAACATGCGCAGAAATCCCCTCTACTTTCGCTCACCGCTCAAGATTCGTGACGGGACCTAAGTAATATACTCTGTTGTAGATCTATACGGCTATTCACAGATATATTAAGAGTCCCCAGTACGCTCCTTTCTCCATACAAACGTAGATACGTTTTAATTCGCAAACCACTTATCAGATTGGCACCAAATTTTACAAGTAATAGGTAGTGCTGGAGCAGAGATATCAGTGTCCAAAATATACTATGGTTGTAATAAATTGAATAACAAATAAACTAGGACCACTTTAGTTTCCTCCATACAAACATCAAAATGCAGTTTTTTGGCAGTAATTTAATTGTGTTTTATTTTACCACGACATTTACTGATTTCGGACACTCACAATAATGATTTTATTATGTGTATCAAGTTTCGAGTGAATCTGTTTAGTATTTTGGGAATAAAAGCGAAACTACGTTTGTATGAAAAGTTGAGAAACGCCGTGCGTACAGGGGACTCAAAAATAAAACAAACATCAAACCACTTGTTTCGTCACCTTATTTTATTATGGCTGTGTTAAATTTCAAGATATTTTTGAACTTGTAACTTGTAGAACCCTCCATCTGAGCTTTTATTTATATATCTTATACACATTAAGTGCCTGTATGATATTATTTTTTTAGTTATTGTGTATTAAACAATATTTAAATATTATGATTTGTTATATTCTACTAATGTGCTTTTATTCTTTAATTTTTTTATGATGACGGTGATGGTATGTGCATATATTTGTTTGGCACGCTCTGAAACCTAAATTGGCTGAATGGATTTTAGCTTGCGAGGTGTCGTTAGATTCGTCTTAACCGTGAGAGTGACTCTGGGTATATCAAAATTGCAAAAAAACAAAATGACTGACTGACTTTTGGAGGCATTTTAAAGGTTACCAAAAATTTTTTTGTCAAAGCCTGTCGAGTGAGGTATTAAAATAAAGGGTTCAATGAAAGGATTACAAAAATATATACATTAAAAGTTTGTTTGCAGTCGGGTACCTATATTACTTTTTCAAAAATCGAGTTGTTATTATTAGTTTTTTATCCGCTAAGTAAATGCGATATAAAACTGGGTGTATTCGAAGTCTTAAAATAGGGATCTCCCAGTCCCCTATAGGATCGCTCACGCGTCGCGTGAACTTTAAGCAGCTAGATTTAAAGTTCAACTTGGCGCGTGAGCAATCCTATAGACAAAAGCGAGGTCCCTATTTAAGGCTTCGAACATAGGCCCTGTAATTTTCCATTTTACTCCATTTTTAGTTTTATTCGCGCCTATTCGCCGCCGGTCGGTCAGTTCAGTGTGGATGTCGCCGCAGCTTCTTCAGCCACCGACGCATGCCTGAGCTTTTGCCGCCGCTGTCGTCCGGTGATTTCTTTTTCTGAGCCTTCTTCGCTTCTTCTTCTCCTTCAGGATCATCGCTTTCGGAAGTACTGGACTCGTATGGGCTGGCTCCTTCATCGTCGCGTCTTCCATCGTCGCTCTCCTGCGCTTCGTTGCCGCTCGAGATGGTCTCATCAACAGAACTGTCGGGGTCGTCTACGCCGAACGGTTTACGCTTTAGTTCCGTGTCGCTCTCCTCTTCGTCGACGCGTGGCTCGACCTTCATCGCGGCTCTCTCAGCAGCTGATCCCGCCTCGAACAGGGATGCGCAAATACAGATGCCAACGGTGACGGTGCTGAAAACGCCGGGCGCGGTGCTCGGGCAGCCCAATCCGAGCCGGCCAGCGGCGTGCTTGGCGCCGACGTCGCCCGGCAACTCAGACCAGCAGCAGTTGAAGACCTTACTCCACCAATCGCGCGCTGCTCGCAAAAAAGAAACTTTGACTGTACAACCCAAGTAGCAAACAAGAATAGTGATTAAATGTTACATATCTTAACTTTGTCTTAAATCAGAATTAGCTAATAAAAAAAAGACTCCGTTAAGTCATTTTAGTCTTTAAAACTAAATAGTTTTAAGCTACCGCTACTTTAGCAAGTTAAGAATACCTAAATCCTAGTTAAGTATTTTAAAAACCATTTAGTATTAAGTGCGTCCACACTTAAGTCTAAAAATGATTCTTTTACTCTACTCAGATTATTTCAAGACTCACTAAAGACTCAATGGTATAATCAAAGTATCAGTTTAGAATTGCTAAGTAAAAATTGAATCTGTAGACAAACTTAGATGATCGTAACACTATAAGTTCTAGAAATTGCTTTTGTGAAGAATATTTTATTCTTTTATCCCTAAATTTAATAAGCTTTAAGTAAAAATAAGCTTAACGGGACGCTTTTCGACAAAATAAACCAAGTGAAAGATGGATGAAATTAAAAAAAAACTACTTCAAAAAATTTGGTTTTCATCATTCGGCGTGTTGCGAAATATAGAAAACTAGCTTTTCCCCGCAACTTCGTATGCGCAGAAATATTAAAATGAAAAATCCCGTTTTTTTCCCGTTCTCGTGGAAATTTCGCAAACTCCTTTCTTAGCGTATGCCCACGTCATAGCATCTACCTGCATGCCAAATTTCAGCCCGATCCGACCAGTGGTTTGGGCTGTGCGTTGTTAGATCACTATGTCAGTCAGTCAGTCAGTCAGTCACCTTTGAGTTTTATATATTTAGATTAACCTCAAATTGTGTGCGGTGCAAGTGATCAGAGCTTCAAATATGTTAACAGTGCGACATCTTGGAGTGAGATTTCAGTGTCTACCTATTACCCAGTAGCTATTAAAAATAGATCACGAAACAGTAGAGGATACTTAAAGCGTCAAATTTGGAAATGGAAGTAGCGGACAGCAGTGATTCTGATTGCACGGCAACTTACGATCTGGGGGCACGGCAGTGCCCCTGCCAAGACGAGTCAACGGAAGCGTAGGGCATTATATCTACCTTGTCTTGAAACGTTTTGTCGTATTTTCGTAGATTCGGTCTGGCAATTGCTAGAATATATTTTTTTTTAGTATGGAAAAATGGATATTTTTTTGTATTTGGCCTAAATGCTGAATAAGTGATTGAATCCATAAATTAAAATAATAATAGGATAAAAAGTAGCCTATGTCCTTTTCCGGGACTCCAACTATCTTCATGTCAAATTTCATCCAAATCGGTCCAGCGGTTGAAGCGTAAAGAGTTAACAGACAGACAGACACACACGAGTAACTTTTGCTTTTATAATATTACTAGCTTCTGCCCGCGTAGAATTTGGTTATCGGGTTTCCGCGGGAACTAGATATGCGTTTTTCCGGGATAAAAAGTAGCCTATGTCCTTTCCCGGGACTCCAACTATCTCCATACCAAATTTCATCCTAATCGGTCTAGCGGTTGAAGCGTGAAAAGGTAACAGACATACAGAAAGACAGACCGAGTTACTTTCGCATTCATAATATTAATATAGATGTATAACTAGTAAAACTTTAGATTTTATTAATATCTAAAACTAGCCGATGCGTGCGACTTCGTCCCGCGTAGACGTAGAATTTGCGTTTCCGATGATTACCTACACATAATAGACGGTTAGTTATATTGAAAGTATTGAAAAACTCATTTGACCCGTGAAAAACCCGTTCCCGTGGAAATATCGAGATAAAAAAAGTGTTATTTCCCGGTTCTCAAACTATATAAAACTATCTCCATACCGAATTTCATCATAATCGTTCCAGCCATTTTGTCATAAAGAAAGGACAAAGAAACAAAATTTTCCTTTCTTTTCTTTAAAACATCTTATCTCATCAGCTAATTGGCAAAATATATAAAAAAAAACAGTAAACGATTATAGCCATGCGTTTGAAACTATGTATAATAAAGGTACTCTATAATATAACTACTCAACATTTCGACTTTCTAGCACTATCCATGACGAATCTTTAAAGGTACCTATGAAAATACGATTAAAGGCTTTGAGAAAAGGTAGGTGTGCCCAGCGCTTCTGTTGACTCATCTTGGCGGGAGCACTAGCGTGCCCCCAGACATCCCATGAAAAATATTTTACCTATCTAAAATGCTACGTAGGTAATGTGTCGCCTCTTAGATACTTACTGCCTAAATATTGCTTGCACTGTACAAAGTTTTAAAGATATCATTGAGAACAAGCGTGTCGTTCAAAAAGTCTTAATGTGGGGCTTGGTCGTTTCGTTACTCAATTTTAAGCACAAAATTCAAGCCTGGTTAGTTTTCTGTTGATAAACCGCTATGAGTGTTTGCGTCACTGTCACTAAACGGCCTGGCCCTACATTTTGACTTTTTGAACGACACAGCTTGGCTCCCCATGAGATCTTATATAACTTCTTCGCAGCGCAAGCAATGTAGTATACTCGTATTAGTAGGTACTCGCTTTCGCATGAAATTACATAAAAATGTTTTTGGTGGGATGGTTCTTCTTGCATAAACAATACCGTAAATTTGACGGTAAATTGTATAAACTAAATCAAAGTAAAGATTATTTAAAGTCCATTAAGAATTAACTAGACCTACACTAATTCGGTTTTTAGTATAAGTTAAGTATCATTTCTCTAAACCGGTACTACTCCAAATGCAATTTGTCTATACTTTATCTAAAGTAACCTTACAAAATCAGTTTTGTCTAAAGTCATACTTCGTTAAGAATAGTAAGACTTAACGCCATTTTGCACTTTAAGTTAGAAAAAATATTGAAAAATTCCGACGCTAAATCATAAAAAATAAAGTACATTGAAGTTAGATTTTTGTTTTAACATGTTAGTGTTGTGTTGGTGTTTGTGTTATATCTCCAACGTATACGGAAAAGTAGTATTCTGCGCTGTATGTAAGTAAAATTTTCATTTAGCAACAAAATATTCCAAATATTTAGTGCTTATTTTCCAGTATTTTGTAAGCCCGTCTGTTTTATAGCACTTTCGATCAATTTTACACGATAAACAATCATGCGTTATAGTTTTCAAGTACCAATAGGGACATAAAACGGTATTTTATAAACGTAAAAAATAGTTAGTTAATCGCCATTTCGATAAACCTACAATGAATTCTCTTTTAAGTAAAAGAGTTCGCCATGTTTTCTAAAATAACAATTCCATAAGTAAAAAAAGTTTTAAAATTATCTTTGTTAAGAGATGATCGAATTAGTACAACTCGGTGTTACTAGTATTAAGTAAGTATTAAAGATATCTTTAAGCTTATTTTTTGGTATTAAGTCAACCTTAAAGATATCTTGAAATCGAAGTTAAGAGATCTATTAAGTCCTCAGTCTTAAGTAGGGTTAAAGTCTGTCTAAAGAGTAGTATTAACTCTTTCTTAAAATTGACTTAAATACTGTGCCCACTTCTTCAAGATATCTTGAGGGACATAATAGTTTTAGTCAAGACAACTGATAGAATTAGTAAAATTTTCTTAAAGATATCTATAATTCCTTTTTAAGACACTTGATTGCTACTTGGGAATCGCCATCTGGCCATCATATAAGTTAATAAACAAGCTTGACCATAAATATCTATCTAACCATGCACCAACGTCTTGACAATAAGGTCGTGTTCAGATATTTATAATCACCTTGTTCCCTTAGATATATATCTGGTGGCGGCTGTACAACCACAGTATAAGAACAATGACGGCTTTGGGTTCCGGGTTGAGATAGAAAAAACCGACCAAGTGTGTGTCGGGCCACGCGCAAAGTATAGGGTTCCGAAGTTGACGATGCCCACAGGACCTTTCTAAGACTTATTAGCATCTAGCTAGCCTGTGGTATGACGTGCCCGCCCGACGCCCCTGCCGCTCGAGAAAAATCATTGGTTTTTTAATCATTTCATAAGTTGGTCGACTATGACTCGTAAGTTTGTACAGCCTACTTAGCTGTGATAGTTTTCCTTTCAACTACGTTATATATGCCACAACCGAGTTTTTTTTTCAGCCATCCAAATACCACCATTTAGCTGGCAGGGGGGGGGACACGTGACTCTAATAAAAATTAGCACTTTAAAGCTTAATATTTCACAAACGCATCACTTAATCAAAAAATAGTTTTAACAAACCCACAATATTTTTTAAGACCTATTCAACGATATGCCGCACGATGGGATACCCTATAAAAATAGTAGATTGTTTATCAAGGGACTAAAACAAGCCATTATGACACGAGATGTTTAGCCACCCGAGCAGAGCGAGGGTGGCTATAGTTCGAGTGTCATTATGGTTGTTTAGTCACGCGTTAAACACTCTGCTTTTCACTTCCAATGCGAGGAAAAAAAACGAAGTTCCATACAAAATTACGATATTTATATAACAAAGTAGATAACCGGCTACTTCCCGATGACCTAGAATCATGAAATTTGGCCAGAAGCAAGTTCTTACAGCACACGTACAGGAATAAATCTGATAACCGTAAATATTATATATTTTGGTGCAAGAAAAGCCAATTTACTAATACAAACTTATCATTTGCGGTTGGCGCAGTAGCCGTGTCTACTTCACCAACCGCAAATAATAAGTTTGTATTGTTAAATTTGCATCATCAAGTTTGTAGGTACGGAACCCTCGGTGCGCGAGTCCAACTCGCACTTGACCTGTTTTTTATCACGTGACGGATTGAATGATATTTAGCCAACAGATTCAAACTTGAATACTATTAATATATTTTAAAACTAATTGGGTCATGCATTATTAAATGAATTCACTTTTAATAAAACAAGAGTATTCGTAATCGTTAAATCGTGTTTCACGAAATTAAATCGTTTTTTCACGCCCTAGAAATTGTCTGGGTTCACTGGAAATGGGGATAATCCTCCTTTCACAAACTCTGTGGTTGGCTGTTTAGGCGGGTTTCCAATGTAAATTAAAAAAAAAATACTTTAGTCCCTAGAGACTAAAAAAGAGCTTTAGTCCCGATGTGCAGAGACTAATGTAACATTTTAAGAGCATGTGAAGTGAAAAATATATTTCAAAATGTTATTGTACCACTTTGTCAGCGTAAGTAATATGCATATTCATGCGAAATTACAGCTTTCTAGAACTAAGCATCTCCGAGCAATAGTGCGGACGAACGGACGGACATGGCGAAACTATAAAAGGGTTCCTTGTGGACTTCAGAACCCTAAAAAGCGGCCCGAGAAGACGGCTGTCTCGATACCAAATTTAATATATATTGATATATTGATATTGATTCAGCGGAAAGAGGTAACAGGCGTGAAGAGGTAACAGACAGACGGAGAATATTTACGGATCGCGCGGATTACAGGATTCCTGGAAATTCTGTGATGGTGACGGCCTATTACACTGTCAGTATAATTAAGGATATCATCATGATGATATTGAAAGTTTAACTTGCGTGGTCTTTCTGGAAAGTGGTCATTCTGGGAAGTGGTCAGCATAGGAAGTGGTCCACAGAAATTGATATAGGTATATACTCTGTGAAGTGGTCATTCTGGGAAGTGGATAGTGCTGGACGAAACTATATATTAAGGCGTCGAAAGCGTTAAAAACAGGGGACTGGCTTGATTTTTTGCATATAGACAGCTGGAGGCCTGGAGTGTAGGACCTATTATCTATGGAGGGGTGATGTAAAGGAGCGCAATATTTATTGTTCCACAAGTGGACACCAAATCGGGTAGGTTGGGGGCGCTGCTGTCGCCACAAGTGTCTAAGGCACCTAGGCGGATAGTCTGCAGTAGCGCCTTCATATGGCGCTGCTGAGGCAAAAACGCAGCGAAAACGGTTGTGAGGAGAGTGTGTTTTGTTTTGTTGCTTATCTAATCCGCTGGAAACGTTTTCAACTGTTTCGCCATATAAGATTGCGCTCCTTACCAAGACAAATTCCACACTCCATATTTGCAATATTATGTACCTATTTGATTGTGACAAGTTTAAATTTCAAGACCTATCTATCCTGACACGAATAATAATTAGTAATCCTATGTATTCTAGCCATAGACATAAATAATACTTCGTATGGACCCGGCCTAACGTAGATACATGTCATGTTTCCCCACTTCATTGGTGTCCAATACAAAGTTAAACTTATATCGTGACACTAAAGCTGGGTCACATTTTTTCAACAACGAGACGAGTTTTTAGATACTGAGAAACAGTTTCGAAAAATGTTTTTTTAAAAACGCTTATTGTCACGCACGCTCGGTGACAGAACTTTGGATTGGACACCGTGGAAGTGGGGACATATTACGTGTACGTTAGACCGGGTCTATATTATTTACGTCTATGATTCTAGCAAATAAACATTTCTTATTCTTATTCTGATTTCTGAAGTACAGTATATAGATAATAGGTTAGCTCCTTTCTCCATACTAACTTTGTTACGCTAATGATTTATAGCTCAAAAAAGAGTACCAAAATAGTGCCCATCGCCCATTAAATTTCACCATTCTATCTATAATAGAAGCTGAGATAATTAACCACTTAACTTTTTACGAACTTGAGTGAATGCTGTGCGTGTTTCCGTGGTAACGCTGCCAAATTTCGTATACCGTTAAATGTTGGCATATCTCGGTTTCTATTATAGATAGAGTGGTGAAATTTGACGGTCGTAGGGTATTTGGGTACTATTTTTTGAGCTATAAATCATACTCGAGAACGAAGCCATTCCTGAGATCCACGCGGTGTACGCCAGCTTGACGCTCGGTAGCGTACACCGTGAACAGGCCTTATATTTCGAAAAGTTTAAAGGTACTATTTTTTTGACCTAGATATGATATCGAGGATCTGATTATGCAAATAAATAGTACCCAAATAGTACCATTTATTTGCATAATCAGATCCTCGATATCATTACGGTGTACGCTATCTTGATGGTCACCTATACTTAGGGGCTATAGTGAAATCTTAAAATAGGGATCTCCCTGTTCTCTATAGGATCGCTCACGCGTCAAGTTGAACATTAAATCTAGCTGCTTAAAGTACACGCGACGTGTGAATGATCCTATAGGGAACAGGGAGATCCCTATTTTAAGAGATCCAGAGAGAAGAGACATCCATAATCCCTTTGCTCACGCGTCACGGCGCGCTAAATTGAACTTTAAATCTAGCTGCTTAAATGGACAAGAATACGCAAAGCTCGACTTAGATGGCGCAATTTTAATTTTGGTTTAGTTATTTGTGATGAAAATGAAGACATCCCAATGCAATTATACCTGCCCCAGATACATACCAAGTCTTTCGGAAAGACGTGTCGTCCGTTCTCATTGCATCCTGGAACTGCACAGCGCGGCATTTTTTAATAATTTAAGTAAAACCAAAATCAACAAATATTTCTCTATGTAATTGACAGATGGTTTGGGTCAAGCGATTGCAGCGCTCCTAGAGGCCAAATTATGCAGATTTCTTGTCTATTGTGCCGCGACGCGTGAGCGCAGGGATTGTGAATGTCTCTTTCTCCAATTAAAACTTCGAATAGAACCCCAGGTACAGTCCATCGGTACAGTCGCATGTTGTACCGACAGTGTGCCACCTAAGGGCCACAATCGCTTGCACGAGTCTCGGTCGAAGGTAGACGGGCGTAGACGATTCATTGCACAGTGCAAGCGCTTTTTTTTTAAACTGGTCGACCGCCACTACAGGTGGCTGTACCTACTTATCAGAATGCCACTGCTTTACAGGTATGGCACGACACAGCTTAGAAGGCGCGCGGCGAAGTATTTAAGCCGTTGCCGCAGAGTCTACCTTCTAAGTTGTGTCGGCTATAATATAGGAGCAGAGATGTTAGTATCCAAAATACTTAGGTACACAATGTGGTTCTTTAAATTGAACAATAAAGAAACAAGAGCGCAATGCATGTTCATGTACGTCCAGGGCGATGTATGTCCTACGTAACGGGACATATCCATTCGTTATCACGTAAAATTATCGCCCATAAACCGACTATAGACAACCGATTTTTTTTAATTAAGTTTTTTTGTTTAATTTTGTTGCAACCTATTTCATCTCACTCGAGTAACGAGTTTTACTTATTGCTTTCGGACAAGAGAGTGACATGGAAGTAATATCGCCACCGCGTTTATTTCAATCGTCGTCGTAGCCGCTTGCGTCGTCGTTGGAGCCTCCTCCGTCATCGTCGTCATATGATTGGGTGTCTACATCATCATCATCACTCTCGTCGGCATTTTGGGTAGTTTGGCCGTCTTGGCCACCCAGGCCACCCTGGGCGATGGCGTAGCCCGCCACCCCACCGAGCGCGACCCCGCCGAGACCTGCGGCGACCGCTGCGCCGGTGCCCAAGCCTCCGCCTCTGCCTCTGCCTCCGCCTCTGCCTCCGCCCCCTCCTCCACCTCGTTGACCGCCACCTTCTTGCTGGACGTAGCCGCCTTGTGGCGGCGGCGGCCCGTAAACAACTGGGACCATTTGTACTGGTTGTGCTACGGGACCACCAGTGTAGGCAACTGGGCCGCCTGGTCCGCTGGCGTAGCCAACTGGGGCTCCAGCATAGGCAACCGGCCCACCAGTCTGGGCAACTGGGCCTCCAGCGTAGCCAACCGGCCCGCCAGCGTAGCCAACTGGGCCTCCAGCGTAGCCAACCGGCCCGCCAGTCTGGGCAACTGGGCCTCCAGCGTAGCCAACCGGACCGCCAGTCTGGGCAACTGGGGCTCCAGCGTAGCCAACCGGCCCGCCAGTATGGGCAACTGGACCTCCAGCGTAGCCAACCGGCCCGCCAGTATGGGCAACTGGGGCTCCAGCGTAGCCAACCGGCCCGCCAGTATGGGCAACTGGGCCTCCAGCGTAGCCAACCGGCCCGGCAGTATGGGCAACTGGACCTCCAGCGTAGCCAACCGGTACGCCAGTCTGGGCAACTGGGGCTCCAGCGTAGCCAACCGGCCCGCCAGTCTGGGCAACTGGGCCTCCAGTGTAGCCAACCGGCCCGCCAGTCTGGGCAACTGGGCCTCCAGCGTAGTCAACCGGGGCGCTTGGGCCGCCTGGGCCACCAGTGTAGCCCACCGGCCCGCCTGTAACACCTGGGCCGGCCACCATGGCTTGCTGCTGCGTCTCTTGTGATTCTGCCGGCTGCGAGTCGGGTTGTCTCTGTGGTGGCGGCGCCGGGGGAGGCTTGTCCTTCGCGCAGCAGGGCAGGCACGAGAACACCGACCCGCCGCCCAGCAGCGCTGGCCGTTAAAAGAAAAAACCGGTCAAATGCGAGTCAACTGCCAGGTCCCTAGCTACCAAGTCTACGTCTCGGAGCCTAAATATCACAACGCGGCAATAGGTAAGTAATAATTGCAAACTAAAATGAAAGTTTAGATAATTTCGCTACTAAAATAACAAGGTCCTTGGTGGCTCATCGACAGGCGGGCGGCGCCTATCAGCAGCAGAGTGCGTTAGGTTTAGGTTCGAGTTCTGAGGCAGTAATTTCACCGGCTGCCTTAGCGTCTGAGGCATATTCATAGGGTACATTTGCCACCCTTAATTTGCAGGGTAGGGATCCCTAAAAAGCTGTGTGGTGTACGTACGCTCTGTCAGAAGTCAGAACAGATGAAGGAGATCACACGTTTATTTATTTCATCAATAATACGTCGCCGACATAAATTTGCGTCATCATTGTTAGTCTAGACAAGACTGAGCCGGTCTCTTGTGCCTACATTACACGACATAGCCCGAAGAATAGGCTATTACACCATTTTACAATGAATGAAGCACCATGATACAATAAATACGTCGCCAGGTAAGACAGTCCGGTATTCTGCAGTAGTTGGGTGTCACCCTAACGTCATTCGCACTGCTCTGTGTTGCAAGTGGTGTATACAATAATCCCTGTATCCTGTGAGTGTTTCATTAAATTATTACGTGCATTCGTTTTTAACTTGTCCCATTTTGTGAGCTTAAATGACAATTGTAATGCGCAAATAATTTATATTGCATTATAACGGGAGGAAATATTTCCTTCATTTTTGTTTTATTGCAATAAAGTGGCAACTGGACTTTGACGTTGCGGTGAAACGTCACCCGGATCGGCAGACCTTGTTTTCTTAGACCATGGGTGCTTCCAACAAGCGATGGAGCTACGTCTGAGTGGTGAGCCTTAGGTCCTTTTCACATGCACACGGTCGCCGTGCCTAATACATTACTGCATTACACGGGCACGGCGACCGTGCAACAAAACAAAATACACTCTCCTCACAAACGTTTTCGCTACGTTTTCGCCTCAGCAGCGCCATCTGAATGCGCTACTGCAGACTATCCGCCTACCTACCCGATATTTTGGTGTCCACTTTTGGAACTATAAAGATTGCGCTCCTTTACTTCAACCCTCCATAATCGTGAAGTTGCAAAAAGTAAGAGAGCGCATAGACAAGCGCTAGCTTTTTCGTAAAATGATAATCGTACCATAGTCAATTAAGTATTTAAGGCATACACACACTATCCAACAAGGGGAGGCCTATGTCCAGCAGTGGACGTCTTTCGGCTGACATCATTATGATGGTGACAGTGATGACACTGCGCCTTACCAGTTGTCTGTGCGGGTCTTATTCTCGTCCGGAGTGAACCTTATAAATTCGTAATGTCGGTCTGCCTTTCCGTCCGCATGTCATAGCTATTGTACTACGGGGTAAATTTGGAAATACAGCGTAGGTGTGTTCGAAGATAATATGAAGCACAACAAAATGATGCATTAGGTGCGATTTTGTAACGTATGAAAACATTTTAAATATTTAAGGCGCGTAGTAAGGTGAAATACCACATTTTAGTCGCGTTCAAAGGCCTTAAACTAAAATTTGGCCCAAGATATAGGTCTCGAAAAGATATATATGAAGAATTGTTATGTCCTCTTTAATCTGAGCTGCAGATTATGCGATACGTCCAGGTCGCCCTTTAAAAAAAAAACCATCAAGAAAGGCATTTTCAACCTTTTAAATCGCTACTGCTCAATATCTAGACCATGATTTTACACGAGCTGTCCTGAAAATGAAACTTTATTCAGTTTTTCATAATCTGAGCTGTGGAGCATTACTTTGGTCAAACACCGTAAATAACTACCATTTTCGTGCGCGGACGATGCTTGTGCACGCACCCACCGCAACTTTTGAAGAGCACATTTCAATTCTCAAATGTATTTTTACGAGACCTACTTATATTTTGGCCTAATTTTTAGTTTTATATTTTTAAACGCGCCCAAATTGGGTTTTTCACCTTACTTACTACGCACCTTAATAGGCAATTACTTTGAAAACATAGCGCTCATTATTATTTGTACCACCAAAATTATATGTATACCTATGTTTACAAATAAACGCTTTGACTTTGACTTTGACTTTGGCGTGTGTGGTGGCCGTCATGATGGTCTTTAATAGCATGGAGTATGGAGGGTGGGAGTAAAGGAACGCAATCTTTATAGTTCCAAAAGTGGACACCAAATCGGGTAGATTGGGGGCGCTGCGGTCGTCACTCCAGTCAAGCCACCTAGGCGGATAGTCTGCAGTAGCGCCTTCAGATGGCGCTGCTGAGGCGAAAACGCAGCAAAAACGATTGTGAGGCGAGTGTGTTTTGTTTTGTTGCTTATCAAATCCGCTGGACACGTTTTCAACTGTTTCGCCATATAAGATTGCGCTCCTTACCAAGACACATTCCACACTCCATAGCATGGAGGTTCCTAAGTAACTCTAAGTTCCTAGGTTTTTAATTATGGCAATATTTGAAGGCAGAAGGGGTTTACCTGGAGGGGTGCGGTGCGGGGAGCGGGGAGGGACGAGCCACGACACTCGCGGCGGGATCGAGATGGGGGGAGTGAAGCCTGAAAAAGACGTCAACACACATTCATATAACTACGCATTTATTTATTTAAATTGTCCGCTTATACTTATCTGGTAAAGTACAATACTATAAATCCATATTAATATTATAAATGCGAAAGTAACTCTGTCTGTCTGTCTGTCTGTTACCTATTCACGCTTCAACTGCTGGACCGATTGAGATGAAATTTGGCATGGAAATAGTTGGGGTCCCGGGAAAGGACATAGGCTACCTCTTATCCCAGAAAAACGCACAGTTCCCGCGGGAACGCGATAACCGAATTCCACGCGGACGGAGTCGCGAGCAGAAGCTAGTAAAATATAAATCACGTGAACACCACACATTCAAGGAGCAGGAACAGACTTGAGCGTAATTACACAAAAAGTATGGCATACAGCAAGCGGTCTTATCGCTAAATAGTGATCTCTACTAGACAGCCTTTGGATACTAGAGACGAAGAAAACAAACTAGCTTAATTGGCAGGCGTTGTTCTGTACTACCCTCTCGTGGTGAGAGGAGGCCTGTGCCCAGCAGTGGGACGCAAATAGGCTGTAGTAGTAGTAGTAGTTCTGTACTAAGATGTGAAGAAAAAAAACACACAATGTGATAAACATACTTAATAGTACATTTTGATGCAAGTGCAAAAAAAGTTTGTCATTTTATCAATGAAAATGTCAATTTCGCACGTGTATCAAACGACATTTTTTAATACATTTGCGAAAAAATAATTAATGAACAGAATGAAGCTAAAAAAACTTTAAATACGCACTAGTTCGTAAAAAACCATTGAGGCACGCTCACTAGCTGTCAAAAAAAAAAACGCTCGTTCGCAAATGACAAACTTTTAAACAGGTATCGAAATGTTTACTTTTTGAGCAACTGCACTTGTTGCTCAAAAAGTACTTGACGGATTGCTCCAAGTCCAAAGTTCGTTGTGAGAATTAAACAAAATCAAAATATCCCAACTTTAGACTGGGATAACTTTTATATAGGTGGCATTACATTACAGACACGATTTCTCAAAAGCTTACCAGGCAACAGAGATTGCCCCTCATAAGGGTAGGCTGCGAGATCGTCTTTCGTTGGCAACTGTTGCGTCACGGAGAAGCACCCTGCTGCCCCGCCTTCTACGGTCGCGGACAGCTCGGGCGCGGAGATTGTCTCCGTGCCGAGTCTGGCGGGGTCTACGACATCCTGGCCTGTCGACGGCGCTTCGGGTCTTTCCGGCTGCTGTGTTGAATTGCCTTCTGAAATTGGACATGACTTGACTAAAGTTGTCATGCATTTTTCCGCTGCGTAGGAACAGTGGAGCGATGTTTTTTTTCCGCGACCTACTTGTTACACAATGAGGGCAACTGCGAGACAGTTCGCCGCTAGCGCGCTTGCGCATTAATGTACCATAATACTCATTAAATTGGCAACACTGAGGGCTCCGAAACGTCAAAGTGTGTGTCAAAGTGACATTGACACTATTTATGGAATAGAGGCAAACGAGCGCACAGCCCATTTGATGGTAAGTGCTGATCACTGAAGATCTCTGAAGAAACCATAAGATCTCTAATGCGTTGCCTACCCTGAGGCCTAAGATGGAATGCCTCTGTGCCAGAATTAACCCCCTACCGGAACGCAACAGTGCGAGCACTGCTATTTGGCGGCAGGTTAGCGGGGAAAGACGGTGGTACCACCCCGGACGGACCCAGCACTAAGTTAACGTTTGACACTGACAGCTAATACCTGCCAAGACAGTGGTGCCAACGGAGAGCAGAAATACGATGGTCCTCAATGAGATTGTAACCCTCTCGTGATGAGAGGAGGCCTGTACCCAGCAGTGGGCCATAAAAAGGATGTCGGGGTGATTGTAGTGGATGTCTATAATGTGATTAATTGGCAACATTGCACTTCGTAGGACCTCAAGCGCCTCTAGCGCCAAATTCACTCGCAGCACGCGGCGGACACGGCCTATAAGAGCACGCTTTCGAACACAATTCGAATGAAGTGTCAATGTTTCTGTGTGCGTGCGAGGACGTCTGTACACTTGTAAATGTGTGTGTATCAGTACGCGGGTCAAAGATTCACTCTCCATCTACGGATGAAACAAATGACGGTAAGGGCGAGTTGGGCCCGAGTTGCGCGCCGGCTAGATTCAAGCGGGTGATTGGCCATTCTGTATGTAGTACTATTGAATATTCTGTGCTCGCGGTGACCCTAATTTTAATGACTATTGGGAATTGGGATAGGAATTCCCAATAGTCATTAGATTCCCATAGAATCTTTGCTAAATAATGAAGATAAGACGATTTTTCATCATTACTGGCACTCTCGAATTCTCTTTGTCGGTCTATACTAATAATAGAGGTAAATATACCCACTACCTAACTTCAGATGACATTATTACCAAGTTTACGCCGACTTCTCGTTTTTGCTGGAGAGTGGATCGGGACTGGCATTGCCGGGTCAGTCTGGTGACCCCCACTGGCATCCTCAGCCGTCGTGGGAGCGTCTCTGGCGCGATCAGCTGGGTTGGATTGTGACAGGGAGGGCTCAAGGGGGCCAGTGGAGTCTGTGGACTGCAAGAGGAGTTGCGAAATGGCTGAACCGTCTTGAAATAGTGTGTTTCACAATTTTTTGAGAAGTGGATGAAGATGATCCTTATGGCAGATTGAATCACAAGATTTTTATTTCGATTTTCTGAATGGGTCAAGTACCTTAAAAAGTACTTTTGAATTTTCGTTTTTAGTTTTCGCGCTAAAAAGCTAGCCGCCATGTTAGCTTGGTCTGTGACGTCACTAGGATAGTAAATAAGTACATAGTAACCAAACAAGTCAAGTCTTTGTAACGCTTTGTTTACAGCAGAACGTTTACAGTGTGACGTCACGTCACAGCAGCTATCAATATGGCGCCGACCGTTTTGGGACAGATTAAAAAACAAAATTTTATAACTGTAATAATAAAATTATTTATGCATTTTTATGATTAAAAGTCGATGTTTTGGGTAGCATTTTTATATAATCTATCATAAATCAGTAATTCCCGATTTTTCCTTGAATGGTGTATAATACCCTATTGTGGCAGTTGTGTTGTTGCAGCTAAGTATTAAGAACCTAGGTAGGTAGTTAGGTACTACCTAGGGGGTTCGATTCCGGCTCGCACCTCTAAGTACCTTAACTCAAACACAATAAATCTTCATTCATTCATTCATTCATAAGTTTACTTATGTGCGAAATTCAATTTGAATTTACCACTGAGCTTTTCGGTGTAGGAAAACATCGCGAGGAAACCTGCACGCATCTGCGAAGTAATTCAAAGATGTGTGTGAAGTCCCCAATCCGCACTGGGCCCAAAGATGATGATAATTCAAAGATGTGTGGGGACTATAGCCCAAACCCTCTCGTGATGAGGCCTGTGCCCAGCAGTGGAACGCAAATAGGCTGTAGTAGTAGTAGTATAGTAGTTGGGGTCCTTAACGAAGAAGCATTTTAATTATTCAAATAAAACTTAGCTATAGACGGCATTAGACGGCCAGATTGGTCCATTTGGTGCCTGCCTTCTGTTCCTATGGTCGCGGGTTCGAGTCCCGCTCGGGGCAAACTTTGTGTGATGAGCACGAATGTTTGTACTCGAGTCCTGGATGTTTAGTATTTATATATGTATGTATTTTTCTCTATATAAGTATTTATATCGTTGTCTAGCACCCATAGTACAAGCGTTGCTTAGTTTGGGACTAGGTCAATATGTGTGAAATGTCCCAAGATATTTATTATTATTTATTTATTATAATTAAAACTCATCCATAGATTAATTGCCGAACCGAAAGTCTCGCGGAAACCGCTTCACCAAATCATCATCATCATCATCATCATCATTTTAGCCGAAAGACGTCCACTGCTGGACATAGACCTCCCCCAAGGCTCGCCACTCCGACCGGTCCTGTGCTACTTGCTTCCACCGGTTTCCCGCGACCTTCACGAGGTCGTCGCTCCATCTTGTTGGAGGCCTACCGACAGCTCGTCTCCCGGTTCGCGGGCGCCACTCGAGAACTTTCCGGCCCCATCGGCCATCAGTCCTGCGAGCAATGTGCCCCGCCCACTGCCACTTAAGGTTCGCAATTCTTCGGCTGCTTCACCAAATGAGCTCTTCTATTTTATAGTGTTTCAGAGTTTGAGCCAGGTATATAAAAATCAATAATACTCACTTTCATGGTTATACAGCGAATCGTAAAAAAACCGTAATTGAAAATACTAGTATTTGTAAATAAAACTTCTGAAATATTGACATTTCTGACATATTTGTCAGAGCTAAAAGAACCTGTGAATCATCTGTGTATGGAGGGTTGAAGTATGACACATTCCACACTCCATACATCTGTGAACCCATACCAAGAATCTTATATACAAACTGGATATTGCACGCCGACCATTCCTTTGAAGCCAGAAAAAAAAATCTGATTCTGATCCTGATTCTGATTCAGTGTCGAAAAGAGACAAAACATAGGATAGGAGCGAAGCTGAATGAACCCGTCTTCAACTCATAGTTCCGCGTATGGAGGGTTGAAGTAAAGGAGCGCAATCTTTATACAGTTCCAAAAGTGGACACCAAATCGGGTAGATTGGGCGCGCTACGGTTGCCACTCCAGTCAAGCCACCTGGCGGATAGTAGGATAGCGCTGCTGAGGCGAAAACGCAACGAAAACGGTTGTGAGGAGTGTGTTTTTTGCTTATCAAATCCGCTGGACACGTTTTCAACTATTTCGCTATATAAGATTGCGCTCCTTGCCACAACACATTCCACACTCCATAGTTCCGCGTGCAATATCCAGTTTGTATATAAGATTCTTAACCTATGCCAACTATGTCGGACGGAAAGGTGATACCTAACGCGACCAATAGCGACTAAGGAGTTATTACGTACGTAGGGCTAATTTACCTCCATCCGCCATTGTGTGGTGGCCTAAGGTGGTGGCTGAAGGGTGGCTGTCTATTCGGTCTATTCTAATTTTAAAACTCATTGAAGTAGCTTAGGTATCGTTATCATGGATTCACGGAAGTTTTAGTAACATCAGTAGGTAACTATTGGCAGTATGCACGACGGCGCAAGCAACTAAACTCTTCGGTTGAGACAAAGCATAAGAAAAAGCTGAAGTTATGGGCGCGTTTATTAAATGAATTGCGAAAATGACCCTTTGCACGAGAGGCGGTAGCACAGAATATTTAGTTAGACAGTTGAAATTTTCACAGATGATGTCTTTATGTTGCCGCTATGACGACAACAATTAATAAAAAAAAAACAGAAAAAAGAAATAGGTATTATCAGTTTTTATAGCTAATAGTACGGAACCCTTCGTGCGCGAGTACGATTCGCACTTGGCCGGTTTTTTTCATCACTCTATCCTATGCTATACTAATCGGTAATTTTATGCTGGGTAATGTAGTTCTAATATAACGTAGCTTTAATTTTTTGCGCATGGACAACTCTGAGGTCATTGTGTATTTTCTAAAAAAAACAAAAATGAAAGAATCTGTCCCAGATGGAACAGCTTTCCCTAAGTATTGGGTAATATGACTAAAGAAAGTAAAGTACAGCAAATTACAAATTTAATTTATTATAAATTAAAACAAATTCCTTAAATACTTAGTGATTGAACCAATAAACACACACCAGAAATCTCCAAGCATTTACCTGATGGGTACGTGGAGACAAAGAGCCCCCGTTCCCCACCAACAAAGCGCTGCAAGGCAGCCTCACTGCTGACCTCCGCCCAGGTACCGCGGGTCCCCCGGCGGCCATGCACCTGGCGGCGCGCCGGAGGGCGGCGGGCCGAAGTAGCCAGGTGGTGGCGGGCCGTATCGGGTGTCGGCGCTGTCGCGGCGCTCCGGCCGGGCCTCTCTCTGCAGGCATGCGCCCAGGCAGTCGCCGCCGCCGCCCGACAGCACTGACGGGGCATAGAAAAAAAACAGTTAGAGAGAGTCACATTCGCGCAGGGTTACGTAAATAACACCGCGCGTTATAATGCGCCAGTGAAGCTCCTTCCTGCAAACGTAGTTTTTTTAGCAAGCTAGTACTCAGATTGCAACCTAATCTTTCAGGTAGTAATGTAATTAATGGAACAGCAATTAAAAGCAATAAGTATGAAGATTTCAACATCCAACTGACGGCTCTCAACTCTAAATAATTGGAGGAAATTCCTAGTGAGGCATTTTCTAAACATCTTAGATGTCCATGTTGTAAGTAGATAACAGTTTTTTTTAACAAACTCCGCTCATTTTGTCGCGTGGTCAACGGGACAGAATAACAATAAGAAATAGTTGACTAATCCAATTACAAACTACAGGCTCAGAGAGCTGTAGACCTCGCTAGAACATCTAGCTTAACAGTTTTTTTTTAATTTTGAACCACAAAACTCCGCCATTTTGATAAAAATCCAGAAACTGAACCGACAAAAAAAAACATATAATTTTGGAACCTGGTCACAAATTTTCATGAGAACCTTTTGAGAAATGCGGCCTGTAGAAGAGAACAGTCACGATTTCGAGACGGGCGCTTACGATGGGCCTCAAAAATACTTAAAGGAAAAGAGAAGATACTAGAGGTTTCTCTGCGTTATAGAATCAGAAATGAGGATATCCGCAATAGAACTAGGGTCACCGGCATAAATATCCCGAAGAATTGTGGACCTCAAGTAGAAGTGGGAGGGGCACATTTCTCCCAGGACTGATGGCCGCTGGGGCCGGAAAGTTCCAGAGTGGCGTCCGCGAACCAGGAGACGAGCTGTCGGTAGGCCGCCAACAAGAAGCCTCCTGAAGGTCGCGGGGAAACAGTTGGAAGCGACAGCACAGGACCGGTCTGAGGCGAGCCTTGGGGGAAGCCTATGTACAGCCATAGAGAAAATGATACAAGAAGAGTAGCAGAGCCCGTACTTTAGAGCGTGTTCCGAAACCCGGTTAAAACTAGATCGACATCTAGCGTCCAGTGGCTGAACCCCGATTACCTGACCGTTTAGAAGTTTGTACCGCTACTTGAAGCTAGATGGCGAGCCGAACGCAAAGTATATTTCTAAACAATTTACAACTAATATTATAACTAGAACTCTTTTTGAAATCCTCTTATATTACACAGAGACTTCGGGTTGTAAGTTGTAAACTGTTAAGCAATAATATGCTTTGCGTTCGGCCCGCCATCTAACTTCAAGTAGCGGTATAGCAACTGCTAAACGGTCGGGTAATCGGGGTTCAGCCAATGGACGCTAGATGTCGAAATAGTATTAACCCGTTTCGGAGCACGCACTACAGTATGGGCTCTGCCACTCTTCTTGTATCATTTCTCTATAGTACAGCAGAGGACGTATTATTGACGACCGGATTGGTCCAGTCGGTATTGACTGTGCCTTCGGTTCCGACGGTCGCGAGTTCGAATCCCGCTAGGGGCAAAACTTAGTGTTATGAGCACGAATGTTTGTACTCGAGTCATGGATGTTTATTATTCATATACTTATATCGTTGTCTAGCACCCATAATACAAGCATCGCTTAGTTTGGGACTAAGTCAATTATGTGTGAAATGTCCCAATATTTAAGTAGTTAAGGTATAATGTAGGTAATAAAGTTTTAGGTTCATTTCTTTTATATGCTACTTGTTTTGATTTTTAACGCCAATTAACATTTCTCATTTCTTATCCAAGATATTTATTTCTTTGTATTCTCAAATGCCTTACCTGGAAAAAGGATTTGACCGCCATAAGGATAATCCGCGAGATCGCCGAGTTTCTTAGACGACCGGGGGAAGCAAAAGCACCTCGTCCCCTGGTCTTCTATAGTGTCATCATCCACCACTGCTACCAATCTGGGAACTGAGATTTTCTCAGTGTCGAGTCTGGTGATGACGCCATTCTGGTCCGTGGCTTCAGGTAGATATAGCGCAGGTAACGCGCCGGGACCGCCTGGCTGTGGTGTATTGCCTTCTGAAATTGTACAAGATTACGCAATGGGTCTGCACGCATCTGCGAAGTAATTCAAAGATGTGTGTGAAGTCCCCAATCTGCACTGGGCCCGCGTGGGGACTATAGCCCAAACCCTCTCGTGATGAGAGGAGGCCTGTGCCCAGCAGTGGGACGCAAATAGGCTGTAGTAGTAGTAGTAGTAGTAGTACGCAATGGGTCTAGGAAGCGCTGGTAAATTCATTTCTGTTATATTCATTTAAAATATAGTGCCCAGATGTGGCATAGGTATTTGCTGAATAAATATTTTGATTTTGATTTTTTGATTAAGATAGTTGACATTCATTTTTCTGCTATCTAGGAAAAGAAGGATAAACTTTTTCACGATACCACGCGGCGGACACGGCCTATAAAAGCAAGATTTCGAACACAATTCGAATGAAGTGTTAATATTTGCGTGCGAGGACGTATGTGTGCGTGCGAGGACGTCTGTACACTTGTAAATGTGTGTGTACCACTACGCGGGCCAGTGATCCACTCTCCATCTCCGGATGAAACAAATGACGGTAAGGGCGAGTTGGGCGCGAGTGGCCAGATTCAGGCGGGTGATTCCGTGACTTAAGTTAAACTTGAATAAACATTTTTCAACTGTCCGCAATGTCACTTCCATAATTTTTTGATCCAATGAAAAATCTCTTTTTTTATTTTTTTCCAGAAAAAACCATTTCATTACCTTTCCAACGGTACCTAACAATCATATCATTATCCTTGATCAAATAGGGTTTAAAGTCGGTTGAAACTATTTTTCGAGAAGGCGCGATAATTTTGACGCCGAGTGTACTATTAAATATTCTGTGACGATATGTAAGTAGGTTGTAGGTAGGGTAGGCAATTCCAGTTTGAAACAGGGGCTCTATTCACAACGTTACATAAGCAAAGGGGCATTCCCAACTCCTGCGCTGCGGCGCTTCGTTGAGACCAAACTTTAAGCAGCTAGATTTTAAGATCAATTTGAGTGCCGTGACGCGTGAGCGCAGGGATAGGGAATCTCCCTTTTCCTATGTATCGTTACGAATAGAGCCCCAGTGCCCCAGTTTGTTGCTTTCAAAGTTCGGTTCCATTTCGCACAAACAAAAGGTCATTTTCCTTTATCCGACGATAAGTAGCTCAGTTGGTAGTGACCCTGACTCTTCAGAGTGCTCAGACGGTCGCGGCGGGTTCGAATCCCACTAAGGACATTTTTTTGTGATGAGCACGAATGTTCGTACCACTCCCCGAGTCATAAATGTATGTATATCTCTATATAAGAAGAATTTATATCGTTCTCTAGCACCCATAGTACAGCTTTGCTTAGTTTGGGGTGGTTTGGGGCTTAGGTCGTAAACTTTCGTGACCAACCGTGTCCCTGAATTACTTCGCAAATGGGTGCAGGTTTCCTCGTGATGTTTTCCTTCACTGAAAAGCTCAGCGGTAAATGCAAATTGACTTTCGCACATCTTCTGTCTATCTTCTATACTGTCTGTACATATAATAAAGCTAAAGAGGGTCAAAAGTCTGTACATGGGAGATATTCGAAAAAATGTTCGCTGGGGATACTTAGAAATCGATAACAGAACACCTTCCAACAGTTTTTAGATTTTTTGTCTGTTTGTCTGTTTATTTGTCCGCGCATCACGGGAAAACTACTGGACGAAATTTGATGAAATTTGGTATGAAGATAGTCGCGGGCACGAACAACTTCGCGAACAACTGTCAACACAAGCTGTGGGTCTATTTGTGATGTGCCCATGTTCTCGAGTGGTTGTCGTGGTGGCTCCGGGACCTTTGACAGCATTGCCGACGTTTCCGTGTTGCAATTGTCTAGGAGGAAACCTTCCATAAACTGGGGCCATTCTATTTGTCGGTCCGGAGAAAAATGTACCTACGAACTTCAGAATTTTTACCATTTTTATGTTGACGCCTCGTTTCGGCTGGCGAAGGGATCGGGATGGAACGGTCCAGGTCGGTCTCGTGTCTTCCAGCCTCCTCAGCCGTCGTGGAAACATCTCCGGCGCGATCAGCTGGGTTGGAGTACGATAGGGAGGGCTTAAGGGTGCCAGTGGAGTTTGTGGACTGCAAGAGGAAATTCATGGCTGAAACCGTTTTTTTTAGGAGTTTGCGTCTATTGCTGTACAAATCAGAGAATATTACAAAATAACAAGCTAGCCCTCGGAAATTTTCACGAATTGATAAAAAAGGTTTCCCGATTAATGAAGAAGGTATGTGATTTTTCGTGATTGTATCATTAATCACATAGGTAGGTAGGGGCATAGAGAAATGAAATGATACAAGAAGAGTGGCAGAGTCTATACTGTAGTGCGTGCTCCGAAACCCGGTTTAACACTAGATCGACATCTAGCGTCCAGTGGCTGAACCCCGATTACACGACCGTTTAGCAGTTGCTACCGCTACTAGAAACTAGATGGCCAGCCGAACGCAAAGCATATTTTATTGCTTAAACAGTTTACAACTTACAACCCGAAGTCTCTGTATAATAAGAGGATTTCAAAAAAGAGTTCTAGTTATAATATTAGTTGTAAATTGTTAGGACTAACTAAAATACACTTTGCGTTCGGCTCGCCATCAAGCTTCAAGTAGCGGAGCAACTGCTAAACGGTCGGGTGATCGGGGTTCAGCCACTGGACGCTAGAAGTCGATCTAGTGTTAACCCGGGTTTTGGAGCACGCACTACAGTATAGACTCTGCCACTCTTCTTGTATCATTTCTCTATGGTATGGGCGACCTGGCTTTACTCGGGTGATAATTGTTGTAACGAAGTTTTCCCAGATTTGAGACCTAGTTCGATTAGTCGCCGCTTTCTATATTACTTACAAATTTCGACCGAATGTTTAAAGCGGTCTATTAAATAGTTATGTGTATATTAATAAACACAAAATGCTAGCTCGTTTAAGGTATGAGGAGCTGGGCGACCGAGGTTTGCTCGGGTGAAAATAGCTAAAACCGAGATTTCTCCGATACGATACCTAGCTAGATCGATTTATAATCAACCCCGTAAACCCCTATATTCCAAATTTCAAGAGAGCGTTTAAAGTATGTACCATAAGATGAGATCCTTACTTTCATTATATAATGTGCTTGTTTTAAAGAAGTATATTGAAAATATACATTTGCAAACGAAAAACAGTCATCTTTGACTTGTCAGCAGAGTTGTTTGTGACATTTGGAAGGCCGGAACCGGAACGTGAGCGGTCGGTCGACGAATGACGATGGGTTCTTCTATAGTATGGAGGGTTGTAAAGGAACGCAATCATAAAGATTGCGTTCCTTTACAACCCTCCATACTATAGAAGAACCCATGTTATATATAGACACCATATCGGGTAGGTTGGGGGCGCTGCAGTCGCCACAAGTCTCAAGCCACCTAGGCGGATAGGCTGCAGTAGCGCCTTCAGATGGCGCTGCTGAGACGAAAACGCAACGAAAACGGTTGTGAGGAGAGTGTGTTTTGTTTTGTTGCTTATCAAATCCGCTGGACACGTTTTCAACTGTTTCACCATATAAGATTGCGCTCCTTGCCAAGACACATTTCACACTCCATAGGTTCTTCTAACAAAGTTCTGACAGAAGAATAAAAGCGTTTGGTTCGCCATGGAGATAATAAGGGATACGTTCCGAATCACGCTCACAGCACTTTGAGCGCGTTTCGGGACACTTAAGTTAGCGTGCTGACAGCGCTCAGGAAATTGATGGCGTCATCGATGATGCCATGCTCACGGTGCTCGCGCTTATGGAGTGAGGAATGTGTCTTGGTAAGGAGCGCAATCTTATATAGCGTAACAGTTGAAAACGTGTCCAGCGGAAAACACACTCTCCTCACAACCGTTTTCGCCTCAGCAGCGCCGTCTGAAGGCGCTACTGCAGACTATCCGCCTAGGTGGCTTGACACTTGCGGCGACCGCAGCGCCCCCAACCTACCCGATTTGGTGTCCACTTTTGGCCGATCGATCGATCGATGGCATATCGCGCCGCCGACTTCGCATCCGCTAGTTGGGGCTGTCGTCGTGCACACTGCCAATAGGTTACTATCTATTGGCAGTGTGCACGACGACAGCCCCAGATTATCTTCTATGTAAGTTAGGAAAGTTTCTAAACGTATCTATTGTCTCTATTCGAAACGATATACATAGGGAGAGCGTCACAGCGTTCAAATTGAACTTTAAATCTAGCTGCTTAAAGTTCGGTTTCAACGCCGCGACGCGTGAGCGCATGGATAGGGAATCACCCTTTCCCTATGTCTATGTAACGTTTCAAATAGAGCCCCTGCTCATATTTATATTTCTTTGTGTACTGCAAGAAGTTTAAATAAATAATACTACTACTACTACTACATCCTTTTTGCGTGCCACTGCTGGGCACGCCTCCTCTAATCACGAGAGGGTATCACTTACGACGATAATCCTCTAATTACAGTAGGTACCTATTATTTATTATCTACACTGTCCAGAAGCAGAATCTGGGTGGAAATATACTATCATGTTAATCACTACATAGTATAAAATAAAGTCGCCTCCTGCTGTCTGTCACAATGTTTTTTTTTATTATTATAAGCAAGCATTTGTCCAAGATCTCACCTGATGGTAAGTGACGATGCGGTCGAGGATGATACATATGCTCACTTAGATAGCACCTGTTCACTCTCGACTTGAAACGATCCAAGTTATAACTATCGGGGAAGAGACCGGCCGGTAGAAATGTACCTAACCTATGCTTAGATCTTTAAAACTACGCAACGGATTTTGATGCGGTTTTTTTAAATAGATAGAGTGACTAGCCGTGGTGGCCTAGTGGTTCGACCTACCACCTCTCATGCCGAGGGTCGGGGGTTCGCGTCCGGCTGGCACCTGTAAGTTAAGGTGCGAAATTCAATTTGAATATACCACTGAGCTTTTCGGTGAAGGAAAACGTCGTGAGGAAACCTGCACGCATATGCGAAGTAATTCAAAGATTTCTGTGAAGTCCCCAATCCACACTGGGCCCGCGTGGGGAGCTGGGGACTATAGCCCAAACCCTCTCATGATGAGAGGAGGCGTGCCCAGCTGTGGGACGCAAATAGGCTATAATAATAGTAGTAATAGAGTGATTAATTCAAGAGGAAGGTATATGTATATAATTTGTTATAGTTTAACACTAAATTTCCGTGAGAACGCTATAACTATATCCGAATTCCACACAGACGAAGTCGCGGACAGAAGCTAGTACTTTTATATGTGCATACCTAGTCCCTAAAAAACTATAGATATAAATTTTCCGCGCGAGGTTACGACTGTTACGTGTGATGTGGGTGATTCAGCACAACGTGCGAATTGGCGCGGTTAGGGTGCGCTCCTGTTAACGCGACTGTGCTACCACCTATCAGGTGGGTAGGTGGAGTTTTCACGGAAAGAGGTAAAAAATACATCATTATTTAATATCAATCTACATATAATAAAGCTAAAAAACCGGCCAAGTGCGTGTCGGGCCACGCGCAAAGTATAGGGTTCCGAAGTTGACGATGCCCACAGAACCTTTCTAAGACTTATTAGCATCTAGCTAGCCTGTGGTATGACGTGCCCGCCCGACGCCCCTGCCGCTCGAGAAAAATCATCATCATAAGTTGGTCGATTATTACTCGAAAGTTTGTACAGCCTACTTAGCTGTGATAGTTTTCCTTTCAACTACGTTATATATGCCACAACCGTGATTTTTTTCAGCTTTCCAAATACCACCATTTAGCTGGCAGGGGGGGGGGGGACACACGTGACCCTAACAAAAAATAGCACTTTAAAGCTTAATATTTCACAAACGCATCACTTAATCAAAAATGGTTTTAACAAACCCACAATATTTTTTCAAGACCTATTCAACGATATGCCGCACCATGGGGTACGCAAGAAAAAAAAATTACATCCCCACTTTACGAGTAGGGGAGGTACTCTATAATAAAATATATTTCAAAATTTTATTGTATCACTTTGTCAGCGTAACTAATATGCATATTCATGCCAAATTACAGCTTTCTAGAACTAAGCATCTCCGAGCAATAGTGCGGACAGACGGACGGACGGACGGACGGACATGGCGAAACTATAAGGGTTCCTTGTGGACTTCGGAACCCTAAAAAGGGTCGGAAGTCTGTACACGGGAGAAATTCGAAAAAAAGTTGGTTGAGGATACGAATTGATAACAGAACACATTCCAACAGTTTTTAGAATTTTTGTCTGTTTGTCTGTTTATTTGACCGCGCATCACGTGATATAACTACTTTACGAATTTTGATGAAATTTGGTATTAAGATAGTTGGAGTCCCGAGAAAGGACATAGGCTACTTTTATCCCGCAAAAACGGATAATTCTCGCGGGAACACGATTATCGAATTCCACGCGAACGAAGTCGCGGGCAGAAACTAGTCTTATAGTCTTATATATGTGTAAAACATGAAACTGACTGACTTCCCGAACATCGCACCGCCCCGGAACTACTGGTCGTAAAAAGCTGAAATTTAGCATAAAGTTTCCTTTTGGAGTGTATGGGTGCACTGAGAGAGCATCTCCCTAAATTTCTACACGTCTCTACGCGAGTCGAATTATTCCACTGGAGACGGCTAGAATCAAACACTAGAATCGCAGCTTCGAAACCTACCTCTAACCGGCGCGATATCGATATAAGAATAGCCTCGTATCCCACAGGCAGTACACCGCGCGCCGCGTCGTCGACACATCGTCTCAGATTCATTGAGAATTAGTTCTGAAACATGTCAGCCAGTGTTCCAGTGATCTTCAACAATGGACACACGTGCCCAGTTATTGGATTGGGGACATGGAAGGTACATTACTATATATTGAGTTGAGTTAATAATTTATCTTGATGGGCCCAGAAAGTTACTGGAGTGACGGCCGCGAAATGGTAGACGAGCTGTCGGTAGGTCTCCAACAAGATGGAGTGACGACCTTGTAACGGTCGCGGGAACGCGGTGGATGCGAGTGGCACAGGACTGGTCTGAGTGGCGCGCCTTGGGGGAGGCCAATGTCCAGCAGTGGATGTCTTTCGGCTGAAATGATGATGTTGATAGTTGTATAGAAATAGCCAAAAACATCGAAGTTCAAAAAGGGCTTCACTTCGCTTATTATGTCTGGACAAGTATTAGGAATGTCTCGTTCCCTATTTAAAACTTCTTTTTTAATTATTCAACAAGGTATATACCTACCTAGGTGTATTATAATTAACTTACGTACTCGATCGATAAGCAATGAATTCATACGTATCCATTCCCACGTTCATTGTGATTGCGTGAAACATGGATTTACTGTGTGGATTTATTGGCTAAGAAAGCCGTGGCCTAGTGGTTTGACCTCCCGCTTCTCATGCAGAGGGTCGGGGGTTCGAATCCGGCTCGCGCCTCTGAAATTATTTATTTACTACCTTCTGCCCGCGACTTCACCCGCGTTGGCATTCCGTTATCGCGTTCCCGCTGGAAGTATGCGTTTTTATATATGTTGACCAGTGTTATAAACCATACCAATTGCCATATCAAATTTGGTTGCAATCTGACCAGTAGTTTTCGAGTTAAATCTGGGCATACATACCTACAGACAATTTTTGTAAAAATCGTTATTTTGTGTTCAGTATCGTTTTTTTGTAAAGTCCCCTCGACTTGATAGTTTCTTTTAATTTTCAAGTTTCAGACGCGACTTCTTCTAGACTTATTAATTATTAATAAATAAAAATAAAAAGTCTGTAAAATAATAGTAATAATGATAAGCCTGTAGTAGTAATAACAAGACCCGTTTTTAGGGTTCCGTAGTCCTCAAGGAACCCTTATAGCACACGGCGGACGCGGCCTATAAAAGCACGATTTCGAACACAATTCGAATGAAGTGTCAATGTTTGCGTGCGAGGACGTCCGTACACTTGTAAATGTGTGTGTACTAGTACGCGGGCCAACGATCCACTCTCCATCTCCGCACGAAACAAATGACGGTAAGGGCGAGTTGGGCGCGAGTTGCGCGCCGGCTAGATTCAGGTGATTCCGTGGCCATCCATACTAATATTATAAACGTGAAAGTGTGTTTGTTTGTTTGTTTGTTTGTCCTTCCTTGATGTCGTAAGGACTGGACCGATTTGAATGAAATTTGGTATGGAGATAGTTTGAGACCCGGGCAAAACGTAGGATACTTTTTATCCCGATATTTCCACGGCAACGGGTTTTCCACGGGTCAAACCAGCTGTTCAACACTTCGATAACTATAACCATCTATATGTTTAGGTTTAGTAGGTAATCATTGGGTACGCAAATTCTAGTTCTCCGCGGGACAAAGTCGCGGGCATCGGCTAGTGTTATATAGGTATGTAAAAGAGATAACACGGGTTTATCGACGATAATCTGCAATCATGTCTGTAGATAAAAAGTGTGTCAGCAATACCACCTAACGAAAGACGAATAAATAATGATAAGTTTTTATTGTAATGAAAGTAATAATATAAGTAAAATAACAAAAACACTACTTCCTAATCTAAAAGTCCTATACTACGTGGCATGGTATCCAAAATGCTGGCAGCATTGCCACGCTGAATGGCAATGCTCAGTGTCTGTGCGAGATAGAGGCCAGCATTTTGGTTACCAGAGGCCTCAATTATTATTTTTGATATAAAACTAAAGACATGGTGTGCCCCCGGCCCCCACGGTCCCAGCGTTTCTACCCCAAAAGGCTCAAATATGTAGCTACTATCTAGCCCTGCATATTTGCGCCTAATGATAAGTTATGATAGGCGCCACAAGATAAAGTTTTTATCTCGGACAGTGATTTTTACGGCTCGTCTAGGCCGTTTCTTTTTAATGCGTTAATTTTAAAGTAACATTCTTCAGGTCCACCACCACCACAACAGCCTATTTGCGTCCCACTGCTGGGCACAGGCCTCCTCTCTTTTTTTGTTTGGGCTATAATCCCCAAGGGCCGGCTTAGTATAAGATGGCCTTGAGTTCAGGTATTTAAACTTAATTGCGTAAATACGAACGCAAAAGGCAAACTTAATGCCATGACTGTTAATTCTGTTTCAGTCCAAACCTGGCGAAGTGACTCAGGCGGTGAAGGACGCCATAGACATCGGATATCGTCACATAGACTGCGCACATATTTATGGAAACGAGAAGGAGGTGGGCGCGGCGCTCGCTGCTAAGTTCGCTGAAGGGGTCGTTGAAAGGTAACGTGCACCTATTATAACAATTAGAATCTTAAATATTTATTTAAACTTCATACATAGAATTGCGAAGAATTGCGAACCTTAAGTGGCAGTGGGCGGGGCACAATGCTCGCAGGACTGATGGCCGATGGGGCCAGAAAGTTCTAGAGTGGCGCCCGCGAACGGAAGACGAGCTGTCGGTGCCTCCAACAAGATGGAGTGACGACCTCGTGAAGGTCGCGGGAACGCGGTGGATGCGAGTGGCCCAGGACCGGTCTGAGTGGCGCGCCTTGGGGGAGGCCTATGTCTAGCAGTGGACGTCTTTCGACTGAAATGATGATGATGATATGATTAATGCCTAAAGGCATTCTCTACCAGTCAACCATAAGGTCAAACAGAAAGGAAAATGAGTAGGTGCATTAATATCAGAAATAAACAACAAACTCGTAGATTTTTTATCTAATATATAAAATTCTCGTGTCACAGTGTTTGTAACCAAACTCCTCCGAAACGGCTCGACCGATTCCTATGAAATTTGGAGTGTATCTTCAGTAGGGCTGAGAATAGGCCGTAAGCTATTTTTCATATCCCACAAAAAAATCCAAGGCGGTACGAAGTCCGCGGGGTCAGCTAGTCTAATATATAAAATTCTCGTGTCACAGTGTTTGTAACCAAACTCCTCCGAAACGGCTCGACCGATTCTTATGAAATTTGCAGTGTATGTTCAGTAGGTCTGAGAATAGGACGTAAGCTATTTTTCATATCCCACAAAAAAATCCAAGGCGGTACGAAGTCCGCGGGGTCAGCTAGTCTAATATATAAAATTCTCGTGTCACAGTGTTTGTAACCAAACTCCTCCGAAACGGCTCGACCGATTCTTATGAAATTTGCAGTGAATGTTCAGTAGGTCTGAGAATAGGATGTAAGCTATTTTTCATACCCAAACAAAAAAAAAACAAGGCGGTACGAAGTACGCGGGGTCAGCTAGTACTTAAATAAAAATGAATTGCCGTGTGTTAGGCTGGTTAAGGCACGAGAACCGCTGGATCGATTTGGCTAATTCTTTTTTGTTTTATTCCCCGTGATTTTGGGAAGGTTTAGAAATCAAAAAAATCGGGACATTTCTAAAGGAACTGCAACAAAAAGAGAAAATAACGTTGTATGGGAATCGCCTTCGGTTGATACGAAGTTCACCGGGCCGACTAGTGTTAGATTAAATAAATAATAAATAAATATCTTGGGACATTTGACACATATTGACCTAGCCTCGCACTAAGCGACGCTTGTACTTTGGGTGCTAGACAACGATACAAATACTTATATAGAGAAATACATACATCTCAAAGACATACATATATAAATACTAAACATCCATGACTCGAGTACAAACATTCGTGTTCGTCACACAAAGTTTGCCCCGAGCGGGACTCGAACCCGCGACCTTCGGAACAGAAGACAGGGTCACTACCAACTGGACCAATCCGGCCGTCATATAATTATGATTAACACACACTAAACTTGTTAACTTTCCGTGTTTGATATCACGATGAAACAAACCAATCGGTCATAAATGTCCAAGGCGACATCTCCATTAGGTAACGACTTTAATTTTAGGTGTGCTAATAGATACAAGGCCGTGTCGACCCTGCAGTCCCATGCCGTGCCGCTGCGCTGCCCGCATGGAATACATACTTAACTAGGCTCAATAAATCTTTGTTGTAGGTACTATACTATCTATGTGAAGGTATTTTTAGATGTATGAGGTCTTTTTTTCGACGTGAAAAGTCTTTGAAATCACAACTACACGACATACACGGGTACAAGTCAAGAAAGTTGAATCCCACCAACAACGTTCAAGATCATTGCCAGTCTTTTGAAGTTTGTTAAGGCGATTTTCTATATTTTTACAACGCATCTATTAGGTCGTTTGTGTTTAAATAACTAACAACACTATGTAAGGAATCTTGCAAGCTATTAACCCACTTCTAGTATTAGACTACGAATGATTACATTCGTATCATGAATTCATGATGAAACTTGGCAGGTAAGTAACTTGGAGCTGATCTGACGATGAAGCTTGGAGGTGGGCGCGGAAATGTAAAAGCGTTGTTTGAATTTTTAAAACCATTTTTTTAAGTACTTTTAATTTATTTTTGTAACTTGTAGACTGTATGGTTACCTAGCCAGCTGTTACTTACTGCTGGTATTATAATCGTTGCAGGAAGGATCTGTTTATCACGTCCAAGCTGTGGTGCACGTACCACCGGCCGGACCTGGAGGGCGCGCTCCGGACCTCGCTGCAGGACCTGGGGCTGGACTACCTCGACCTGTACCTCATCCACTGGCCGCAGGCCTACAAGGTGGGCGCCCGAGGGTAGACTAATGCTGCTCGACTAACGAATATACAACTTGTAGACAACGTGACATTTTTTTTTATTTATTTATTTATTTATTACAAAATAGGGTTATTACAAAACACGAAAATATCTTTCAGTGACCAAACTAGGCTGAGCCTGTATCTTGGCCATCTGCGAGTGCGGTTAACAAGAGGGATATAGTATAATAGTTACACTGTGATTTAAAATATTACGACATCAGAATAGTGTATTTAGTGCGAGTGCGAAAAGTTGTCATTTTATCACGAGCCTTTATTATAGTTATATTGGCGCGAGCGAAAGCGAGCGTTTAACACTAGGATGAGTGAAAATGATAATTTAGCACGTGGTGAGCACGTGTATCAAACGATTTTTTTTAATACATTTGCGAAAAAATAGAATAAAGAAATAAACGAACAGGATGAAGCTCAAATAACTTTTACGCACTAGTTCGTAAAAAAATTACTTTAGGCACGCTCACTAGCTGTCAAAAAACAAAAAAACGCTCGTTCGGAAATGATGGCACTTTACGAATTACCGCCCGTGGTTGGTCAAAAGTTTTACGTCTTGCCTTGGCCAGAAAGTGAGATTTTCTCTCCGCGTAGCGGGCAGAAAATCACACTTTACGGCCATGGGTGACGTAATAGTACATTATTGCAGAGGCCGCCAAGTAGCGCAATGCCGGACGAGTCAGTTAGAAGGCTGAGCGAAGCGAAGCCTTCTATTAGTACGAGTCCGGCAATCGCAATTGCGGCCGAGGTATATATAATGCTTTTCTCAAACAGCGAGGAAATACGTAAGGTCAGTCGGGGCAAGTGCGCCAGGATGGGGTTAGTGCGCCTAACATAAATATATCGAAACCTATAAATATTACCAACTAGTAGTTGGCTGTTTACAAGGCATAGGGGCGAAATAAATTTAGGCGCACTTACCCCACATCAGTATTTACTACTTCCATGGTCGTGGATGATTTGGCCATGGAAGTTGTAGGTACTTATTACCTCCATGGATTTGTCAGTTTCGGGGCAAGTGCGCCAGGATGGGGTAAGTGCGCCTAAAATAAATATATCGAAACCTATAAATATTACTCAACTAGTAGTTGGCTGTTTACAAGGCATAGGGGCGAAATAAATTTAGGCGCACTTACCCCACATCAATATTTACTACTTCCATGATCGTGGATGATTTGGCCATGGAAGTTGTACTTATTACCTCCATGGATCCGTCAGTTTCGGGGCAAGTGCGCCAGGATGGGGTAAGTGCGCCTAACATAAATATATCGAAACCTATAAATATTACTCAACTAGTAGTTGGCTGTTTACAAGGCATAGGGGCGAAATAAATTTAGGCGCACTTGCCCCACATCAGTATTTACTACTTCCATGATCGTGGATGATTTGGCCATGGAAGTTGTACTTATTACCTCCATGGATTTGTCAGTTTCTAGAGGTGTCTCAAATAGCAAGCGAATTAAAAAAAACACACACGACAATAATGTTTTTCCTGGCCAAGGCCGGCAATGGACAGCCTCGCGTCTTCTTTTTTTGAAAGTAACACGAACATTTCCGAGCATGTTTGAGAAAAGACAATTTCACTCCTCCAATTTGGCTATGGGTGAAAAATTACAATGTGCTCGATTATTTTTTTATGGATAGGAATAACCTTCCGTATCAAGAGAAATAAATAAGTTATGTTCGTACCTTAGGTTCGTACGAAGGAGCGAGAACTGTCACTGTCAAATGTCAACACTTTTATTTGTCAGAAACATGTGCTGTGTTTACTTGGACCAAGGAAAACCCGAATCTTTGATCCGTTTTAATGAGTATTTTTTCATTCTATTAACAAGTACCTAATATTAGGCTTGCTTGTAAAAAAAAATTTTTTTTCAAATTTTCATTTGTTTTTTGTCCTGGATTCAAGTCAATATGTACTTATTCAGAGTTTGAAACTAGATTTCGCTTGGCAGGAGGGCGGCGAGAACTTCCCCACCGAGAACGGGAAGACAGCGTACTCGGACGTGGACTACGTGGACACGTGGCGAGCCCTGGAGCCGCTGGCGCAGCGCGGGCTGGCGCGCAGCATCGGCGTCTCCAACTTCAGCCGGCGCCAGCTCGAGCGCGTGCTCGACGCCGCCACCGTCAAGCCCGCCGTCAACCAGGTGCGGGCACTGGCATCGGCACTTGGGCGGTGCGCAGAAGTAGAAAATAAGGTCTCATCGGCAGAGGGGCGCGGGACGCGGCGGGCGCTGTGCTGTGCGCGCACCGCACGCTTATTCGTAAACATGCGCAGAAATCCCCATCTGCTTTCGCTCTCCGCTCAAGATCCGTACGGACCATTGCAGTCTGTAGTAGGCTCGCGTGGGTCAGGAACTAACAATGAAAAGGAATGAATTCCCGTCACGTGCCGAAATTAACTTTCCTCATAAACGCGCTTAATCGGTCTCGCTGGAACCGGACAAAGTGCCACGCATATATACTGGGCTGGGCGCGCTATATCATGTAGCTTGTTAGACCATCCGGCACTCACTGATTGGAAGGCGCCATGCCAGCCATCACACTGAGTCCGTACTGGCGCCCTACCATGTAGCTTGTGCACCTTTGGCGCACACTTAGTACATCTTGGCTTGGCAGAACTGCCTTGGTGCTGAAGACGCCATAGTATTTTCAAATTAGGGTTCATATCATAGACATAAATAATACTTCGTATGGACTCGGCCTAACGTAGATACATGTCATGTTTCCCCACTTCATTGGTGTCCAATCCAAAGTTAAACTTGTATCGTGACACTAAAGCTGGGTCACATTTTTTCAACAACGCGACGAGTTTTTAGATACTGAGAAACAGTTTCGAAAAAAGATTTTTAAAAACGCTTATTGTCACGTACGCTCGGTGACAGAACTTTGGAATGGACACCGTGGAAGTGGGGACATATTACGTGTACGTTAGACCGGGTCTATATTATTTACGTCTATGGTTCATATTGATAAAATATGTGCAAGCTAGGGTCGTAATGTAACGTATTGTATTGTTTATGAGTGTTCTGTTAGGGCCTGATACAAGGGACTGAAATATTATAAGAAAGCATTGACATATTTCACACAACCTCGACCATTTCAAAAATTAAATTCAATACATTTTTACTTTTACTAAAGTCAAAAGTAATATATTTCTTATCTTAATGTAGCTGATGTCATACACTGTCATTGTTGTGTACTCCGTAATTGTCGTATATATCAGAATTGTCTTAGTTTTCATGTTGTTTACTACTACTTAAGTGTAAGTATACGATGTGACTGTATTTTTAAATAAATAAATAGACTGGTGTCAAGGAACCGAAACCGTCCGCAGATCGAGGTGCACCCGTACCTGAACCAGGAGAAGCTGGTGTCGTTCTGCCGGTCGCGCGACGTGGTGGTGACGGCGTACTCGCCGCTGGGGTCGCCGGACCGGCCGTGGGCGAAGCCCGACGACCCGCAGCTACTGGCGGACCCGCGCCTCACGGCGGTCGCCGACCGGTACAAGAAGACGCCGGCTCAGGTGCTCATCAGGTGAGACAATATTTAACTCCTAGCCGTCTTCCGCAGTATTGACATTTATTTATTCATTTATACTTTTTTGCACAAGAAAACAAATATTTACAAATGACGACCTTAATGCCCAATGGCATTCTCTACCACTCAACCATAGGGTAGAACAGAGAATGTGTCGGTGCTCTTAACAAATCTTACTTAGATGAAAAAAATCTTAAACACAATTATTTGTGGAAAATAAACCTGCACGCATCTGCGAAGTAATTCAAGGATGTGTGTGAAGTCCCCAATCTGCACTGGGCCCGCGTGGGGACTATAGACCAACCCTCTCGTGATGAGAGGAGGCCAGTGCCCAGCAGCGGGCAAATAGGCTGCGTAGTAGGCTGTTGTAGTCATAGTACCTAGACCACTTACGATCAGGCGGCCCGCTCGTTGTGGTTGCAGGTACGCCATCGACCGCGGGCTGGTGGTGATCCCCAAGTCGGTGACCCGCGCGCGCATCGAGCAGAACTTCGACGTGTTCGACTTCAAGCTGGCCCCAGAGGATCTGCAGGCCATCGCCGCCCTCGAGTGCGACGGCCGGCTCTGCTCCATGGGCGAGTGAGTACACTCCACGCGGACACGGCCTATAAAAGCACGATTTCGAACACAATACGAATGAAGCCGAGAGTGAACAGGTACTATCTAAGTAAGCGTGTTTCACCTTCGACTACATCGTTACTTACCATCCGGTGAGATCGTGGTCAAATGCATTGCTTATCCATACTAATATTACCTATAAATGCGGAAGTAACTCTGTCTGTCTGTCTGTCTCGTCTGTCTGTTACCTCTTCACGCTTCAACCGCTGGACCGATTGAGATGAAATTTGGCATGGAGATAATTGGGGTCTCGGGAAAGGACAGTTTTTTTGAAGTGAAAACTTCTTTAGCGGCGCTATGCACTTTTTGTAATGGGGAATTGTCTTGTTTGTGTACGATAGCGCAATAAATGATATTGTATTTTACCACGTAAATGATAGTACTTTTATACTGATAATTAAAGCAATTCGTGCAAAATGATTCCCTAACCATTCCAAAATATCAAAAATGCACAACGTTAATATCCAAGTTTTCACTTCTGCCGGCACTCCCGGAGTGCAACCCGTTGTTTTTATTAGGTCGACCTGTATGTAACTATGTAATGGAATTTTGCAAGTTAAATTTGACCGAATTTGGGCTCGTTTGATTCGTCTTGAAGGGTAGATGAAGGATTTACAAAGAAAAGTACAGTCAGCAATAAAAGCGTGTCACAAAAATTCAATTTTTGAAAAAACTTGTTGTAAGGTCTAATGGTTCACTAAACCTTACATGTACTGTTGATGTTTGTTGATTGTTGGGTTTGTTATGTTAGGTGGGGAGGCGCATTAAGAAAGTAGACGACCGACCCCGTTGAATGCCTTTATTGCACTAATTAAGTATATTATTCACAATATTATGTAAATTATGTTATGACGCAAACACGTTTAAATGCATCGTCAGCTTAAGTAAATAAAATGTCGAGCGTGCTCGTACACTTGTTATCTTTCTTGTTATTTTAGGTGAATATGTATAAAATAAGTATTATAAATGTTACAGCACTGACCACCCCCATTACCCGTTCCACGACGAGTATTAAAGCGAGGGGCGTCATCACCAAATCATCACCAGATCAAGATCATCCTGTGCCGCGGACCAAAGTTAAACTGTCAGTTACATTTAGTGACCCTGGGCCTATATTCGAAGTCTTTAAATAGGAATCTCGATCTTCCCTATAGGATCGCTCACGCGTCGCGTGAACTTTAAGCAGCTAGATTTAAAGTTCAACTTGACGCGTGAGCGATCCTATAGGGAACAGCGAGAGCCCTATTTAAGACTTCGCATAGATCCCCTCGCTAATGTTCGGAAGATCGCGGGTTTGAATACCGCTAGGGGCAAACTTGGAAAGTTAAAAGCACCACCAACACTCTCAACGCATGTTTGACGGCTGTCTCAGCACGCACACATGTGTTGAGTGTTGGTGGTGCTTTTAAATACATTTCAAATAAATTGAAGCGTTTTAAATTGCGGAGGGGTGGGACTTCCTATAATAGATTATCTCTACAAGCAAGCTCAGTTTTTGGACTAGAACTTCTGTGGAAAATGTTCTTGAATAGGTAGTTATTTATTTAAAGTAAACGTTATTAATACTACGAGTATGCTTTTTAATCATCTTTCCCTTAACTCTATGATTATCTATGGAGCAAATGTCAAATTTTATCCGTCCGTAGCCAAAAAGCGTTTTGTAAATACCAGGTCCAGTTGGTAGTGACCCTGCCTTCTGTTCCGATGGTCGAGGGTTCGAGTCCCGCTCGGGGCAAACTTTGTGTGATGAACACGAATGTTTGTACTCGAGTCATGGATGTTTAGTATTTATACACGGTGGGTCAGAAAATATGGCAAATAATTAACCCTCAGTATCGGCTATCGATTCTAAGTATATTGTATAGGTTTTTAATTTTTTTCGAGTTGGTAAAAAAAAATAATTGTATATGGGATTGGTTGTGTGAGCGACGCTTGAATCCTATACAAAATATTTTTTTTTACCAACTCAAAAAAAATTAAAAACCTATACAATATGCTTAGAATCGATAGCCGACACTGTGGGTTAATTATTTGCCATATTTTTTGACCCACCATGTATATGTATGTATTTCTCTATATAAGTATTCATATCGTTGTCTAGCACCCATAGTACAAGCTTTGCTTAGTTTGGGGCTGTGTGAAATGTCCCAAGATATTTATTTATTTATTTATATAATTAGATTAATTAGCGTAGAAATAATCCCAATGTCAGGCAAAGTCCTTCTTCTCTTTATACATGTAATGTAAATGTAAATTTTGTAACTATGTGGAAATTTTGAAAAAAGGCCTTCTGATTGAGTTTGTTGCGGCGCTTCTTCTCAAGGAATGGGTCTAGGAAGCGCTGGTAAATTCTTTTTCTGACGTGTAAAAGTGCCCCTATGTGGCCAATTTGCTGAATATTTATATTTATTTATTTATTTATTTATTACTAAAAACATGAGATACAATTATAAAGGCAAAACATTGCTCCACAAAACTGCTTTCGCAGTTTGACTGCAGAGTCAAGTAGGTAATCTATTACTCAACTAATAATTAAATACTAGGTAAATACTCATAATAAGTTAACCAAATAATTATGTAGTTTTCTTTTAAATGATTGAATTTGAATCTCATATTCCCACATTTTAACGCTTTTCTGTTAAAAACTCAATCTTAAAAAGAAGCCAACTAAGTGCCATCTAGTGCGCAATTCAGATACAAATGTAGAGTCACACACACTGTTGCTACTCAACACTAGATGGCAGCATAATCGTCGTAACAGTGTTCCGATTTAGAACAGTTTACACAATAAAAAAAAATCTGTTCAGTTATGCATACAGGCAGTCCATTTGAATTTGTTAAAGTTAATATAGTATAATATACCTAAGTAGGTACTTATATTTTCGGTGTGCTTCGGTCAAGCAGCCTTTCTTAAAATTAAGATTCTTGACCTTTTTATTTTATTTTTAAGTCAGCTGTTTCGTTTCGGGTCTGCTTCATTATGTGGGAAGAAAAAAAGGGCAGTGAAATTTGGTTAAAAATTTGATAGTATTATCAAACACTGCAGTATTTTTTTTTCTTTTCATACATTAAAATATCTGAGTCGATCTGCGTTATAGTGAAGGAAAACTTTAAACATTTGAATTTACCATGAGCTTTTCGGTGAAGGAAAACATCGTGAGGAAACCTGCACGCATCTGCGAAGTAATTCAAAGATGTGTGTGAAGTCCCCAATCCGCACTGGGCCCGTGTGGGGATTATAGCCCAAACCCTCTCATGATGAGTGGAGGTCTGTGCCCAACAGTGGGACGCAAAGAGGCTGTAGTAGTAGTGTTTTGCAAAGTCCCCAATCCGCAATGAGTTCAATTAAACTTCTCGTAATTAAAGGAAGAATGTGCTGTGCCCAGCAGTGGGATCTAAATAGGATGTTGTGGTGGAAAATAGGTTTGAAAATCGTTGGGTTAAAAAAAGAACAATATTTATTAACACACTTTAATTAGATTTCATTACTATATTTGAACATAATCGTGATCGATAATCTCTTAACACCTAAATATAAGCCTTTTCCCTTTTTTATTCTTATTTACAATATAATATAATAACCATTCAATCAAGACATGTTTTGTTATAGTTTGACGCGTATGTTTGTGAGTCAGTCTGTGGAACCGTATCTCCGCAACGAATGAACCGATTTTGATTTACTTTTTTTTGTTAATAGGTGAGTTAAGGTGCTATTCCTAGGCCAATCGATGGCGGCCTTATAGTGCAGTCATTGAAGCGAAAAATACGGTCTTACCTCCGATTTTTTTTACTGTGAACCGATTTGCATGAAATTTTGGAATTAGGCTCATCTTACCCTTAACTTCAAAAGTGAAAATGATCTGAACTCCGCCTATTATTTTCAAGGGGAGTAAACAACCCCTTAATGGAAATATTGATATTGAGCCATTTTATCGCTAGAAAACATGTCTACTAGTAAGTGGTGAAATTGTAAAGTATTTTCTAACATACTCGTAACATACAAACCCTTGAAAATCTTACAACCCTTGCAAACAACCCCTAAATTGAAAAAAAATCATTTCCTTTTTACCCCATTTTTCCCGTTCCCGTGGGAATATCGGGAAATCCTTTCTTAGTGCTCCCCTACGCTCCCCAAGGAACCTGCAAGCCAAATTTCAGCTCTCTACGATGATCCCCGCGACCGTACGCGCCTTAAAATGTAAAAAAAAAACATTTTTTCCCGTTCCCGTGGGAATTTCGGGAAGTCCTTTCTTAGTGCTCCCCTACGCTCCCCAAGGAACCTGCATGCCAAATTTCAGCTCTCTACGATGATCCCCGCGACTACGGTGAAGGGTTAAAGGGCTTAAGAGAGGCTGTGATTGCGCTGCCACGCGCTCTTTAAACAATCATATTTCCGTCAATTTTTGTTTGACAGAAAAAACAAATAAACCAAATTGTTTGTCAGAAAAATACCAAAAATTTTAATCCGTACACTTTTATACGTATCTGTCGTAATTTTTGAGATATTATGAATATAAACTAGGTTTTTTAAAAATTTGAAATTTTGTTTTTCTTTCAATCGTGACTTTTTTGAAAAATATGTGTCCTGAAGCAGCCAAACTGATACTATCTATCAAACTCTTCATAATAAAGTTAATTCTAGGCGGAATACGATTAATTATAATTTTGGTGGAAATGGCACTTATGAAACCCATTGATTTAAAAGAAAAAACATTAGATGCTCCCCTTATTTGCAATACAGCTCACTTATTTTACGTGCAAAAGACTTTTAATAGTGCTCATTTTAAAGCTTATTTCAAGCACTACAAAACCCTTTTGTATTAGAATGCATAAAATGCATCTGCTCGCCGCTAGATGGCATTGACCACATCGATTAAATTTCAGAGAAAATAAAAAACGGCTTTGATCTTTAATATCTAGCTTAATATTGCACTTAGAATACTTTATAAAAAACCAAATTGTTCATTGTTTTACCTGCTACAATTTTGTTCTTTATTAAATTTTCGATAAAACGTATATTTTTGGAGATATTTGCAAAAAACCGATGAAAAACGTGAAAAAATTGCGAATTCCCATTGGCAATAACTTGAAAAGTATTGGATTTTTTGAAAAACTTTATAAATGATTTTTTGCTTTAAATTAGGCCTTCTGACGATATCCGAATATATCCGATAATTCACCGCCGAGAAGGGGTGGCAACCACCCCCAGGGTGGTTGCGGAGTTCAAATCATTTTCACTTTTGAAGTTAAGGGTAAGATGAACCTAATTCCAAAATTGTATGCAATTCGGTTCACAGTAAAAAAATTCGGAGCAATAATGCTTCAATGACTGCCCTATTAGTGTAATAGTGCCTACTGATCAAGGGTTTTTTTTGGAGAATGTGGGTACACCGGTTTGAAAATGATCAGCTATTTTGTGATGTATCTCGATTTACTTAATCGTAATGAATAGCTAGTTCTCATTAGTTAAAACGGCCTAGTTAAGTCACAGCTTGGACTGTTTACAAGGTTAAGACCTATACCATATACAATAAAAATAAAACAACGGGTTGCACTCCGGGAGTGCCGGCAGAAGTGAAAACTTGCACAGGCATACATTTTCGCCGCGCGGTAGAAAGAGAGGGGGATACTTCCTCTCCTACGCCGCGCCGGCGGGCTACTGGCTTTAATGACATTGTAACAGTTTTTCGATCAGGTCATGGGTCCGTCTTACGGTCACGTGATCTGTCGCGAGTTTAACATTTCTTCCCCATCACAAAAAGTGCACAGCGCCGCTAAAGAAGTTTTCACTTCAAAAATCTATAATTATATGTAAAATCGTTACAAAAATCAAGAGAAACACTCATCTTTGAACACTAAAATTATGGGAATCGATATAGGGCCCGTTCCTATAGCCACAAAACGCCTCGTTTTGGCGACGGTTAGATAAAATTTGACATTTGCGCCATAGGGAATCTATCAAATTTGACATTTGCGCCATAGAGAATCTGTCAAATTTGACATTTGTGCCATAGAGTATCTGTCAAATTTGACATTTGCGCCATAGAGTATTTGTCAAATTTTAACCACCCGTAGCCATAACGAGGTGTTTTATGGACATAGGACCCCGGCGATAATGGTTTCCAATCTTATAAATGGCGATAGCCAAACGCACTTAGTTCTAAACACAGTAGATATATTTGTTATTTTAATTGTTATGATAACTCTAGGTAGGTATTATTAATACCTACAAGGCTTCATTAAGGCATTTTAAATATTATGAATATCTTCAAAAGTATTATACTTATTAATACAATCAAAACAACTTGTTTGAAGCTGTTAACAAAAATTTGACATGCTTGAATACTGTTTGTACTTATATGAGAATTAAAGATAAAAATAACAACTTATGAAAAGTTATTATTACAACTAAAAATGGCAAACCAGCTGCCCGCCTGATGGTGAGGGGCCGTCGTCACCTACCCAGCATTTGCGACGCACGGCCTCTCATGAAGTACTTAATAAGTAAGTGTCAGGACACAGACTACGATATTCTTAAGAACGGAGGTGGTAGCGTTCTAGACGAACCAAAAAAACGATCTAAGAAAGATTTATTTTCACAACAATCACACCAGTAGTATTCATCTAGTTCTTGGCCAGCGAAGTGGAAATATCAAAATATCTTTGATCCTACCACACGGCGGACACGGCCAATGTGTATACCAGTACGCGGGCCAACGATCCAATCTCCATCTCCGGATGACACAAATGACGGTAAGGGCGAGTAGGGCGCGAGGTGCGCGCGGGCTAGATTCAGGCGGGTGATTCCGCGGCCATTCTGTATGTAGTACTATTAAATATTCTGTGATCCTACTCTAGATCGAGGGCGTTCAACGTTTGACGTTGTCAATAATATTCTTAAGAAAGCTAGTTACATACTGTTAGTGAGTTCTTAATGTAAAATGTCGTTTTATTTCTGTTCTAATCCATCCAGTCGTCGCCGCCAAACTCGACCACCGATACCTGTACAAATAGAATAACTATTATATTATATGTATTTACAAAATCCGTGCGGGTAAAGAGTGCCTTTTCCCGCGCATTTCGGGATGTAGTAAAAGGCGAGTAAACCAGTTAGATGGTAAGGGCTCTGCTCTGAAGCTATAGCCTAGTAAAACACTAGGCCCCCTGAAGAGGGCCCCCACGTTAACCCCCCCAATATAAGCCCCCAACAAAGTGTAGGTACACAAAAAGTTTCTTAGTATCAAAGCTTACATAGCTATACCTACATTGTATTTAGATATATAGGCTGACCCTATATATCTAAATAATCAAAACGTTGTGAACTTGTCACGATATTACACCCACTGAATCAGCAATCGATTCTAAGCATATGTCAGGCTTTTAATTTTTTTCGAGTTAGAAAAAAAATACATATGGGATTATTGGGATTGATGGTGTTAGCGATACCTGAATCCCATAGATACTAGGTTTTTTTATACCAACTCGAAAAAAATTCAAAACCTAAAAAACGTGCTTAGAATCGACAGCTGATTCTTCGGGAAAATCCATCTCCTGTTTGTCTGTTGGTTTAACGGAGTTTAACTAGACCTACCCCACTAAAAATATTTCGATCTTTCATTATCATTTGGGAAAAAGTAGCCCACCTATGAAGCTCCAGCCTTGAGTCCGTACCGTTAGGTTACTTTTCCCCAAAGTATCCTAGACAGAATCACGGGAATGCATAGTAGTCAAATTGGTAATTTTTATTCAGTCGTAGCCTTGATAAGCGACCAAAGCAAAATACCGTCGAAACCGGTCATCGGGTCCGGTTGATATATGGCGGCCCGGCCATTTGGCCACCGTTGCGGATTTTACGGTACACCCGCCGCTACACATGTGCGTGATATAATGCGAGCAGATAAGTGCCAAGAACGCCGCATAAAAAAAATGGGGAAATTATTTTCACCTTTCTAGGCGCGGGGAATGTTAGTTACGGAATTTTCAATACCTGTAGATTTTTTTCATGAAAGATACGTTTTATCATTACAAATTTAAAGGCGTGTTACATCTCAACAAGAGCCAAGAACGTCGCATAAAAAAATGGGGAAATTATTTTTACCTTTCTAGGAGGGGAGAATGTTAGTAACGAAAATTTTAATACCTGTAGAATTTTTTCATTGAACTTAAGTTTTATCATTACAAACTTATAGGCATGTTACGTCTCAACAAGTGCCAAGAACGTCGCATAAAAAAATGGGAAAATTATTTTCAGTTTTCTAGGCGGGGGGAATGTTAGTTACGGAATTTTTAATACCTGTAGAATTTTTTCATTGAACTTACGTTTTATCATTACAAACTTAAAGGCATGATACGTCTCAACAAGAGCCAAGAACGCCGCATAAAAAATGGGGAAATTATTTTCACCTCTCTAGGCGGGGGGGATGTTAGTAACGAAAATTTTAATACCTGTAGAATTTTATAATTGAACTTACGTTTTATCATTACAAACTTAAAGGCGTGTTACATCTCAACAAGTGCCAAGAACGCCGCATAAAAAAATGGGGAAATTATTTTCACCTTTCTAGGCGGGGGAAATGTTAGTTACGGAAATTTTAATACCTGTAGAATTTTTTCATTGAACTTACGTTTTATCATTACAAACTTAAAGGCGTGTTACGTCTCAACAAGTGCCAAGAACGCCGCATAAAAAAATTAGGAAATTATTTTCACCTTTCTAGGCGGGTGGAATGTTAGTTACGGAATTTTTAATACCTGTAGATTTTTTTTATGAAAGATACATTTTATCATTACAAACTTAAAGGCATGTTACGTCTCAACAAGAGCCAAGAACGCTGCATAAAAAATGGGGAAATTATTTTCACCTCTAGGCGGGGGGGATGTTAGTAACGAAAATTTTAATACCTGTAGAATTTTATCATTGAACTTACGTTTTATCATTACAAACTTAAAGGCGTGTTACATCTCAACAAGTGCCAAGAACGCCGCATAAAAAAACGAGGAAATTAATTTCACCTTTCTAGGCGGGGGGAATGTTAGTTACGGAAATTTTAATACCTGTAGAATTTTTTCATTGAACTTACGTTTTATCATTACAAACTTAAAGGCGTGTTACGTCTCAACAAGAGCCAAGAACGCCGCATAAAAAATGGGGAAATTATTTTCACCTCTAGGCGGGGGGGATGTTAGTAACGAAAATTTTAATACCTGTAGAATTTTATCATTGAACTTACGTTTTATCATTACAAACTTTTAAAGGCGTGATACATCTCAACAAGTGCCAAGAACGCCGCATAAAAAAATGGGGAAATTATTTTCACCTTTCTAGGCGGGGGGAATGTTAGTTACGAAAATTTTAATACCTGTAGAATTTTTTCATTGAACTTACGTTTTATCATTACAAACTTAAAAGCGTTTTACGTCTCAACAAGTGCCAAGAACGCCGCATAAAAAAATGAGGAAATTATTTTCACCTTTCTAGGCGGGGGGAATGTTAGTTACGGAATTTTTAATACCTGTAGATTTTTTGTATGAAAAATACATTTTATCATTACAAACTTAAAGGCATGTTACGTCTCAACAAGAGCCAAGAACGCCGCATAAAACTGGGGAAATTATTTTCACCTTTCTAGGCGGGGGGAATGTTAGTAACGAAAATTTTAATACCTGTAGATTTTTTTCATTGAACTTAATTTTTATCATTACAAACTTAAAGGCGTGTTACGTCTCAACAAGTGCCAAGAACGCCGCATAAAAAAATGGGGAAATTATTTTCACCTTTCTAGGCGGGGGGAATGTTAGTTACGGAAATTTTAATACCTGTAGAAATTTTTCATGAAATATATTGAAATTAAAATAGAAATTCTTTTATTTGCATTAAGTGTGGTTCACAGATGTCTTGGTTACAATATACACGGTGGGTCAGAAAATATGGCAAATAATTAACCCACAGTATCGGCTATCGATTCTAAGTATATTGTATAGGACTTTTTTTTTGAGTTGGTAAAAAATATATTTTGTATAGGATTCAGGCGTCGCTCACACAACCAATCCCATATACAATTGTTTTTTTTACCAACTCGAAAAAAATTAAAGATATATACAATATACTTAGAATCGGTAGCCGATACTGTGGGTTAATTATTTGCCATATTTTTTGACCCACCGTGTATATATATATATTGTACAACACTTAGCTCATCTTAGCATGCAAAAATATTAAATAATAAATACTATCATATTAATTAAACTACTGGAGTCATAATTAAGATATTCTTTAATCGAATAGAAACACATGTTTCTCAACCAAATGCGCAATTCTCGCTTAAGTTTGGTAATTGAGGGTATACCTCTTATACGCATATGTAAGTGGTTAAAAATGTTCACTGACATAATGTGACAGTTTTTTGAATACAAAGCGCTTTTACATGTCGGCGTTGTCAATTTGTTGACGCTTGACCCCGTATATTAATGTAATGTGAATTTGTATGTGATATTTTTTTTTTAAAAGGCCTTCTGAAGAAGTTGTGGTGGTAAATTAATTTCTGACGTGTAAACGTGTCCCTATGTGGCTAATTTGCTGAATAAATAATTGATTGATTGACTTATTGTGAGTTTAAGGTGTTCACGTATTTAGCCAATTTGTACTCATTTGGCCAATGGACGTGCAGTGATTCCTAAGGTTACGAACGAATGCCTTAGATACCAACCCTGAGGACTAAGACTGAACTCTTCTGTGCTAGTAATTTCACAGGCTGCCTTCTCCTTACCGGAACACAACAGTACCCGCACTGCTGTTTGGGCAGGTTAGCAGGTAACATGGTGGTAGCTATCCTGCATCAGATC
>OZ020298.1:7427333-7515860 GCA_963971205.1 Aethes cnicana | reverse complement strand
GTGGTAGCCTAGTGCAGTGTTTCTTAATCAGTGATCCGTGGACCCCCGGGGGTCCGAGAACGTATGTAAGGGGGTCCGCGGCACTGTTCTTAATTTCCTAGGGGGTCCTGGGCTGAAAAAGGTTAAGAAACGCTGCCCTACTGGTTTGACCTACCGCCTCTCATGCAGAGGGTCTTCATTTCAATTTAAATTTAACCACTGAGTTTTTCGGTGAGGAAAACATCGTGAGGAAACCTGCACGCATCTGCAAAGTAATTCAAGGATGTGTGTGAAGTCCCCAATCCACACTGGGCCCGCGTGGGGACTGTAGCCCAAACCCTCTCTTGATGAGAGGTTCTGTGGAGGTTCTGTACCCAGCAGTGGGTCGTAAATAGACTGTTGTGGTGGCGGTGGTGGAGAACCTATACGTATACCTACCAGCATCCATACTAATATTATAAATGCGAAAGTAACTCTGCCTGTCTGCCTGTTACCTCTTCACGCTAAAACCTTTGGACCGAATGGGATGAGCTTGGAGGTAGATAGTTGGAATCCCGGGAAAGGACATAGGCCACTTTTTATTCCGGAAAACGCACAGTTCCCGCGGGAACGCAATAACCGAATTCCTCGCGGGCAGAAGCTAGTAAAACCATAAACCCGACCTAACCGCGTGAAAATTTTGATTTCTACCTCACAAAACAAAGACGAATCTAAAGGCACCAGTTTTTGTGGAATTGGTTGGTAAAGGAGCATATAGGCTACCTGATGGTGTGTAGTTACTGCGGCCCATGGACATGGAGAAGCAATATATGAATTATTAATATTATTATATTCGTAATCACGTTGTCGAAAACGGCACTATTGATTTCGATGAATTTGGTATATAGTAGTTTCTGGGGTGACAAATCCATATAGCTATAGGTCTCGGCATAGCTGGGGAAATTATTTTTTACTAATATTATTCACCCGAGCAAAGATCGGTCTTGAATTTGAACCAAGAGGGCACACAAGAATTTGGGGCCCTTTTGGAAAGTAAAGAAAGCGAATTATACTTACTAAAGATAAAGATCAGAAAACATTTATTCAAGTAGGATTTATAATCACTTTTGCATTGTCATTATGTACAAGTAGATGTAGTTATCATTAAAAACATAAGTACCTACATCTTCTACTTTGTTTCAAACTTTTTTTTAATCACACGCACTTTATTAAAATATACTAACACTAATAAATACTAACACTAAATTCTACCCGCGACTTCGCTTGCGTGGAATTCGGTTCGGTTATCGCGTTTCCGCGGGAACTATGCGTTTTTCCGGGATAAAAAGCAGCCTATGTCCTTCCCTGAGACTCTATCTCCATACCAAATGTCATGGAAATCGGTTCAGCGGTTTAAGCGTGAAGAGGTAATGGATAGACGGACAAAGTTACTTTCGCATTTATATTATTAGTATGGATGTTTCTGCTACGATTTCATATTTTTTATTGTCTGTCCTTCGGGGCCCCCTGAGAATGGGGGCCCTGGGCACGGGACGGGTGTGTGTGGCCTTATGGTAAAGACGGCACTGACTGTGGGTATTTATGAGTATTAAAGGCTTTCAGATCGTAACTCCTCAGTGTAGATAACTTCAGATATTTATGTACTTTAAAAATAATATATACTTACCTTAATATGCGTTTCTAAAAAGCGAAATACTTACTATGACAAACCGGCTCCTTCGCTGTAGCCACAACAACCCATATATATACCTACTGCTGTCAATATATTCTGTGCTGCTGTTCACAGTTTTAACACCACAAACAAGAAACGACCAATAAGCACAATAACGTTAAATTGAAAATTTCAAAACCGCTCGACATACAACAACTCACCATTAAAACAAGGAAAATTAGATCATAATCGGTTCACCTGTTGCGGACCTACAGCCCACAGACAAACACACAGACGTCATAACTATATATAACATCCCTTATTTTTTCAGAGGTATAGCACGACACAACTTAGAAGGCGCGCGGATTAAGCAATAACAGACTCTGCATCAACGGCTTAAGGTGAGTAGTGAGGCAAAAATGCAAAATCGAGGTGTTTTTGTAACCATTTTTCTATAATTGTAACAAGTAGTCATCTGCAAAGTTTACGAATATGGAACACAAATATAGTCAATTAGTGTTTCTGGTATTTTATATCGTCTTATATGTAATGATTTGTACTATGGATGTCATTTAAGAAATCCTTAATCCTCCTATATGTAACCATTTATTTCCGCTTAGGAAAAAATCTGCGTTGCCAAATTTTTTGCAAGTACTTTTCAGAATTTTATCTAGGGCTTGACCTTCTTAACTTTTATGATAAATAGCTTTTAGACGAAAAACCTATGTCTTACTTAGTGTATAATCACAAGTATCACAACACACATTTGCTGCGCTTGTTAACGTAGGCGCTTTGTTGAATTATGCGGCGTTTTTAATATTTTTAAATATTTTTATTTATTAATTTAAAAATATCTAAACTATCATGATTACTAAAGCTAGAAGTAGAAAAGTTCGTTTCAAAAATTTGACTTTTATATTGGATTTGAAGTCGTGTTATTTTTCTATAACTTCATTGCATTATACAGAAAGTTGTGGATGTGAACAAGGCGACGTTGCGAGTTTCGGCACTCGTGTTGTTTACCTCGCGGTCGCGCGCGCTGTTGCCAGCTTGGTAGGTATCCCGAACTCAACCAGAAAAGTAGGGTCGCTTCGCCTGTTTGCGTCCACTTAGTGGAGTTGGCAAGTTTGAAGGTGAAAATAAAAATGTTCTAATTGAAATTTTGATTATAAAAGGAACGTAATGTATTGATTATATAGTCCTTTTCAATATAACTTATAGTTTTGGTCGAAACATCTGGTGGTTTTCAAAAAAACGACACAAATAGGCATATTAGGCGATTTACCAAGTTTGCGTCCACTTAATCCAGATTGCGTCCAGGTGGACGATGGCCCAATTCACGTCCACCAACTTAGAAAAGGAATCTGAATTGATGTTTTTATAGATAACTAGCTTTTCCCCGCAACTTCGTATGCGCAGAAATATTAAAATGAAAGATCCCGTTTTTTCCCGTTCCCGTGGGAATTTCGGGAAATTCTCTCTTAGCGCTCCCATACGTTCCCTAAGGAACCTGCATGCCAAATTTCAGCCCAATCCGTCCAGTGGTTTGGGCTGTGCGTTGATAGATCACTATGTCAGTCAGTCACCTTTGAGTTTTATACACGGTGGGTCAGAAAATGTATAACTGTAAATGTTGTGTGTATGTATGTATGTATGTGTAATGTAGGTGGGTGTATGTATATGGGATTGGTTGTGTGAGCGACGCCTGAATCCTATACAAAATATGTTTACCTATACAATATACTTAGAATCGATAGCCGATACTATGGGTTAATTAGGTATTTGCCATATTTTCTGACCCACCATGTATATTTAGATGTACAGAATATATGTTTAGATTGTACAGAATGATCGGATTTTAACAATGACTTTATTCAAGAATATTTGACATTAAAAAATCATGATTATAATTAATAAAACCATGAAGATTTTTTTTCCAGACAGGCCAGTTTTCCTGCTGTTTGAACTTTATAATGTATGTAGTCATTAATCGGGGTTTTACCCTACATACGCATAATGCCTAATTGCATTGCATATTCTTAAACTACGACTTTGATACGAAAAAACATTAAAAATATCTAAATATCACTAGTACCATGTTCAGCATGTAAATTAATTAAAAAAGTATTCAATTCATAAAAAAAATATACAAAAAGATATTTTAAGCGGTGATTTGAACCCGCGCAAGAGGGCGCTCTCATGTACGTCATGATGAATTTGGACCGCTGGGCCACGGTAGACAGCGGGCGAAATTAACCATTGGTATCGTTGTAATTTACGTTAGCGTATTTGGCGCGGTTATTATTGAGAGGATCGAGCTCGAACGCCCAAGGTCATCGACGGCTACAGGCGCCTTAAGCGCTTTGCCGCTTGCCTTCTAAGTTGTGTTCTGCTATACAAGAGACTGACATTTTCTGTAACACGATTACGTCCGAATTTACCCGAAACTCAAAGGTCCTTCTCAGAGCTCAAGAACTGTACGCTGTAGGTGCCTTACCCCACTGACGCACTTCCCCCAATTTTTTTGACGTGATAACGTCTCATAAATTGATGAACACCGGCTGCGCCCTCGAAAAAACATGACGCAATGTATGTCCATGTATGTCCATGGCGATGTATGTCCTACGTAATGGGACATATTCATTAATGTTTTCTTATGACGTTATCACGTATAACTATCGTCCATAAACCGACTTTATCTACACTCATATCATAAACCCTCTATGATGCGTTCAAAAACCGCAAATTACGACCAGCATTAAGATAAACTGGTTAGTTGAACAGATTTCTTATCTGTGAAAATGTTCTAATAGCTGTATTAGACCATCAAATTCGATGGTCTGATACAGCTTGTTAATCAATATTAAAAACCAAACAATTGCCCTAACTTATTTTTATCAACGTGCAGAATGAAACAGCAATGAAAACGGGCTTTGAATAGGATTTATCATACAAAGTGACCCGTTTTCATTGCTGTTCAGTGTACTTTATTACAAAGAAAACGATAACACAATTTTAACGATTTTAATTAAACAATATTCAGAATATTAACTAGGTTTTTTAGGTTCATCACTTTCTGAATCTTCTTTTTTGTCCTCTGTGGTATCTTTTTTACACGCTTTAAAGCTTCCCTTTTCATTTTTGTTTTTAGTTGTGTCCATTATACACGGTAAATCATCTTCATCATATTTATTATCATGCTCTTTATTTTTGCAGGGTGTATCAGTATGATCTACTTTAGAGGCATTATCTGTATAATCACTATTAGTCCATTCCGCTATTTTGTCTTCTAAAGAATTGCCTTTAGTTTGATCGTCAGTTCTATGTTCTTGAGAATCTGTGTCTTTATGGCTTGTACTAGGCTGATTATAATAACCATCTCTGTGACACCAACTACCAACGAAAGATTTCAAGTATGTCTGGACATTATTGAACACGCTGTTTTGATCGCGACATTTGTTTGGTTCAATAGTTATTTTACAAGGAGTATCTTCTTCTTTGATGGTAAGCTGTATTTCTTTTTTAGTAACGCATCCACGTCTCTTCAGCTCCTCATCTGATCTATATTGTTTAGCGCGAATTTCTTCATCACTCTTATCGTCTAAATATTTTGAGTGTCTCGGCAAATCGTCATAAGATGAATCCATTTTGCCATCTTCGTGTTTTTTGCTATAATCTTTTTTATCTTTGTTAGAGTCTCTGACATCTTCGCTGCTTTTTTGGAAATGTTTTCTCAGGTCCTCACTTTCATCAAACAAAAATAGTCTATCAGCAGTTACGTCCGCAGTTTGGTCAGTTTCGAGTTTCGGTAGTTGTTTATGTTTGGTTTGTATTTTTGCTGTCATTCTTGTGCGAGATGATTTTGCTGAATCATTACTTTCATTAATTTCAAGTTTTTTGCCAGTTGTTTCAAGTTTCTTGTCACTTTGTTGCATCGACACTGTTTTGTCTGAGGTTTTGAAAATACTTGCAAGTTTGTCAGTATTAGAAAGCTTACTTGTATCAGTTTCTGGTTTTTTACTTTTTGTGTCTGCATATGATAGTTGACCTTTTTCCGTTGGTTCGACTTGTTTTTTGACTTCAGCAATTTGAGACTTTTTATCGGGTTCATTCACAACTTGCTCAGTTTCGTCTTTGGGGGTATGTGAACTCGCCAAGTCCGGTTTATCATCTAAAGATGACTTGTACTTTTCCACTTCTTGGTAAAAATAATCATCCTCATCTTTCTTGTGTTTTGCAGTTTTTCTTTTATCTTTTGATTTGCTAAAAGAATCTCTATTGCTATCCGTGCTCTTACTGCTCTTTCTATCCGTAGATTTGGAGCGTTGTTGATCACTCTCCGAACTTTTATCTTTCCTATCTTTGCCCTTTTTGGAACTCTTCGAGTCTGAATCGACCAACACTTTACTGGATTCTTTATTTTTACTATCTTTCTTTGTACCTTTTTCATCGCCGGATTCGAGTAAAAAGTTCATACCCTCTTTGTCTTTATGTTTTCTATGTGAATTTTTGCTCTTTTTCTTGCCTGCGTCGTCTGAAGAATCAGAATCTACTAAGAATTTATTTTTTTCTTCGGATTTCTTTTCTTTTTTCTTTTTACCTGCTGCGTCTCCTGAGGAGTCGGAATCATCCAAAAACTTATTTTTTTCATTTTTGCTGTCCTTTTTTTTCTTGTCTTTTGTATCATCTTCTTTATCCTTTTTTTTATCTCCACCGTCCGAAGAATCAGAGTCATCTAGCAAATTGATGTTTCCTCCAGATCTCTTTTCTTTTTTATTTTCCTTTTTCTTTTTAGCTCCCTCGCCTTCTGAAGAATCCGAATCATCCAAAAATTTATTTATTTCATTTTTGCTGTCCTTATTTTTCTTGTCTTTTGTATTATCCTCTTCATCTTTATCCTTTTTCTTAGCTCCACTGTCCGAAGAATCGGAGTCGTCTAGCAGATTGATGTTTCCTTCAGACTTTTTTTCTTTTTTCTTTTTACCTCCTTCTCCTTCTGAGGAATCCGAATCATCCAAAAATTTATTTATTTCATTTTTGCTATCCTTTTTTTTCTTGTCTTTTGTATTATCCTCTTTATCTTTATTCTTTTTCTTATCTCCACCGTCCGAAGATTCAGAGTCGTCTAGCCAATTAATGTTTCCTTCAGATTTCTTTTCTTTTTTATTTCCATTTTTGTTTTTAGCTCCCTTGCCTTCCGAAGAATCCGAATCATCCAAAAATTTATTTATTTCATTTTTGCTATCCTTTTTTTTCTCGTCTTTTATATTATCCTCTTTATCTTTATTCTTTTTCTTATCTCCACCGTCCGAAGATTCAGAGTCGTCTAGCAAATTGATGTTTCCTTCAGATTTCTTTTCTTTTTTATTTTCCTTTTTCTTTTTACCTCCTTCATCTGAGGAATCCGAATCATCCAAAAAAGGATTTTTCGTTTTATTTTGCCCTTTTTTTTCTTTACCATGCTCATTCCTATTTTCAGATTCGACATAAACGTAAACTTCAGTGACTTCAGTATTATTATGTTTCTGGTCTGTATAGTCGGTATTAGTAGATTTGTTGTTATTATTCCCATTTTTACTGTCTGTTGATTTGGAACTCTTATTTTTTTTATTATCTTCTGAAGAATCGGAGTCAGCTAGAAAATTCACAAAGACACCTTTTTCCAAACCTGAACCTTTCCTTTTATCAGTTTTATGCTCCTTTTTCTTCTTGTTTTTCTGAGACTTTTCATCATCTGAAGACTCAGAGTCATTGAGTAATTTACTTATTATGTCGTCATTTTTCTCCTTTTGTTTCTTTTGACTAATTTTGTTCTTCCCTTTTTCATCATCTGACGATGTATCATCCAGAAATTTATTGTTATACTGTTCATTTTTATCTTTTGTTTTAGTAGATTGGCTTTTTTTATTCTTTTCACCATCCGATGAAGAGTCATCGAGAAACTTATTTTGTGTATCTTCAATTTTGCCATTTTTTTCATCCGATTTGCTCTTTTTACTTCCTTTTTCATCATCTGATGACGAGTCATCGAGTAACTGATTTTTTTCATCGGATTTGCTCCTTTTACCTTCTTTTTTGTTTTGTTTTTCATCCGAGGATTCAGAATCATTGAGTAATTTAATTTTTATGTCCTCGTTTTTATTTATCTCTTTTTGTTTCTTGTTGCTGTCTTTTTCCTTTTCTTTATCATCATCAGACGAGGTATCATCGAGGTATTTATTTTTTGCATTTCCCTTTTTTCCACGTGATGAATTCTTTATTTGTGAATCTTCTTCAACTTCTTCTTTACGATTCTCTTTCTTTTTTTGCTTTTTTTCGTCTTCAGACTCCGAATCATCCAAAATATTATTTTGTTCTGGAGATTCCTTCTTTTCAGATGTCTTTTTCTTTTTCTTCTCATCATCTGAGGACGAATCATCGAGAAAGATATTTTTTTTAGCGTCATCTTTACTATTAGTTTTTTTCTTGGGGGTTTCACCTAATTTATTAGATTTAGCATCATCATGTTGATTTTTATTAGGTTCCTTGCTATTTCTATGTTTTCCTTTGGTTTTGCCATTTTTAACAGAAGACTGGGAATTGTGTAGAATTCTCATTTTTTCTGCTTTTCTTCTTTGAGATAATTTCTTTCACTGCTCTCTTGACGCCCCTGGATTATATTAAAGTTAAGTATTGCCGTACTATTCAATTTCGTGGGACAAAGGAAGGTAAAAGCTCAAGGTATGTGTATATTGACAAAGGAATGAGGTCAAAATGGCTGCATGACTTGCATGAGCGAATCTCATAATGAAAAAAATGGAATGTACTCGGTTATCTTAAACATTGTTGGAAATTTCTACATTTCTAAATTTTTCGATTCATCTTTTTAACACAGCTAGGTGGTAGGGCCACGGCCACCCCCGGTCTAGTGGGTGTCGGCGAGCAGCGCAGCCCCGCCGCGTGCCAGCATCAGAGGTCGGGCTCCGGTCCCGTCACCGGCGACGCATTGATCTGATGCGAATGTCTATAGGATGCGATGACCACTTTCCACCAGATTGTTCTGTCTTTTCAAATAAAATGCCGTGAAATGATTACTTACTTGGTCTATTTTCGAAATGCCTTTTTAAATTCCTCTTGGAGATTAGCAAGTATTTTTTGACGTTTCTCAGGCCTTAACTCTTTTATTTTGTTCCAAATATGTTTCTTTTCTTTCTTTTGCCTTCTTGAGTTGGCAAATTGAAAACTGACCGTACTCGGATGTGGTCAATCGACTGTGTTTTTCCCACTCACGTGTGATCTCTAAATGACGTAAAAGTACTGTTGTTAAGGCAATATTGAATGTATGGAGTCTGTAAATTCAAGCGTGTATGGAAAACTTAGTTTTATGTATAATTGGCTTGTTTTATTTATTAATTTAATCTGTGGAATCGTTTTCAATAAATTTCTTATCGTCTTTAACTGCATTTACATCTAAAGATTGCGAGCTAGTGTTGTCTTGAAGATTTATATCTCTTGTAATTACTTTCTCTACTGTGGTCGACGCATCATTATTAATTAAAATAACTGCAATTTCATTTGTAGGTGTAGTATACTCTTCATTACTATAATTATTCTTATTAAATTCGAAACGTTTAACTGAAATGTCAGAATCATTTTCAAGACTCTGAAGTTCAGTTGAACATTTTCTATTTTCATTAGCTTTTTTTTCAGCGTCGAAATTTACATTATCTTTCAGATTACTAGTACTGGTGTTTTTGTTTTTATTATCAATAATTTCATCTTTTTTAATATCTGTAGTAGTATAACTTTCATCACTATTGATTACAGAACTCTTGCCAGCCTTTCTAATTTTGCTATCATTTTCGAGGAATGAAATAGTAAAATCATGATAATCTTGAATTTTTTTAACAATAGCTACAAATTTCTCGTTATCAGTTTCTATGTCAATTGTACTACTTTTTGATGATTCTATGTCTAGTTGATTACAAACTTTAGCAACACTGTACCGTTTTCTAGCATTATCATATTTTACGCTAGTTTGCTCATTTTCATTGCTAATTTGTTCATGTGTATCAACATCAGTATGAAGTAGATTTATATTTTTTCTAGGGTCACCTTTTTTTCTAGTTAGTTTATAGTTGCCACTCTCTTGAGATACTATGCTTTTCATAGAATCTTTATCATCACTGTTTTTATCTGTAATACAGTTATTTAGACTTTTATTTTCAGTCTCATTAATATTTTCCATATTTGAAGAATCTATTTTTTGAGCAAATTCGTCTACAAAAACTAGTTTTTTGTCGTTATTTATTTCACTTTTTCCATCAAAGTTATGATACTCTTTATCATTTTGTTCTTTGAAGTTAGCATTTTCTTGTGATCCACTAACAAACTGGGACCTTTTTAGGTCCTTTTGTGAATATTCAATATAATTTGGCGTACTAGTAAATGCACTATTGTTGCTATTTACCTGGTTGCATTTAACATCTATATTTTTGGTATCATCGTCTACTTTTTCCATGTTTCTTTTTGTTTTTTGTATCAAAGTATCGGAATACTGATCCAGCAGGTCTCTAAAACGTTGTACTATTTGAGAAACATTTGCTTCTTCCTCGCTTTTGTTACTCTTGGATTTAGTCTTTCCTTTATATTTTGTTACTGACTCTGTCTCTAGATCATTTGAAAGTTTTGATTTTGAAGCCTCGAAAAAATTATTAATTGATTTATTATTGCTTACATTATTATTAATAAAATAAATGTCATCTCCAGTACAATTCGCAAAAAAATCTACTTCATTATTAATATTATTTTTGTCACTTTTCCCATCATGTTTCATTATTTTCTCACTGTTTAATGTATGTACATTCTCATTACTGATTTCCATGTTTTTTACTGATGGTTCAGAATCAGCTGCTGGAGTCATAGCTTCAGTAGTAGAATCGCACATCTTTTTATAATTTTCAGGACATTTTTCTTTATCTAAAATTTCAATATTGTTTTTAAGTTTTTTATCTTTATTGCCTGTATCTTTTTCGTCACCACTTACTTTATAGGTTTTTTTAATTTTCATATGTTTAACTGAATCATCTCGAGTACTCGTATTACTTATTTCGCTAGCTGAAGAATCTGTATCATTGCGGATATTTTTGTGTTTATTACTTCCATATTTGTTGAAACTAACTCTTGTATTGTTACTAATTTCATCACTATTTTTGGTTTTGATTCCTTTTCGTGATGTAACATTTAAAGAGGCGTTACATTTTTTACTAGAGTATTCGTCATTCCTGCTATCCTTTTTATGTTTGTTACCTTCTTGGTTAGTATAGTTTGAACCATGACGTGCAATATTTTTAAAACTGTTTACTATCTGTACTGCAGTAGGACCAGATACACGCCTATTGTTGGCAGCTTTAAAATCCTTGTCAGTTTTACTTTTCATTGAATCCTTCATATTAGAATCACTTTCAAGAGTATTCCGCTTTTTATCAAGTCTATTTGTTTTATCTTTATTATTACTGTTATTTTCTCTATCTGCAGAATTGTTGGCTTCGTGTGACTTGGATTTATAGGTTCTCTTTGATTGAGAATTTCTTTGACTCTTCCCATTAGCTTTTGCGGTGTCATAACGATCGCCGACTAAGCTTTGTCCACTTTTGATATTTTCAGTACCTTTGTTATTGTTAATACCAGTAGAATCTGTACTACTTTTATCTGCATTATCATTTTTATTATTTGTTTCTTGTTTGGACCACCATCTGAAAACACCATTCGCTTCGCTGCTTTCTGACGACTTAGAATCATCTAGCACACCGAATAATGTTTCTTTCTCATCCGTACTACTGGATTCACTGAACACGAAAATAGTAGCACTGCTAGATGAAGTTTCCGAATCTATGAATAACCTATTGGCATAGCTTTTATTATAGTTTTTTCTGTTTATGTTACTATCGTTGGTGTCCTCTTTAGCTGGTTCAGAGCCTCCGAAAAGGCTTCTAAGGAACGCTAGGAACGCCATTGTTTTAAAGAGGTAGTTGGTGTCTGAAAAATAGCGTTAGGAAATGAAGGTAGGTAATGCATAATCGATCACTCAAGCTGAGTCAGTTTAAATATCTGCTAGCATCCCTACTATACCTACTTAGCTTGAATAATTTGCACCAAGTCTGCTAGCCTCTTACTCGAGTTGAGTTAATAATTTTTGATATACTCGTACAACCATACTTACCTGAGTTTAGAGTGTAATCCGAGCGGCTTGGTGCAATTAGTTCAAGGATGTGTGTGAAGTCCCCAATCCGCACTGGGCCCGTGTGGGGACTATACACCGTTCCCGCTCGTGATGGGAGGATCCCTGTGCCCAGCAGTGGGACGATAGGCTGTTGTGGTGGCGCAGGAGGGTCTAAGAGGGCCTAAGCCTGTGTTTAGCAGTGGACTCTAATGACCATTAGAATCGAGTGCCAGAAAAATAATCATTTATTTCTGAGTTTTAATTTAATCTTTCTCAACTCAACCCTTTCGACGATTAAATTTTTAAATACCGACATAAAAAAGAGGGGTGTTGTTAGTTCGACGTGTGTGTCTATGTGTGTGTCTGCCTGTGGCTTCGTAGTTCCGCAGCGGATGAACCGATTATGATTTAGTTTTCTTTGTTTGATAGTAAAGTTAATCGATTTAGGATAAATAGCTTTCCAATGAAACCGCTTTAGTGGTTTGAAAATTATTCGCCGTCTTATGACGTAAACTATAAGTTAGTTACTACTTTAAAATTCTTTACCACTAATAAATAATTTGTAAATAACTTATAAGTACTTACCAGTGTTTCAGTACCTGTGAACAAACAATGAGAATTCAGTTAAAACTTTGCGTCTTCGTAGAAAACCCGTGGTAGCATATTGGTTCGACCTATTGTCTCTCGTGCAGAGGGTCGGAAGTTTGAATTTCGCATTCGAGTATATTTATAGGCTTTGAATTGAGATTCTCAGCGAACGAAAGCATCGCAAGGAGACCTGTATGCATCTGCAGTCATAAAACGATGTGTGGGAAGCTCCCACCCAATCCGTATATGGGCCCGAGTGGGAACTATAGCATTTTAGTGGTCAATATCGTGGGATGTAAGGCTTTTGTGGTGATGTTTCGATTGGGCCGGACCCATATGTGTTATCCCATAATGAGGAGACACTACTCCCAACATTAGCGAGATGGGATAACACTCGTAGACATAAACTACAATAACATGGCCCACCCTTCCAAAATTTAAAACTACTACTACTACTACAGCCTATTTACGGCCCACTGCTGGGCGCAGGCCTCCTCTCATCACGAGAGGGTTGGGCTATAGTTCCCACCCGGGCCCAGTGCGGATTGGGAACTTCACACACATCCATGAATTACTTCGCAGATGCGTGCAGGTTTCCTCACGATGTTTTCCTTCACCGTAAAGCTCAGTGGTAAATTCAAATTGAATTTCGCACAAACCACTAGGCCACCAAGTGGCTTTTTAAAATTCAAAACGCTTTCAGGTATTAGTGAAAGCATTTAATATGATTTTTAACTGCGCTTCCGTTGAATCGTCTTGGCGGCGGCACTTCCGTGCCCCTAGATAAAGCTCCGCTAAAACTCGTAATGCACGTGTGCGTACTGCGACAGCCGTCAAACAATGTTCACAACTACATAGGTACACACAAGAAATAGTAATTTGGATGGCAAGGGCGGATCCAGCTTTTGACTCAAGGGGGGGTCACGTCATACAACCCCCCCCCCCTTTTGCGTCAGGGGTTAAAAATAAATGATAGCAGTTGACCTAGTCCTGCCGAGGGGGGGGGGGGTCATGACCCCCATGACCCCCCCCCCTGGATCCGCGCTTGTTGGATGGGCGGCCATGTTTTCGTAGTTGATCTGTACAATGCTATTAGAGAAGGAGAATATCCATCTCACTTTGATAGGTCCTCTGTCTCGCTCACTCACCTTCATGATTTGATTTTGTGGCATCAGATCATCATCACTTTAGGTACCAAATTGAATAGTCGTAAGCTTTGGTATTGGCTAGAGATCTTCTACTAACTAAAGTCCCGCACCTTCACATTTCAAAACGCTTCAATGCATTTAAAAAGCACCACCAACACTCTCAACACATGTGTGCGAGCTGAGACAGCCATCAACTATGCGTTGAGAGTGTTGGTGGTGCTTTTTAATTAATAACAAAAAAATTGAAGCGTTTTGAAATGTGAAGGCGCGGGACTTTACATAGTAGAAGATCTCTACCATACTTAGCTGTCACTCACTGGCTTCAAAAAGGGACACGACTTATCGCGTCTCTTCCCTTATAGAACATGTCAATAGAAAGCCGGGGCTCTATGCGAAGTCTTAAATAGGGATCTCGCTGTTCCCTATAGGATCGCTCACGCGTCAAGTTGAACTTTAAATCTAGCTAGCTGCTTAAAGTTAACGCGACACGTAAGGGATCCTATAGGGAAGCGCGAGATCCCTATTTAAAGACTTCAAATATAGGCCCTGAACTAAACAAAGCTTGTACAGGTTTACAAAACTTAGAAGGCGCGTGAATTAAGCAAAAATAGACTCTGCGTCAACGGCATAAGTGCTTCGCCGCGCGCCTTCTAAACTGTGTCGTGCTTATACAGTGGGCTGTATCAGGCATAGAAGGTAATTTGACAGTTTGCTCCTAAATAGCGAGATTCGAACCTATGTTTGGTACAGAAGGCATTAGTTTCGCCGTTTGAGCGTGATTGAGTGACAAATATCCAAACTTTCATATTTATTTATTGGTATTGGTACGAAAACGAAACTCTTATTTTTTCTTTCAGTGTGTATACTTACCCATATGTTATTCAAAACTAATAATTAAAGTTATCTTTGAATATCTTCGCAAGTGCATGCAGGTTTCCCGCGGTCTTTCCCTTAACTGCTCAGTAATAAAATTTGAAATTCATACTGATATTTATAAATGCGCCGGCCAAGCTTAAACCGATTTGGATGAAATTTGGTGTAGATATAGTTTTGAACTCTGCTCTGGGATCGAATAGTCGTTTTTATCCCGAAAGTAGGATAGAAAAGGGGGATGGAAGTTTAATATGGAATTACACGCGGAAAAGGTCGCGGTTGGAAGCTAAGTTTTCATATAATTACAAACATGTACTACCTTTATTTATGTATTGTACATCTTCGCGGTTTCACCACCATTTTGGTGGCGTTTCTATTTATTCCCCAGCAGAATATGGTTTGTTGTTGTTGAGCTAAATGACAGTGTCGTGTGACTTGTGTGTGACATGATGAACTAAGTGAAGTAAGTGAACTAGGGATGAACAAGGATGAACTTCACTTTGTCTATGCTATGATTTGAGAAGATTTGAGAACTCAGTTTGAGGATGGACAAGAATACGCAAAGCTCGACTTAGATGGCGCTGCAAACGCTTGACCCAAACCAAAACCCAAACACTGCAAAATTTTTACGGGTTTTTTTGTTGAAAATTTTAAGTAGATTTGTTTAAAATTGTTAAATATTGACCGCAATTTTAATTTTGGTTCAGTTATTTGTGAAGAAATACGTGTCGTCCGTTCTCATTGCATCCTGGAACTGCACAGCGCGGCATTTTTTTTTTAATAATTTAAGTAAAACCAATAACAACAAATATTTCTCTATGTAATTGACAGATGGTTTGGGTCAAGCGATTGCAGCGCTCCTAGTGGCCAGATTATGCAGATTTCTTGTCTATTTTGCAGCGCTCTGTGGCACTCTGTGGCAACTATTAAAATAAAATAAAAAACGTTCAAAAGTGTATTTCACACTATCTATTGAGGGTAGAAGTAAAGGAGCGCAATCTTTATAGTTCCAAAAGTGGACACCAAATCGGGTAGGTTGGGGGCGCTGCGGTCGCCACTCCATTCAAGCTACCTAGGCGGATAGTCTGCAGTAGCGCCTTCAGATGGCGCTGCTGAGGCGAAAACGCAGCGAAAGCGTTGTGAGGAGAGTGTTTTGTTTTGTTGGTTATCAAATCCGCTGGACACGTTTTCAACTGTTTCTCCATATAAGAGTGCGCTCCTTACCAAGACACATTCCACACTCCATATGTGCAGCGCTCTGTGGCACCCGGTGGCAACTATTAAAATTTAAAAAAAAAACGTGCAAAAATGCATTCACACTATCTATGCTCACACTTTCTCTTAATAAAAAATTTAAAAAACTAGTTTCTAAATTGCTTTCTTTTCTTAGGGTTAGATATGAATAAAATAGGTATTTAGCGGTATCGTATACATATAGAAAAGCCTTAACTTGGTATGTTTTGTAAATGAAATAATGATTTTTGTTTACACGCTTTTATTAGAGCCAGTGTGTGTTGCCAGTTATGACTTATGGTTCCGAGACGTGGGCGCTTACGATGGGCCTCATAAGAAGGCTCAAGGTCACCCAGAGGGCAATGGAGAGGGCTATGCTCGGGGTTATGAATAATAATAGGAAGCTACATATCAAATATTTCGCTGTATTCGTTAATTTCTGAATATTACTCAATGAAAACATGAATTTTCGCTCTATGGTTGAACAGTACATCAAGTATGGACTGCAACAATTATCATAGGAACACGAAATTTTAGGATTATGGAAGTACTACATGTACTACATTAGTGAGCTACATCGTTGGTCTCATTGTCACTTTCCATCAGGTGAGATGGAGGCTAATCGCTGGTCAGTTCTACATAAAAAAATAAAAAAAAAGTACTAACTTTTCAAAATTTTCCATCGCATTTTAATGTAATCTTATCATTTGAATGGCTAACCAACAAATATAAAACGAGACGCGTCATTCAACCATAGAATGATACCTTCTTTTTTAATTCAGTAATAGATATTGAAAAATTAATAAAAACAGCGAAACATTTGACAACTATATGCGACGTTGCCAACTTTCGGGATAAACCCTCTTAACACCGTTTTCAGCATATTACTGAATTTCGGGGTGTATCAGTAGCAAAGTTCAAGTAATATGGGAGAATTTGAATAAACGTACGTAACGTGCCCCACGCGTGATTTAACTCGCAATTGTTCAATATTTTTACAAAAGCAGCAGATCGTAATAAAAAACGATGAACATTTCAATTTATATTTTTATTAACCATCATAATAATGCAGTAAATAATTACAAAGTTTGCTTCAGAAGCAAGCAAGTAAACGACATGCGATCTTAAATCTAAAAAACAATCTAAAAAGGTGTAAAATAACTGAAATGCTTTAAATAATTAGACATAAAACTCATGTACCAATGTAAAATCGTGTTTTACGTGTAATTAGTAATAAATTGGTATTACAATAAAAATCAGTGCGTGTTCAGTAATATCAAAAAAGGACTAAAATTTAAAAATAACTGTTTCAGAGATTATTTATCCAATTATACGAAAAATTATCTTTGATTTTTAATCAATGTGCAAAAAACTACAAATTAAGCACTTACACGTTTAAATGATTTATTAATTAACGCCATAATCACAAGTATACATATAAAGTAAAAAAGTTTATTAGGAAATATATTATTGGCATAGTTGAGAACAATCAGTTGTCTAAATACCACAATATTCAATTTATTAACAAATTGTGGTTTCTTTAATTTTACAAAATATGGATTTAATCGACACGAAATCAACATAGTTAATTTCTTATAACCAAAGAGTTGTGTACCTAACACTAATTTTTATTAAAAAAATCTTCCAAAACTCAACAAAGTATATAATAAGATGAGAAACACTGTTACCCTTAATGTGCTAAAAAAACGTGTAACTCTACATCGAAAACTAAATACTTTTAAACACTATAAATGCCAGAGAGTTATTAAATTTAGAAAAAAAAAACATGATTAATTCTTCGTTTCGAATTTTTAGCTCTTCACAAGGCACCTGTAAACAGATTAAAGGCCAATTTAGTAAAATGAAAAGTAATTTGGAAAATAAACATCCAAATCATCATTAGCTGAAAGATGTCAACTGCTGGACATTGGCCTCCCTCAAGGCTCGCTTGCAGTCCACACAGTTATTAGTAGGAGAGATTCCTAAATCGACATATGTATGACGTTTGCTAGTTAATGCGAATAGTGATGGGACTAAGGAGCAGCGTAGTTCGCAATAAGCGATTTTCAAGTGAAATCGATTTTTACCGACGATTATTTAAAATGTAAATAATAATATGTAACACACTTTAAATACGATCGCGGGCTATTATAAATATTAATATGAAAGGGAATGATAGATTATTCCTTTTTTTATGTATCTATTTATTTTTACATAATCTAATTTATCTTATATATAAATATTCGCCTCATGACAAGTTTTAAACAATAAAGGATATAGGACCATTGGTCTGTTATAAGTAAGTCTTATAGTGTTAGGTTTACTTTTGTATAAAATATTTATCTTAACACATATTATAAAGAGGCGTTATTAGCATATTGGAACGTATTTTCTAATGTCAGTTTGCTCCATATTTTGACATATTCTGTTAGGCACTGGTCGTCCATATGTTATTATAGGACAATGTATAGGACGCGATCTGTCTTCTAAATGTCATAAGTTCATTTACATGTAGATGACTTTTTAAGTCGATGGTATGGGCAAACGAGCGCACAGCCCACCTGATGGTAAGTGGTAACTGCGGCCCAATATAGGGCCATTTTAACTTATAAACTAAATGACGACATTAAGATGAAAAATTTCGTACATATTCAACAAAAAAAACTACAGACGAAAACAGAAAAGTAGGCAACTGTTTAAATCACAATTTTTCATTCTTCTTACAACTGACGTGTTAAGTTAAAATCTTATACGAGAGCCATTTGCTGAACAATTCTAACAAATCAAATATGCGAAATTATTCATCTTTCCGTTATTTATTTTAAGAAATAAATAAAACATTACTACCTATATTGGTAAGCACCGATTTCTCTACTGCAGACTCAATAGAAACCTGTGCCAAAGAGAAAAAACAAAATTAAAAAATAAGCCAATTAACAGCAAAGCGTAAAGCGCCTTGGGCGTTATAAAGCAGTTTTTTTTTATGTAAAAAGATTGACAAACAGCCAGACGGCCCACCAGATGGTAAGTGGTCACCGCCGCCTATAGACAGACATTGGTAACACCAGAGGCATCACCTATGCGTTGCCGATCTCGGTGATATTTGATGACACCACCAAACGGAAAATCGAGGAAGAAGTTTATTATCCAACGCGTTCGATTAACGCCCTCGCGATTGGGCCGCCGGTACTGGCGCTATGCCCATCATTTTCCTTATCGTCATTACATAATAGGGTATTATACACCATTCAAGGAAAAATCGGAAAGTACTGATTTATGATAGATTTTATAATAAAAATGCTACCCAAAACATCCACTTTTAATCATAAAAATGCATAAATAATTTTGTATTACATTTATAAAATGTTGTTTTTTAATTTGTCCCAAAACGGTAGGCGCCATATTGTTAGCTGCTGTGACGTCACGTCTACTGTAAGTTTTAAGTCGACTTCACTTGTTTGGTTACTATTTACTATCCTAGTGACGTCACAGACCAAGCTAACATGGCGGCTAGCTTTTTAGCGCGAAAACTGAAAATGAAACTGTACTTTTAAGGTAGTTATCCCATTCATAAAATCGAAATAAAAACATCTGTGATTCAATCCGACATAAGGATCATTTTAAACCACATTTTAACAAATGTGGGGTCGCCTGTAGGGTCGCCATACTGGTAAAAATGGTTCGGAATTTTCTGTAACTATCTTTCGGTCTAGGTCGGTTAGCTTTAAATTATATATTACAAGGACAAACTGGAAATCGATCTTCTGATGGAAAGTAGACACCGCTGCCCATAGTCTTAAGACTGTAGGCACCCGGGCTTTGATTTGGGATGCAGCGAGGCGTAAGAGGTGGTTTATGGCAAGCGCGGATCCAGGGGGGGGTCAGGGGGGTCATGACCCCCCTCGGCAGGACTAGGTCTAGTGCTATTATTTATTTTTAACCCCTGACGCAAAAAGGGGGGGGGGGTTGTAAGACGAGTCAAAAGCTGGATCCGGCCTTGGTTTATGGGGTGATGTCTTCAAATGTCCTCAAACCAGGCATCAAGCGAGATTTTCCAAATAAGCAAGTATTTATGTTTATCAAATGCATAGATTCACATAAGCTCATCGAATAATGAGGCTTGTTTATTTATTTATTTAAACTTTATTGCACATAAAAAAACTTAGTGTACAAAAGGCAGACTTAATGCCTCGAGGCATTCTCTATCAGGCTTCTTTTGTTTTTTTTTTCTTTGTTGAAATGAAACACATTTTAGTCAATTTAAATATGTATAAGCAACGTCAACCTCAAAATAATAGATATACCTACATAATATAATAATAAATTTCGTATAGTAAAAAAAAAATACTCAGTCTCTGACTATTTAGTCAGGGGTATAAATATAAGAAAACAAAAAACCGGCGCGTCTGTCATTGAAGTAATGAATAGTACATTACAGACCTAGGGTGGTGAATTCGTAAATGTCCCAGATCGCAGGTTTCTGTGGCCCGAACCGAAGGTGAGGGCCATAAATATGCGATCTGGGGCTTTACGAATTACCGCCCGTGGTTTGTCAAAAGTTTTACGTCTTACCTTGGCCAAGAAGTGAGATTTTCTCTCCGCGTAGCGGGCAGAAAATCTCACTTTACGGCCAAGGGTGATGTAAAAAATATTACATTTATTACATTACATAAGTGTTGAATACGAATGAATCGCCTGAGGTGCAATATTGCCAATTTAGCACATTATGTGCCGTATTATACGCTTAGTTGGCAATACTGAGATCTCCGAAATGTCATATGTCACAGTGACATTAACACTATTATATATAATGACAATCTTTGACACTGACAGCGGACACCTCACGCGACAATGGCTCCAACTGGAGCAGTCCTTTTCTGAAGTCGGTTAAAAATGAAAGATTATTAAAATAATTTTGTCCGAGTGTCTGTTTGTTTATCAGCGCTCATCTCAGGACCTACTAAACGGATTTTCATGTAGTTTTCAGACCTGAATATCTTCTGGAGATGAATATAGGCCCTTTTTAAAAGTCGGAAATTCATTCATTACGCAAATAATCCTGATGTATGATGGATGATGATGTTAATTTAAATACAAATAAGACATACACAGATTACACGAATAGTATATATATATTCGTATACTTACCTTGAGAGTTAGTACACTCCACTCGCGGAAAACATGCCAAAATCCAACACGCTTTTATTTTAACCTGACCGTACATCATAGATCACTTGAAGACGAAACGACTTTTTTTTATTAGAGGAAATTTTGGCGAACGGATGGGTACACTTGGTCACTGCCTGACTGGGCGAAGGTTGCAGGTTCGAACCCCGCTAGGGGCAAAATTTATAGTGTGATTGAGCACGTATGTTTGTACTCGAGTCATGTTTCGTGTTTATATAAGGGTCAATCAAAATATTGTGACGATACCCACAAAATCAGCTATCGACTCTGAGAATGTTTGAATTTATGTTTTTTTTAATTTTTTCGAGTTAGTAAAAAAAATTGGTTGCCTGTAAAGTCGGTTTACGGACGATATTTTTATTACGCGCCTTAACATTAAAATGTAAAAATCCAAGTTTTCCCGTTCCCGTGGGAATTTCGGGAAATCACGTGTCCCCCCCCTGCCAGCTAAATGGTGGTATTTGGATGGCTGAAAAAAATCACGGTTGTGGCATATATAACGTAGTTGAAAGGAAAACTATCAGAGCTAAGTAGGCTGTACAAACTTACGAGTAATAGTCGACCAACTTATAATGATGATTTTTCTCGAGCGGCAGGGGAGTCGGGCGGGCACGTCATACCACAGGCTAGCTAGATGCTAATAAGTCTTAGAAAGGTACTGTGGGCATCGTCAACTTCGGAACCCTATACTTTGCGCGTGGCCCGACACGCACTTGGCCGGTTTTTTGACGTGATAACGCAATAGTAGCGTTGGAGCGTTACGTGACGTTATCACTTATAAAATTATCGTCTGTAAACCGACATTACAGACGGCCAAATTTTTTGGACTAACTCGAAAGAGGAACCTAAAAAACATGCTTAGATTCGATAGCTGATTCTGTGCGTAAAATATCGTCGCAACGTTCTGCTTGACCCCACATTATAACTAGTACAAATAGAACAAGCTCTGCTTACTTTCAAATAACGTCAAATGTATATACTAGATACTACTACTACTACTACTGCTGCAGCCTATTTGCGTCCCACTGCTGGGCACAGGCCGCCTCTCATCACAGGGTTTGGGCTACAGTCCCCACGCGGGCCCAGTGCGGATTGGAAACTTCACACACATCTTTTAATTACTTCGCAGATGTATGCAGGTTTCCTCACGATGTTTTCCTTCACCGAAAAGCTCAGTGGTAAATTCAAATTGAATTTCGCACATAAGTAAACTTAGAGGTGCGAGTCGGAATCGAACCCCCGACCCTCTGCATGAGAGGCGGTAGGTCGAACCACTAGGCCACCACGGCTTATATACTAGATATATTTAATTTTAATATATGTAGTTAGCACTTGAATATGGCAGCCAACATCTTAATATCAAAAAGCAAATGAAAGTGATCAGCATAAGCAGAAAACTGTTTAATAATAAATACAACAAACCTATAAATACCTATTAAATTAATTAAAAAAATCGCATGCAAATCCAATTTATGTATGACATGTATGTATGTGTGTCTGTTTAACTCAACACCTACTTGACGGATTTTCACAAAGCCCGGAATGGGGATAGATAGCAACACCGTTCGACATATAGGGTACTATTTAGCCCAACAAAATATTCCCACGGGATAATATTGAAGTTAAAAACGGTGTAATACCCTTGTTGAACTTTTGTCCGAATAGCGAAAGGGAACTCCCTGTGGAATCCTTAAATTAACTCGAATACAGTCCAAGGTAAAACCTATAATGCCAACCTTCAAACAGATCAGCCTACGCCCGAAATAAGTGTTAAACGCGATAATAGATGTCGCTGCCTAGGAAGCCTATATGATAATTTGAAGCACCCCCCGGATATTGCTCATGCCCGGACAGAGCTTTTCCGATGTACGCCGCAATGTAACGAGGTTGTCTATGTATATAAAACAAGAAACTGACTGACTGACTGATCTATCAACGCAGAGCCAAAACTACTGGTCGTGGAGAGCTGAAATTTGGCATGCAGGTTCCTTGGGGAACGTAGGGGAGCACTAAGAGAGGATTTCCCAAAATTCCCACGGGAACGGGAAAAAAACGGGCTTTTACATTTTAATATTTCTGCGCATACGAAGTTGCTAGTCAGTCTATATATGTAATATCATTGTCTCTGGGCTAGTGTAAAATAGTAGTACTCACCCTGAGGTGGGCCGCCGTAGGAGGGCGCTCCGTAGGCCGGCGGAGGAGCCCCGTATGCCTGGTAGGTCGGAGCCGCGGGTGCCTACAAAAAAACAAATTAAGACCAGCTCAAAACAAGCAAAAAATAGTACATTTTGATGCAAGTGCGAAAAGTTTGTCATTTTATCACGAGTCCCTAGTTATGTTGGCGCGACCGAAAGCGAGCTTTAACACTAGGGACAAATGGAAATGACAATTTCGCACGTGTATCAAACGACATTTTTTAATACATTTGCGAAAAAAACTTTAGTTTTTTTCGCAAATGTATTAAAAATTGTCGTTGCTTACATCCTGTTCGTTTATTTCTTTTAAAAAAGAAATAAACGAACAGGATGTAAGCTCGAAAAACTTTACGCACTAGTTCGTAAAAAACAACTTTAGGCACGCTCTAGTCAAAAAATAAAAAGCGCTCGTTTGGAAATGACAAGCTTTTGGCACGTTAAACAGGTATCGAAAAGTTACTTTTTGAGCAACTGTATTAAAAAAAAACTTTTTTTAAACAAGCTTTTATTAAAGTACTCCTCAATCGAGCCATGATGATGATGATGATGACGATGATGATGAATGTGACGATGATGATGGCGATGACGACGACGATGATGATGACGATGACGTTGACGGTGATGATGACGACGATGATGATGACGTTGACGATGATGATGACGATGACGATGATGTTGGTGGTGATGACTCACCATGTACCCCTGCGGCGGCGGCGGCGCGGCGCCCTCGAACCCGATGAGCGAGATGGCTACGTCCCCGTCAATAGTGATGTGTGTGATGCTCTGGTACGGCAGCCGGTGCGCGAACTCGCAGAAGTGACGGCCGTTCAGGGCCACCTGTGGGCACATCGGGTCTTTTTAACACTTAAGTAATAGGGATGACGACAGGGTGAAGAAATCGAAATTCTAATTAGTCCGTCAGTCAGGTAATAAAAAAATATTAGACACGTATTTTTTGTTTTATCAAATTAACAAAGAATGACTAAGTTAAAACGCATTAAAGTTGGAGAGTGGGGGCTAACTACGTCACCGTTAGGTATAAATCGTACCTAACCGTGACGTCACGCGACATTTCAACTCAATATATCTCCGTATAAGTTTGATTACGTGAAAAAAGAAAAAATACGTGTCCAATACTTTTCAATAATCTTCCTGATAGACTAAGGAAAAAAAAGTTGTCGTCATCCCTATTCAGGGACGGTCGGGCACAAGTTTACGACCTAAACCCCAAACCACCCCAAACTAAGCAAAGCTTGTACCTACTATGGGTGCTAGAGAACGATAATAATTCCTATATGGGATTCTTGTATGGTTAATTTTACTAGTGGTAGGACCTGGTGCTGGGTCCGAACGGAGTGGTACCACCGTCTTTTCCCGCTATCCCGCCGCCAAATAGCAGTGCTCGCGCTGTTGTGTTCCGGTAGGGGGTTAAGGCAGCCGGTGAAATTACTGGCAGAGGCATTCCATCTTGGACCTAGTAGGCAACGCATTCGAGATCTTACGGTTTCTTAATGGGGGATCATAGAATTTCGGTGTCCATGGGCCGCAGTGACCACTTACGAGCACAGGTGGGCTGGGCGCTCGTTTGCCTATACCATTGGTATAAAAAACGTATTTTTATTAGCTAGTTAAAAAGTTTCAAAATTTTAAAAAAGACACGTATTTTTCTTTTTTTCGTAAGTCGTACTAAAAGGGCGTAAGTCAAAAATGAAGTACGTAACCCTTCTGCGCATACAATACAATCGCAATACAATTCGTTCTGCGCGTAGCGCTCGTCCGTACAGCGTTCTATCTATATGACGTCACACGGATGGCACTTGGACGGCATGCACCGTTACCACTAAAACACGGTTTTGTCGAAATTACTATGAACGAAAATATCTGTTTTTTTTTTAATTTGAATCCTTTGCACAGAGATACAGAAATGTTTTCGAAATATGACTTGCTAAAAATTTTTAATGTGGTTACACGGAATACAGATGATTTATACAGCCAATGAATACACGGTGGGTCAGAAAATATGGCAAATAATTAACCCACCGTATCGGCTATCGATTCTAAGTATATTGTATAGGTCTTTATTTTTTTTTTGTTGGTAAAAATAAAATTGAATATGGGATTGGTTGTGTGAGCGACGCCTGAATCCTATACAAAATATTTTTTTTTACTAACTCAAAAAAAATTAAAGACCTATACAATATACTTAGAATCGATAGCCGATACTGTGGGTTAATTATTTGCCATATTTTCTGACCCACCATGTGTATGTAAAAAATCTTCCGCTACTGGCTGACTAACAGACGATTCACAGGCGAAATTACTGGTCGTATTACTACATATTTGGGGGGTTAATTGGAAATATTTAAAAAAAAATCAACCGCCCGCGTGACATCGTGTTATTTATGAAAATGTGCGAAAACTGACCATTCATTCTCCCCCCCTCCCCCCATTCCCCGAAAGTATGGCGAGTTTAGTAGGTGGAGCAACGATCTTGATTAAGTCCATGTTCCATGTCCAGCATTGCATCTTTCAGCTAGCAGCCTGAAACTCAAAAGACGGAGTGTGGCTCGCACAGTACGAGGGCCTCGAAGTTGGCCCCCGGCTGGAGCGGCCGGCCCCCGTCGAGCTCCTCGCGCCCCCAGTCCTCGTCGGTGAGCTGGTTGCGGACTACACAGCCCTGGTATGTGTTACCTTGATGGAGTGCGGCTCGCACAGTATGAGGGCCTCGAAGTTGGCCCCCGGCTGCAGCGGCAGGCCCCCGTCGAGCTCCTCGCGCCCCCAGTCCTCGTCGGTGAGCTGGTTGCGGACTACACAGCCCTGGTATGTGTTACCTTGATCGAGTGCGGCTCGCACAGTATGAGGGCCTCGAAGTTGGCCCCCGGCTGCAGCGGCAGGCCCCCGTCGAGCTCCTCGCGCCCCCAGTCCTCGTCGGTGAGCTGGTTGCGGACTACACAGCCCTGGTATGTGTTACCTTGATCGAGTGCGGCTCGCACAGTATGAGGGCCTCGAAGTTGGCCCCCGGCTGCAGCGGCAGGCCCCCGTCGAGCTCCTCGCGCCCCCAGTCCTCGTCGGTGAGCTGGTTGCGGACTACACAGCCCTGGTATGTGTTACCTTGATCGAGTGCGGCTCGCACAGTATGAGGGCCTCGAAGTTGGCCCCCGGCTGGAGCGGCAGGCCCCCGTCGAGCTCCTCGCGCCCCCAGTCCTCGTCGGTGAGCTGGTTGCGGACTACACAGCCCTGGTATGTGTTACCTTGATCGAGTGCGGCTCGCACAGTATGAGGGCCTCGAAGTTGGCCCCCGGCTGCAGCGGCAGGCCCCCGTCCAGCTCCTCGCGCCCCCAGTCCTCGTTGGTGAGGTGGTTGCGCACGATGCAGCCCTGGTCGAAGCGCACGTTCAGGTGGAGCGCTATGTTATCTCGGGGATCGGTGCGCGGACCGCATTGCAGGTTGATTGCGAAGCTGCGGGGAGAAACAACGAATGCAATCACTAGAGTTTTTAACCGTATTTTTCACTCATCGTCATCATTCATCATCAACCGACATAGGTCTCTCCCAAAGCACGCCAATGACAACGGTTCCCGGCAACTCGCATCCAGTTCTTGCCGGTGATCTTACGAAGGTGCACCTCCAATGGTCAAAGATTGAAGGAGAAATTACACGCGTCGTCAGCATACAAATAATTTGGGATTTGATTTGACAGTTTTGTTTAAAACTTTCGGCAGAAGGTTTAGTTAGTTAGCGAAGTAATTCAAAGATGTGTGTGAAGTCCCCAATCAGCACTGGGCCCGCGTGGGGACTATAGTCCAAACCGTCTCATCATGAGGGGAGGCCTGTGCCCAACAGTGGGATGCAAATAAGCTGTAGTATTAGTATTTTTTCTCAGCAGTGGGCGCCATTTGACACTATGTTCAAGGCGGTGATTGGAGAGATGTATGCTGTATAGCTGTTAATGTCAAAACACGCAAAGTAGCCAATGGCTGCCTTGGCCAACACCGAAGGCGCCCCTAGCGGATTTTTTACTCGCGGCACAGAATATTTAATAGTACTACATACAGAATGGCCACGGAATCACCCGCCTGGATCTAGCCGGCGCGCAACTCGCGCCGAACTCGCCCTTACCGTCATTTGTTTCATCCGGAGATGGAGAGTGGATCGTTGGCCTGCGTAGTGGTACACACACTTTTACAAGTGTACAGACGTCGCATACTGACGTCCTCGCACGCAAACATTGACGCTTCATTCGAATTGTGTTCGAAATCGTGCTTTTATAGGCCGTGTCCGCCCTGTGCTAGTGGTGAATGGTGATCATCATTACTCCTTGACGATGGAATAAAGTGTGGGACTCACCGATCAGCGTTGTGGGGCACGGAGCCTTGGAAGCGGAGCATGCGGCCCGGGTATATCCCGCCTGGGATCAAACATACGCATGGTATCACCTGGAAAAAAAAAAAACAAAATTAAATTAAATTATAAAGCAACACTAACCGAATTCCACGCGGACGAAGTCATGGGAGAAAGATAGTCATACTTATATGTCTACAGGTCTGTTTTCTTTTCATTGACATTAATTTTAAATTTTAATAGTTATCACTGATTTTGTATTGGCATTAAATTAGTTATTTATATTATTTAAAAATGAATGTTATAAACGGGAAAATAATATGTCACAGCAATTTCTGATGACAAATTTCCAAATTACAATCATAGTATTTATGTTAGACCTAACAATGAGTGTCAGGAAAGAACAACATCATTTCTTTGCTATTTCAAATCATGTTGTTTAAAAGCACTTGTTGTGCATAGTTTAAATGCAGTCTATTCACACAGTAATTTGCCATACGGTTGGTAGCCAGCTTTCGCCTCAAGGGGGGGGGGGAGTCACATCGTCCAACCCCCCTCCCTCCCCCTTTGTCATACTACTTCCACAATATCATATCATCATGTTTGTTAGAGAGAGGACAATAGAAAATGTTATCTCTGAGACTCGCAAAACAAATTTGATAAAAAATTAAGTATAAAAAACAATGCTGATATATAGGGAAGCATTTAGAAACGTTATTTGGAAATAATCCCCTAAATTTGTGGAAATCCTATACTAATAGCATAATGAGCAATTTATTATGAAACTAGCTTCCGCCCAGAATTCAGTTATTGTTTTTTTCTGGGATAAAAAGTAGCCTATGTCCTTTCCCTGGAAATCAACAATCACCAAACAAAACTACATCTAAATCGGTCCAGAGCGGTTGTAGAGTGAAGAGGTAACAGACAGACGAACAGAGTTACTCTCGCATTTTTTATAATGTTAGTATGGATTACATCCAGCCAAAGTTGGGAGCAAGTCAGTCTCCTCCACTATCTAGTTGTTATTATTTTTAATTTATACATTTCTATTGGCTGCATCAAACACTTACGTAAAACGTGCATAAGTAAGTAGGTATACAGTATACATGTATTCCATTAAGTGGTTAGTCGGATGGATGGCCAAATAAGTGTCATCAATTAACCAAATATGCTATTCGATAATAGGTGCCTTATCCGGCACTTTGCGACACAGAACAAAAGTAAGATTCATGTTAATTATGCGGAAAACTCGCCGACGCCGCGTAGGGAAAACCCTTCCAAGTTCATAGCGACTAAACGCCGACATATCACTACGAAATAGCCAAAAAATTCAACAGTAACAATGTTTAATTCAACCAATTGCCTTTATTGATACCGTGTGCCCTTGAAACCGCCGAAAGTCGCGCATCTAGGACATTAATACGGCATAAAACGGAGAAAATCATTAGATTAACTTACGGGGTTGTAGATGGGTTGAGCAGCCATATTTTTATCTTTGTTCGCAGTGGAATTTAATCAGCACGACTGTACAACGGTTATCTACAAATTGCACCTAAAATTAAATACTGGAAACGCCTATAGCGCAAATAGTTAAGCTTTCGATTACAATTGCGTATGCGTCATCGCACGTCATATGACAGCGCGGCAAGCACGGTATTTCGATTTTTATAAATGGCCAAGGACGAATCAATATACACCAATCGGATCAACCAACGAATACTAAACAACGACTGCTATTGGCTATTGGCAAAATCGTACCGTAGGAAAGGGACGATCATTTGCGTGTTTTGCATGTGTTTTGCAAGTTTTTTGCAATATAGTACAAAGTATAGTATAGCATTCCATTTAACGAAAATCACAGTATGTCATCGAACGCTTGTATTTTCATATGGACCAGAATACCAGAACGTTATTAATATAATATCTACGCCAGAAAAATACAAGACGGTGTGAATTTGAAAGAAAATTATTTTTGTACATTTAATATAATTTATGGATAATTTTTCTTTGTAGATATTTCCGATCTCTGAAACACAATGACGTAAAATGGAACGTTAATATATTTGTTTTTTAAACTATTTTATTGGTGGTCAATGGAATTGTTTTATTCGTTTATACTGATAAATATATCAGTAAATATCAAATAGTTAATCAGAAATGTTTCAAATAATTCAATATCATCCGATTTTACCACCTTACCATATGAGAGTGTGACTTACTATATGAGAGTGTGAACATTTTACAGTAGATTTTAAGATTTTTAACGACACCGCCCCAAGTCAGCCCTCATGTGACAGCCCTATTCTTATTTTGACGCAGTATGTACTTTCAGTTCTTCGATTTAGCAATGGTGTAGTTTAATTATAAATTAAATCTATTTTCGCTAATTAGATTTGGGTGACACGTATATCATTCAAATCTACGCCGCATAACAATCCTGCCTGTACTCGTAGCGACGTTTAAATATCGTTCGGACTCTTCAAAATGACGATTGAAGGGAACAAGGACGAAGCTGAGAAATGTATAGAGATTGCGCAGAGTGCGTTTTCTTCTGGGAATGTCGAGAAAGCTGAGCGGTTCCTGTTGAAGGCCGAGCGTTTGTACCCTAGTGCGCGTTCTAAAGAGCTTTTGACGCGTGTGCGGGCGGCGGCGAGCTCAGGAAATGGCGGTAAAAAGACTCCACCCCGTAGCCCCAGTGCTGAGGAGTTGCGTCGAAGGAAGCCGCCACAGCAAGCTCCGCAGCGGGAGTACACCTCCGAACAACTGGAGGCAGTGAGGCGCGTGAACAAGTGCAAGGATTATTATGAAATTCTAGGTGAGATGTTGTAATGCAAACTTTGTGTCCCTATTTTAGTGCTATTTAACTGGACCTATCAATGATCGGCCGCCACTTTATTCACGTCTGCTGTGATAAATAGTAGACCCCCTTGACTTTTGCCCCAAGTTTCATAGCAATCTGTGAAGATGGTGAAATGGATTTCAAATAAATTCCAAATAAACAAATTTCTAAAAACTATACTTCAATTTGGCTATTATTTTCTTCTCAATCTGCATTTGTTCTTTTATTATAATGAAATCCTTTGTACTGATGTTTTATTACACAACTACCTACATCCCATAGTAACTAGGAGTCCCATAGGGGCTGATCCTGTGGGAAAAACGACATAAAATGCCTATGTTGCTCACGAATATAGATAAACTTTCTTACTAACATGAACTCAGCGACGCATCAGCGAATTGCTGCCTGTCTAAAATTAAATAAATAAATATGTGGTTTTTTAATGGTGAAAATTTTTTTTTAAATTGGTTTGCTAGTTATTGGTTTAATCCATTACAAACAAAGAAACGAATCTTTCCTCAATAATCTAATATTCATTGATATAGATCATGTTGCAGTGTGTATTTTGTGAAAGCCGTGGTAGCCCTATGGTTTGATCACTTCTACCGGCTCTCATGCAGAGGGTCAGGGGTTCGAATTCCTCATTGCGCATCTTCTTCTTTTCTTTAGTTTGCTTGTATTTTGTCAAAAAAAGTAGTAACACCCTTGCATTATTTTTTTCAGTTGTGTCCAAAGACGCCACCGATTCGGACATCAAGAAAGCGTACAAGAAGCTGGCGCTGCAGCTCCATCCGGACAAGAACCACGCACCCGGGGCCAGCGAGGCTTTCAAGGTACAAAGAAATATGTTCCACTCTTTATTACCCGACTGCGCTAGAAGGAGGGTTATGTTTTTCGAGTGTATATGAACAGGTACTATCTAAGTAAGCATGTATCACCTTCAACCACATTGTCACTTACCATCAGGTGAGATTGTGGTCAAATGCTTTCCTATAATATAATGAACTAGCTAACTAGCTTTCCCCCGCAACTTCATATGTGCTGAAGTTTTAAAATGTATAATCCCGTTTTTTCCCGTTTTCGTGGGAATTTCGCCTCCTCCTTAGTGCTCCCCTATGATCCCTAAGGAACCTGCATGCCAAATTTCAGCTCACTACGACCAGTAGTTTTGACTCTGCGTTGATTAATCAGTCAGTCAGTCAGTTTCTTGTTTTATATATCGGGTGAAATGGTTCCGAACGGAGGACCGATCACCCGACTGATCCAGGTAGTCGTCCCCTTTCATAAATATATAGATTTTAAAAAAAAAGTATGTTTGTATGTTTCTTTGGCACACTCTAGCCTATATTGGCTTGATGGATTTTAGCATGCAAGGTCTCGTTAGATTCGTCCTAATTGTGAGTGACACTGGATATACCAAAATTGCAAAAATCTAAATGGCTGACTTTTGGAGGCATTTTAAACATGTCCAAAAATATTTTTTGTCAAAGCCTATCGAGTGGGGTATCAAAATAAAGGGTTTAATGAACCGATTACAGTTTTTGACACCAGAAGATTTTTTTTTGTGACATCAAAAGTTTGTTTGCAGTTGGGTACTTTTTTTTGCAAAAATTGAGTTATTTATTTGACTCTAGAAGTGTGTCTTGAACCTATACTGCCACCTGAAATCTTGATACAGTTGGAAATGTATATTTATCTATGCAACATGCATCGATGCATCGGCACGGAGCTTGAGCGGTGGCCTTCGATCGCAGGAGTCGAAAATAAGGTCCCATCGGCGGTGGGGCGCGGGGCGCGGCGGGCGCTGTGCCGTGCGCACATGCTTATTGGCCCTTCAGTCGTAAACATGAGCAGAAATCCACTCTACTATCGCTCACCGCTCAATTATTATATTACTAGCTTCTGCCCGCGACTTCGCCCGCGTGGAATTCGGTTATCGCGTTCCCACGGGAACTATACGTTTTTCCGGGATAAAAAGTAGCCTATGTCTTTTCCCGAGACCCCAACTATCGCCATGCCAACTTTCATCTCAGTGTGCAGCGGTTGAAACGTGAATAGGTAGCAGACAGACAGACAGACAGCGTTACTTTGGCATTTGTAATATTAGTATGGATTAAAATTAAGATTTATTGGCTCAGGGATAGACCCCGGCTATCCTTATGGCAAACAAACTGGATGAAGCGTATTTATCTTGTCTGTTTTGGTGCTCAGGCGATCGGCAACGCGGCGGCCGTGCTCACCGACCCGGAGAAGCGGAAACAGTACGAGCTCCGCGGGGAAGACGGCCCGGTCCACACGCACCAGCATCAGCAGTACTACGCCCGGGGCTTCGAGTCCGATCTGACTGCTGAAGAGCTGTTCAACATGTTCTTTGGGGCCACAGGTCAGTGAGGGGGCGCACACGCGCCGGCCCTGCAGTACTAGCCCAGGGCTTCGAGTCTAATCTGACAGTCGAGGAGCTGTTCAACATGTTCTTCGGGGCCACAGGTCAGTGCCGAGCCGCGGCGAGGGGCCCGGGGCACACGCGCCGGCCCTGCAGTACTAGCCCAGGGCTTCGAGTCTAATCTGACAGTCGAGGAGCTGTTCAACATGTTCTTCGGGGCCACAGGTCAGTGACGGGCCGCGGCGAGGGGCCCGGAGCACACGCGCCGGCCCTGCAGTTATAGTCCGGGGCTTCGAGTCCTATCTGATAGTCTAGGAGCTGTTCAACATGTTCTTCGGGGCCACAGGTCAGTGACGGGCCGCGGCGAGGGGCCCGGGGCACACGCGCCGGCCCTGCAGTACTAGCGCGGGGCTTCGAGTACGATCTGACTGCTGAGGAGCTGTTCAACATGTTCTTCGGGGCCACAGGTCAGTGCCGAGCCGCGGCGAGGGGCCCGGGGCACACGCGCCGGCCCTGCAGTACTCGCCCCGGGCTTCGAGTCTAATCTGACAGTCGAGGAGCTGTTCAACATGTTCTTCGGGGCCACAGGTCAGTGACGGGCCGCGGCGAGGGGCCCGGGGCACACGCGCCGGCCCTGCAGTACTAGCGCGGGGCTTCGAGTACGATCTGACTGCTGAGGAGCTGTTCAACATGTTCTTCGGGGCCACAGGTCAGTGACGAGCCGCGGCGAGGGGCCCGGGGCACACGCGCCGGCCCTGCAGTACTAGCCCCGGGCTTCGAGTCTAATCTGACAGTCGAGGAGCTGTTCAACATGTTCTTCGGGGCCACAGGTCAGTGACGAGCCGCGGCGAGGGGCCCGGGGCACACGCGCCGGCCCTGCAGTACTAGACCGGGGCTTCGAGTCCGATCTGACTGCTGAGGAGCTGTTCAACATGTTCTTCGGGGCCACAGGTCAGTGACGAGCCGCGGCGAGGGGCCCGGGGCACACGCGCCGGCCCTGCAGTACTAGACCGGGGCTTCGAGTCTAATCTGACAGTCGAGGAGCTGTTCAACATGTTCTTCGGGGCCACAGGTCAGTGACGGGCCGCGGCGAGGGGCCCGGGGCACACGCGCCGGCCCTGCAGTACTAGCCCCGGGCTTCGAGTCTAATCTGACAGTCGAGGAGCTGTTCAACATGTTCTTCGGGGCCACAGGTCAGTGACGGGCCGCGGCGAGGGGCCCGGGGCACACGCGCCGGCCCTGCAGTACTAGCCCCGGGCTTCGAGTCTAATCTGACAGTCGAGGAGCTGTTCAACATGTTCTTCGGGGCCACAGGTCAGTGACGAGCCGCGGCGAGGGGCCCGGGGCACACGCGCCGGCCCTGCAGTACTAGACCGGGGCTTCGAGTCCGATCTGACTGCTGAGGAGCTGTTCAACATGTTCTTCGGGGCCACAGGTCAGTGACGAGCCGCGGCGAGGGGCCCGGGGCACACGCGCCGGCCCTGCAGTACTAGCCCCGGGCTTCGAGTCTAATCTGACTGCTGAGGAGCTGTTCAACATGTTCTTCGGGGCCACAGGTCAGTGACGAGCCGCGGCGAGGGGCCCGGGGCACACGCGCCGGCCCTGCAGTACTAGCCCCGGGCTTCGAGTCTAATCTGACAGTCGAGGAGCTGTTCAACATGTTCTTCGGGGCCACAGGTCAGTGACGGGCCGCGGCGAGGGGCCCGGGGCACACGCGCCGGCCCTGCAGTACTAGCCCCGGGCTTCGAGTCTAATCTGACAGTCGAGGAGCTGTTCAACATGTTCTTCGGGGCCACAGGTCAGTGACGAGCCGCGGCGAGGGGCCCGGGGCACACGCGCCGGCCCTGCAGTACTAGACCGGGGCTTCGAGTCTAATCTGACAGTCGAGGAGCTGTTCAACATGTTCTTCGGGGCCACAGGTCAGTGACGGGCCGCGGCGAGGGGCCCGGGGCACACGCGCCGGCCCTGCAGTACTAGACCGGGGCTTCGAGTCTAATCTGACAGTCGAGGAGCTGTTCAACATGTTCTTCGGGGCCACAGGTCAGTGACGGGCCGCGGCGAGGGGCCCGGGGCACACGCGCCGGCGCTGCAGTACTAGCCCAGGGCTTCGAGTCTAATCTGACAATCGAGGAGCTGTTCAACATGTTCTTCGGGGCCACAGGTCAGTGACGAGCCGCGGCGAGGGGCCCGGGGCACACGCGCCGGCCCTGCAGTAATAGACCGGGGCTTCGAGTCCGATCTGACTGCTGAGGAGCTGTTCAACATGTTCTTCGGGGCCACAGGTCAGTGACGAGCTGCGGCGAGGGGCCCGGGGCACACGCGCCGGCCCTGCAGTACTAGACCGGGGCTTCGAGTCTAATCTGACAGTCGAGGAGCTGTTCAACATGTTCTTCGGGGCCACAGGTCAGTGACGGGCCGCGGCGAGGGGCCCGGGGCACACGCGCCGGCCCTGCAGTAATAGACCGGGGCTTCGAGTCCGATCTGACTGCTGAGGAGCTGTTCAACATGTTCTTCGGGGCCACAGGTCAGTGACGAGCCGCGGCGAGGGGCCCGGGGCACACGCGCCGGCCCTGCAGTAATAGACCGGGGCTTCGAGTCCGATCTGACTGCTGAGGAGCTGTTCAACATGTTCTTCGGGGCCACAGGTCGGTGACTGACGAGCAGTAAGACCGGTCCTGTGCTACTCACATCCACTGTACATATGTATTTTAAATTGACAACATAAAGTTTCGGATTTTTTGTTCATTACTTTTAAAGAAATACGTTTTTTAGAAATGAAAAGAAACATTTATTCGGCTAAAAACCAAAGCACAGCTATATACACTCACAGGCAACAAAAACACATATTTAAAATATAGCCGAAAGGGCTGCCAGCTCAGCGATATGCTGCGGTACGGAACCGCAGCGCTGATTTTCAGCTGGACCCAAGAGAAAAAAAAAGAATGAACAAAACATAAGCAAATTAAACTATGTAGGTATCTGCTTACAAAAATGCTGCACAACGTAGTCTTTTGTCTTACAAGTGGTGCTTATTTCTACTTGAAGGTACTACTAGTTACTAGGTCTACTTTTAGTGGTAATTAAAGAATGCTGTACGGATCAGCACTACGCGCAGAACTGATTCTATGCGCAGAAGAGTTTACGTCATTTTTGACTTACGCGTATGGAGGGTTGAAGTAAAGGAGCGCAATCTTTATAGTTCCAAAAGTGGACACCAAATCCGGTAATCTGCAGTAGCGCCTTCAGATGGCGCTGCTGAGGCGAAAACGGTTGTGAGGAGAGTGTGTTTTGTTTTGTTGCTTATCAAATCCGCTGAACACGTTTTCAACTGTTTTGCCAAATAAGATGGCGCTCCTTACCAAACCAAGACACATTCCACACTCCATACTTTCTATATCACTTATTTCGTAATCAAATTCCTGACGCGAAAAAAGAGGGAGATGATGACGATGACGACGACGATGATGATGATGATGATGATAGTGATGATGATGATGACTTGATGATGCCGTGAAACCCGCAGCGTTCCCGGGCGCGTCAGGCGGCGTGTACCAGCGGCGGCGCGCGCGCTCCCCCGAGCAGCGCGACGCCGGCGCCGGCCTGCTGCAGCTGCTGCCGGTGCTCGTGCTGGTGCTCCTCTCCATGATGAGCGGCTTCTTCATCAGCGAGCCCGTGTTCAGCCTCACGCCCTCGCCCAAGTACCCCGTGCCGCGCGAGACGCAGGCGCTCAAGGTGGGTCGCCGATAGATGGCGCTGGCGGTCGATTGCATCGCGCCTACGAAGTTTCCCCTTAGAAAGTTACCGCGGTCGCCGATAGATGGCGCTAGCAGTCGATTGCATCGCGCTTACAAAGTGTCGCCTTAGAAAGTTGACACGGGCGCCGATAGATGGCGCTAGCAGGCGATTATAAATACAGATCCGGCTCAAACTAACTGAGCTTGCTGCGACGCTTCTTCTCAGTTACTTAGGGTGCCGAAGCGTTGACAGCATAAAACCAATAGGGTATTGCACCATTTTTTGAAATGTGGTTTAAAATTGATCCTTATGTCGGATTGAATCACAAGATTTTTTATTTCGATTTTCTGAATGGAGTAAATACCAAGTACTTTTAAATTTTCATTTTCAGTTTTCGTGCTAAAAAGCTATCCGCCATGTTTGCTTGGTCTGTGACGTCACTAGGATAGTAAATATAAGTACATGGTAACCAAACAAAAGAAGTCAAAACTTAAAACGGTTACTTGTAATGCTTTGTTTACAGTACGTCCGACGTCACAGCAGCTAACAATTATGGCGCCTACCGTTCTGGGACATTTTATAAATTTAATTATAAAATTAGTTATGCATTTTTATGATTAAAAGTCGGATGTTTTGGGTAGCATTTTTATATAATCTATCATAAATCAGTAATTCCCGATTTTTCCTTGAATTGTGTATAATACCCTATTTCGTTCCCCACCTTAGCGTCCTAAGTCCGAGGTCGGCTCAATAGGAGCACCCTTAGGCATGCTAAGATAAAATCCCACTTGCTGAGCACCCATCAGGTCGCTCGCCCTCCGTCCGGTGAAGCTGTAAAAGCCGCCTCCAGCTAACAGCGTAGGTCACTTCGAAAAAAAAATTCCTTAACTTAACTTGTCTTTTCCATTTTCAAGTTTTATTTTATACTCCAGTTTAAACGCCTGGAAGACCTTCTGGTCCATGAAATGGCTAATGAAGGGCAAACTTCCTCTGTGTCTAAAGCGTAAACTCGTCGACACTTGTATTCTGCCCATTCTAACCTATGGCGCCCAAACTTGGTCATTAACTGAAGTTCAAAAGTCACGACTCAAGGTTTGCCAACGAGCAATAGAGCGCAGCATTCTCGGTGTTCGAAGAACTGATCGCATCAGAAACACCGAGCTGCGCTCCAAAACGGGAATTGCTGATGTGGGTGTTAAAATTTTCAAGCTCAAATGGGACTGGGCTGGCCACGTCTGGCGGATGCATCCGGAACGGTGGGCCAAAAAAGCCACAGAGTGGGTTCCACGAGATGGCTGCCGGAGAATAGGCAGACCCAATAGGAGATGGCGGGACAACTTGGACGCATTTGACCCAGATTGGCGGGAGCTTGCACAAAATAGAGGAGAGTTAAAGGGTGAGAGAAAAAGAGGGGGGGCCTTTGCCCGGCAGTGGGACACTTCATAGGCTTAAAAAAAGACCGCTTTCATGCTCCGGGGAATCCCGGTGAGACCGTTCTTAGGGCCGTTTGCCTGTTTGTAAGTCTTAAGCAATGAAAAGTTACTATATTTTTTTACAGGTACCATATTACGTGAAGGAGAATTTCCACACCGACTACCAGGGCTCGCTGCGGCGGCTTGAAATGTCCATAGAAGAGGAATACATAGGTATGCTCACATTACAACAGTATATTTTTACCATAGACGAATAAAATAAAGAGTAGCAGCTCCCATACTAAATTGCGTTCTCCGGAACGCGGGTTAACACTAGATCGACATCTAGCGTCCAGTGGCTGAACTATCACTACTGCTACTTGACGCTAGATGGCGAGCCGAACGTAAAGCATATTTTATTGCTGAACAGTTTATAACTTACAACCCGAAGTCTCTTTGTACGAGGATTTCAAAAAAGAGTTCTAGTTATAATATTAGTTGTAAATTGTTTAGAAATACACTTTGCGTTCGGCTCGCCGATCTCGCCATCTAGCTTCAAGTAGTGGTAGTGAAGTGATAGTTCAGCCACTGGACGCTAGATGTCGTGTTAAAAGGGTTTATCCTGAAAGTTGGCAACGTCGCATATAGCTGTCAAATGTTTCGCTGTTTTCATTAATTTCAATATTACTGAATTAAAGAAGAAGTTATTATTCTATTGTTGAATGACGCGTGTCGTTTAATATTTGTTGGTTAGGCATTCAAATGATAAGATTACATTTAAACGCATGGAAAATGCGATGGAAAGTTTTCAAAAGATAGTACTTCCGTAATCCTAAACATTTCGGCAAGTAGGTCACACGAGGCCGCTAACGTGGAGTGTCGTGTTGCGCGGAATGCATCTTGCGGTGTCGGCGTTTTACCGTCGGTGCAGTTGGATGCGTCATCGGCTGTTGTCACTACAGCCGGTGTCTCGAGCCCCGCCGCCCCGCCCTCTGCCCCCGCGGAGGCGATGTTATGCACGAGTGCGTTGACCCCTGCCCGTGCATATGCTGATGCCGCAAAGGAGAAAAAGGGGCAGCTGAGCCGCAGTCAACCAGTTCTTGGAGATCTGCGGAAGCCGAGTCCGAAGAAGGACCGATGCGACGAGGAGGGCTTCATCAAGGTGGAACGGAAGAAGAAGCCCGCCAGTCGGAACCAGTGCGGCACCGCACCGACCGGACCGAACCACCTGCTGCGTCCCGCGACACCCACGACGCAGCTGTACGTGTCCCGCCTGCATCACTCCACTAAGAGCGAGGAGATTGTGGAGTATGTACGAGTGAAGACCAAATTCACCCTGAGGGTTGAACGGTTGGAGCCACGCCACAGCGTGAATTTTAGTTCGTTCGTGGTGAGGTTTCCCACCGAACATCTGTCAATCTTCACGAGAGAGGAATTTTGGCCGAAGGGAGTCGTGTTCCGTCGCTTCCGTGGAAGACTGGACAGCGATTCCAGAGTGCGCCTCACGACGAAGAAGCAATCGTGTTAGTTTTTAAGATTCATTTTAATATGTATGTTAGTCTTTAAGGTATATGTAATATGGGCCTAGATGCCTGAAATAAAATTTATTATTATTATTATTTGTGGGTACATTTTCATGTCACGGGCCCATGGGTCATTCGCATTCATGGGGCCGAAGCCAACATGAAGAGGCTTTTGGTACCTTTTACTAGAAATGTGAGATGGCCGCAACTGTGGAGATCTGTCCTCCCAGTACAACATGAGGCCGTACTGGCGGACAGCCCTCCCCAGCTGCCGAACTATTGCCGAGGAAGGAAGAGACTTGGAGTGGGCTATGTGGATGAGAGGTGTGGACTGGAAAATCGGGCTATGGAGTGAGATAACGGACATCTGCCTGATCAATATCTCACAAATCGAAAGCAAGGCAGACGGTGACTCGCCGCTTACGTACTAACCAAGAGGCTAGCCTTCGTGGGCCCCCTATACAGGCCCCCGCACGGGTGGTGAGGGAGCAACACTGATGTAAGCAGCTAAGGGTGTGGAGAGGTGTGCACCGGTTTCGCCACCGCGGGTCGCGCCTCGTGCGCACCCGGAGCGGGTTTCCCCGTTATTACGCAGATTGAGCACTTCCACCCTTTCAAGCATATAGCTCCTGCGCTCCACTCTGGGCGGCCAACTAAGGCAATCCAGAGGCGGGGGAGGTGTGTAGCTGTGTGTATGTGTGTGTATGGCGCATGTGTGTGTGTGCCCCCAGGAGGTCTCGGGTGCGAGGTATCGCCGCTCACCATCGGCCCGCCACAGGCCGCCCTGCGCTGACTGACTGCACCGGATTTCATGTTCCCAGGATAATCTTAAGGTTTTATTCAACCATAGAGCGACAATTCATATTTTCATTCAGTAATATTCATAAATTAGTGAAAACAATGAAATATTTGACAGGTATTTGCGACGTTGCCGGCTTTGGGAGTGGGAACCCTCTTAACCCGCGTTCCGGAGAACGCACTTTAGTATGGCAGCTGCTATTCTTTATTTTATTCCTCTATGTTCTTACGTCCCACAGAGACCACGAGTCATGGATATAATAATATAATGTATTTCGCTATACAGGTTCAAGCCAAACGTTGTGACGATGTTTTACCCACAGAATCGGCTATCGATTCTAAGCATGTTTGTAATTTTTGTCGATTTGGTAAAAAAATATTTTTTATGGGATTCAGGTATCGCTCACAACTCCCATAAATCCCATACGGGGCAATACATTTTTTTTAACCTACTACTACTAAAACAGCCTATTTACGGCCCACTGCTGGGCACAGGCCTCCTCTCATCACGAGAGGGTTGGGCTATAGTCCCAGTGCGCATTGGGGACTTCACACACATCCTTGAATTACTTCGCAGATGCGTGCAGGTTTCCTCACGATGTTTTCCTTCACTAAAAAGCTCAGTAGTAAATTCAAATTCTTTCGCACATAAATAATTTCAGAGGTGCGAGCCGGATTTGAACCCGCGACCCTCTGCATGAGAGGCGGTAGGTCAAACCTCTAGGCCACCACGGCTGTTGTTCTGTTGTTGTGTTCTGTTTTTTAACCTACTCGAAACAAATTAAAGACCTAAAAACATGCTTATAATTGATAGCAGATACCAGAGAGTCTAGAGACATGGTAGTTATATAAGACTGACAATCTCCCTACATTACGGCGTACATCGGAAACAACCAGGGCGCTTCTTTTCACACTTCGCCTGTACAGCGCCATCTAGATGTAGCTCATGGAGTTCAGATTTGTATGCAGGCTACCTAGGCAGCGACATCTATTATCGCATTTAACACTTATCGGGCGTACGCTGATTTGTTTGATGCTTGTCCTCATAATGCCGATACTGTGGTTGAAAAAATCGTCATCATAACGTTTTGCTTGACCCTATAATTATAAGTATTCATATCCTTGTCTAGCACCGACAGTACATGTTTCGCTTAGTTTGTGCTATACGTCAATTTGTGTAAAGCTCCAGAGATTTTACTAATATAATAAAGCTGAAAGTTTGTTTGGATGTTTGTTACTCAATCACGCTAAAACGACCCAACCACTTGCATGGAGTTTGTCAAACAGATAGTTTGTAACCTGGAATAGCACATAGGCTATTTTATCGTGATCTGGCGGTATAGATGGCGCCACGGTGTCGCAGTCTAAGTCGATCTGTCAACCTGAGTTACCATTGGACTATGGAGTGTGGAATGTGTCTTGGTAAGGAGCGCAATCTTATATGGCGAAACAATTGAAAACGTGTCCAGCGGATTTGATAAGCAACAAAACAGAACACACTCTCCTCACAACCGTTTTCGCCTCAGCAGCGCCATCTGAAGGCGCTACCGCAGACTATCCGCCTAGGTGGCTTGACTGGAGTGGCGACCGCAGCGCCCCCAACCTACCCGATTTGGTGTCCACTTTTGGAACTATAAAGATTGCGCTCCTTTACTTCAACCCTCCATAAATTGGACCTTTACGCTTTTTTGGCTTTTAATTGCACTTACTTTTGAGAGTATCACAGCGTGTAGGAACACATTTCGGTCTAATTTAAAGAGCAAGTTTATTACGAAAGTCTTCGCAGACGAAGTCGCGGGTAAAACCTAGTAGATCATAATTTCTTTATCCGCCCACAGTTGGGCTGAGACACGCGTGCCAGCGCGAGAGGAACTACCGCGACAGCATGTCGTGGAAGGCGCGCAACTTTGGGGACTCGCGCCAGTATGCCGAGGCGCAGAAACTAAGGACCCCGAGCTGCGAGAAGCTGCAGACGTTCCACCGGTAGATGGCGCTGGTTCGAGGTAAACACACGCTGTCCATCCATATCTAAATATATAAAACTCAAAGGTGACTGACTGACATAGTGATCTATCAACGCACAGCCCAAACCACTGGACGGATCGGGCTGAAATTTGGCATGCAGGTAGATGTTATGACGTAGGCATACGCTAAGAAAGGATTTTCCGAAATTCCCACGGGAACGGGAAAAAAACGGGATTTTACATTTAATATTTCTGCGCATACGAAGTTGCGGGGAAAAGCTAGTTAATATTATAAATGCGAAAGTAACTCCCTGTCTGTCTGTCTGTTACTTCTTCACGCTTCAACCGCTAGACCGATAGAGATGGAATTTGGCATGGAGATAGTTGGGGTCCCGGGAAAGGATATAGGCTACTTTTTATCCCGCACAAACGCATAGTTCCCGCGGGAACGCGATAACCGAATTCCACGCGGGCGAAGTCGCGGGCAGAAGCTAGTACTTTTTATACTGTACCTGGGCGACTGAGCTTCGCTCGGCTGGCAATAGCTAAAACCTTTTGCTAGTGGTAGGGCTGGGTGCTAGGTCCGTCCGGGGAGGTACCACCGTCTTGCCTGCCGCCAAATAGCAGTGCTCGCACTGTTGTGTTCCGGTAGGGAGTTAAGGCAGCCGGTGACATTACTGGCACAGAGGCATTCCATCTTGGGTGTAGGCAACGCATTCGAGATCTTATGATTTCTTAAGGGGGCGATCAAAGGATTTCGGTGTCCACGGGCCGCAGTGACCACTTACCATCAGGTGGGCTACGCGCTCGTTTGCCTATAGCATCGACTTGAAAAAACGAGTTTTCTCAGATATGAGTCCTAGCTAGATCGATTTGTCGCCCCCGCCCGTAAACCCCTATATTCCAAATTTCGTCCAAATCGTTAGAGCCGTTTCTGAGATCTCTAAGATAAATAAATAAAGAAATAAATAAACATAGAAATATATATATACAACATTAGCGCGTTTAAAGTATAAGATACTAGTTTTATAAATGTGAAAGTAACTCTGTCTCTTACCTCTTCACGCTTCAACTGCTGGACGGATTTCTATGAAATTTGGCATGGAGATAGTGAGTCTCAAGAAAGGACCTACTTTTTATCCTGAAAAAACGCATAGTTCCCGCGTTCATCTCAATCGGTCCAGCGGTTGAAGCGTGAAGAGGTACCAGACAGACAGACAGAGTTACTTTCGCATTTATAATATTAATATGGATTATTAATTTGTTTTCTTCTAGATGGAAACTGGTGGAAGCAGGCAGTGGTTCCTGTTAATATTGGAAGCGGTATATAGTATAACTTTACCATATAAAAATTTAAGGACGAAAACCAAATACTTTTTCTTATAATTTCATTAAAGAAAATTAAGACACTTTAGGCATTGAATCTTGAAAATTTGTTCCGGGATAACTGGCGTGCAGTAGTTGTCCAATAAAAGACAGCAAATTAAAATGATACTAAATACTAGTCATTTTTTTTACCATTTAGTCAGCACAGGAATAATCATTTCATCTGTCTGTCCGTTCCCTGTAAATTATAAATAACTTTGTTAGCATCGTGTCTATATTACTTGGCCATTTGGCCATATTTCATTTGCCAGACTATTAACAGCTCTGGGACTATATTCGAAGTCTTGAATAGGGATATCTCTGTTCCCTATAGGATCGCTCACGCGTCAAGTTGAACTTTAAATCTAGGTGCTTATAGTTCACGCGACGCGTGAGCGATCCCATAGGGAACAGGGGGAACCCTATTTTAAGACTTCGAATATAGCCCCTGCATTTCTCTTTCTTGCAGATATAGCAAATTGCAAAATATACAATTTATGAATTGTGGTTATATAACTTTATTTATGGTATTTATCGAAAGCAGTCTTAATAAGAGGGTTTACTCCGAAAGTTAGCAACGTCGCAAGAAGCCGTTAAATATTCTGCTGTTTTCATTAATTTCTGAATATTACTGAATGAAAACATGAATGATCACTCTATGGTTGAATAAAACATTAAGTATCGATTGCAACAGTTATCATAGGAACACAAAAATTTTAGTATTTTGAAAGTGATATCTTTTGAAAACTTTCCTTCGCATTTTCCATGCATTTTAATGTAAGCTTATGTTATGATTTGAATGCTTAACCAACAAATATAAAACGAGACGCGTCATTCAACCATTGAATGATATCTTCCTTTTTAATTCAGCAATATTGCGAAATTAATAAAAACAGCGAAACATTTGACAGCTATATGCGACGTTGCCAACTTTCGGGATAAACCCTCTTAATACCCATATAGTAGAGTTCATTGATATGAGTACACTTTAACCTCGTTACAAAGGAATGTGTAAAATTGTGTACATAATGGCGAACTCGGCTGTAAAATCGGTCGTTTATATATTTGACTTGTTAAATTCATTGTTTTGGTGTGTGATAGTGATTTTGGATGATGGCAAGCTGAATAAAAAAAATACGAGCCTAAATAAAGAACAGTAATGAATATACTTCGAAGATTTTATATAGTTAATGCTGTAAAACAATCTTAGTAACAATTTGAATTATTTAATGTTAAAAATATGATTATGATACTCAGATCATATAATATTTTATTATTATTATTATAAGCAAGCATTTGACCACGATCTCACCTGATGGTAAGTGACGATGCGGTCGAAGGTGATACATGCTTACTTAGATAGTACCTGTTCACTCTCGACTTGAAAAGATCCAAGTTATAACTATCGGGGAAGAGACCGGCCGGTAGGAATTCCCCTCCTTAGCTGTTCTTGGTAATTTTGTGGTAAATGGTAATTCAAACTTTATTTTTTTTATTACAACTTGTGTTTCATAAGAAAACCGCATAACTAGCCACGCCGGTCATCATCCCTATTGTAAAATAAGGATAGTTAATACATATATAGGAAAATTTCGTGATTCAATAGTATAATACACAAATAGTTTCAAACAAAACAAGAAACTGACTGACTGATCGATCAACGCAGAGCCGAATCTACTGGTCGTATAGAGCTGAAATTTGGCATACAGACTCCTTAGGGAACGTAGGGTAGCACTAAGAGAGGATTTCCCGAAATTCCCACGGGAACGGAAAAAAACGGGATTTTACATTTTAATATATCTGCGCATACGAAGTTGCGGGAAAAAGCTAGTAGTTGCAAATAGTGAGGTGCGAAAAATCAAGCTTTTCAAAAAACTTGTCTTTTAAAATTTGCATCTGACACTATAAATTCGTTTTGGTTGCCTTTTCACGCTTAAAATGCTGCACCGATTTAGATGAAATTTTGTATGGGGATAGATTGAGATATGTTTTCGTATCCCAGAAATCATATCTAAAGGGAGTGAAAAGGAGGGTTGGAAATTTGGAATTTAGTATTAAACTGCAGAGGGTAGGTAGTCTTGTTTTTTTTTAAATACCTATATATGAAAGTATGGAAGAAATCAATATATTATATTATGATAATTGAAATTATAACGTGCTGTGATATCGGCATTTTTTTAATTTCATCCGTATTCATCCATATTGGTATGTATAAATGGGTGAATCAACTTTTTTTATGTCAATAGTTGCCATGGTTACTGTCCCCTGGGCCACTTTTTAAAATTGCTATTCTGTGAGTTTAAATACACTAAATGTGGGGTTTCTTTGCCATTTTCAATCCCTTCACTAATGAAGCAGTTTCTGAGCGTCTTAGAATTCTATATTGTTGCAGTTTTTCTAAGAAAACCCTCTCATTTTGTCCCCTGGACAACGGGACAGAATAACAACAAGAAATAGTTGATTGACCCAAATATTGTATTATTTATTTATTTAAGTAATGTAAATCAATCGCTAGAAGTGGTACTTTGATCACTTCAGATGTTTTTTTGTTGTTTGGTTTCAAGTAGTATGTATGTGTGAAAAAAATATTGGGTCTCTGGTTATAATTTTAAGCAATGTGGATTTTTTTGAATAATTAAATCCAAAATAGGGATGACGACAGGGTGAAGAAATCGAAATTCTAATTAGTCCGTCAGTCAGGTAATAAAAAATATTAGACACGTATTTTTTGTTTTATCAAATTAACAAAGAATGACCAAGTTAAAACGCATTAAAGTCGGAGAGTGGGGGCGAACTACGTCACCGTTAGGTATAAATCGTACCTAACCGTGACGTCACGCGACATTTCAACTCAATATATCTCCGTATAAGTTTGATTACGTGAAAAAAGAAAAAAATACGTGTCCAATAATTTTCAATAATCTTCCTGATAGACTAAGGAAAAAAAGTTGTCGTCATCCCTATACTAGAGTCTGGGACATGGTCGACGAAAAAAATTAGATTAACTTTAGTTGTTCGATTTCTACGGATTAATAAATAGGTTTGATACCTTACCTAGATCAGTATATAATATCATAAAGCAGATTCGGTTTGAATTTAGATTACAGTTAATATGTTTACATTTACCCCTTAGGGAGCGTTCAAGTATTACGTAACGAATTGGGGGGGGGGGGGGGGGGGGGAACTACGCGTTACGTAACATTGTTTTTTTTAGTTTCCGGTACTTTACGCCACATAATTGTGACTTTTAGGTAAAAATGGTCACTTGGTGGTTACGTAACGTTTTACTAGAGGGGTGGGGGGTACAGAAAAACGTTACGGCGCGTTACATAAGGGGAGGGGGGGTCAAAAATCCCCAAAAATTGCGTTACGTAATACTTGAACGCTCCCTTATTCAGTTTAAGTTTAAGGTCAGAGCTCACCACCGCTTCGCGTTTCGCGGTCTATTTGAATTTCTATAGAGTTGCGAGAGGAATGCGGACTCGGTGTGGTGAGCTATGACCCTAAAAATGTAATCGAAACCATTAAGAGGGTTTATTCCGAAAGTTTGCTGACAGCTATATACGACGTTGCCAACTTTCGGAATAAACCCTCTTAATACCTTCTATTAAATGGAGCATATGGCATGTTACAGTAGCTCTACACTAAGCACTAAGAATTAAATATAACACCATAGATATATCACTTATTTATTGCTTGTTGTTAGTTGAAAAACATCGACTATAAAAAAAATATTGTTCATAATATGAAGCTATGGTATTTATCTCACTTAGCTAGTTGGGTGGTGAGAAAAATGCCTGAATATTGTGTTTTTTAAAAGGTCGGTGATTTTACTATTAGTTAAATATATTTGTTTCATCTATTGACTTAAAATAAAATATAAAAATCATGTGGTCGTTTTATTTCTAAATATTTTTAAAATGTGTTGGCTGATTTTTATAAAGCATTTTTTTTAACTAAATTAAAAAAAGAAAATTTCATAAGAAGACTATAATAAGTAGTAAAACGTATAATCAAATAATAATATCAATAATAACTGGGGTGGGCTGTCCGCCAGTACAGCCTCATGTTGTATTGGGAGGACAGATCTCCACAGTTGCGGCCATCTCACATTTCTAGTAAAAGGTACCAAAAGCCTCTTCATGTTGGCTTCGTCCCCATGAATGCGAATGATCGGGTCCCCATGGAACTTTTGTGACATGTAAATGTACCAACAAATAATAATAATAATATTAACGAATCAGAAATTATAATAATACAAATGTAAATAAAAATGGGTATCGTATCTTACAATCTTATTTCTAATATCACGATTTTAATACAAGCTGAGATTCTTATATAAATTCCTTATTGATAAATCTATACAAATAATAAAACGTTATAGAGAGATATCTTCTAATGTATAAAATTCCCCGGAAAAGTTCTGGAGTGGCGCCCGCGAACCGGGAGACGAGCTGTCGGTAGGCCTCCAACAAGATGGAGCGACGACCTCGTGAAGGTCGCGGGAAACCGGTGGAAGCAAGTAGCACAGGACCGGTCTGAGTGGCGACCCTTGGGGGAGGCCTATGTCCAGCAGTGGACGTCTTTCGGCTGAAATGATGATGATGATGATGTATAAAATTCTCGTGTCACAGTGTTTGTAACCAAACTCCGAAACGGCTCGACCGATTCTTATGCAATTTGGAGTGTATGTTCAGTAGGTTTGAGAATAGGACGTAAGCTATTTTTCATACGCAAAAAAATTCAAGGCGGTGCGAAGTCCGCGGGGTCAGCTAGTCTACTATAGAAAGTCTCGCCCCTCCACAATTCAAAACGCTTCAATGTATTTGCAAAGTATTTAAAAAGCACCACCAACACTCAACGCATGTTTGACGGCTGGCTCAGCACGCACACATGCGTTGAGAGTATTATTATTATTATTAATAATAATATAATAATAATAATAAGTTTATTTCAGACATAGTCCATACAAAGATGTTAGTAACAAGGATGACTTACGACTAATTGTTAGTACTAAACTGGATACATATATAATAATAACATAACATTTTTTTGAAACAATTAAAAATTCCTATCACTATACAAGCATCTACTTGACCGCATGCAAGCGTATTGGTGGTGTTTTTTTAAATACTTTCCAAATACATTGAAGCATTTTGATTTGACTAGATTTCATTTTTTAACGTGTACATTTTATTAGCTACTTAGAAAAATTTAAAACGACACGTATTTTTTCTTTTTTTCGTAACTCGCAAATTCAATACTTAAAATCGAAATTTAAAGGCTCTTTATTCTAAAAGGGCGTAAGTCAAAAATGAAGTACGAAACCCTTCTGCCCATAGCATTAGTACTGCGCGTGGCGCTCATCCCCAATCCGCACTGGGCCCGCGTGGGGACTATAGCCCAACCCTCTCGTGATGAGAGGAGGCCTGTGCCCAGCAGTGGGACGCAAATAGGCTGTAGTAGTAGTAGCGCTCATCCGTACAGCGTTCTTTAGAGAAAGATGCATGAATAAAAAAAATGAAAAAAATGTGACGTCACACGGCTGGCACTTGGACGGCACGCAACAGTTACCACTACAACACGATTTTCTCTAAAAGTAACGATCAAAAAAATCTGAAAAAATTAGTTATTTAGATGGCCATACCGAAATGGTTTAAGAAAAACGCCTTACTAGAAATTTGACATGTCAATGGACAAGAATACGCAAAGCTCGACTCAGATGGCGCTGCAAACGCTTGACCCAAACCGAAACCCAAACACTGCAGCTGTCAAATTTTTACGGGTTTTTTTGACCGCAATTTTAATTTTGGTTCATTTATTTCTGATGAAAATGAAGACATCCCAATGCAATTATACCTGCCCCAGATACATACCAAGTCTTTCGGAAATACGTGTCGTCCGTTCTCTTTGCATCCTGGAACTGCGCAGCGCGGCATTTTTCAATAATTTAAGTAAAACCAATAACAACAAATATTTCTCTATGTAATTGACAGATGGTTTGGGTCAAGCGATTGCAGCGCTCCTAGTGGCCAAATTATGCAGATTTCTTGTCTATTGTAGAGGGGCGGGACTTCCTATAGTAGATAATCTCTAGCGACAGCTATTATCGCATTGAACACTTATTTCGGGCGTACGCTGATTTGTGTGAAGGTTGTCATTCTAGGTTTACCTTACTTGTTCTATAATTTTAGGCTATTTTTCGACGACATATAGTATGGGGTTCCGGGGGCAGCCCGTGGATTCTCTGGACATGCCGCGCTACGTTCCTGTGAAAAAAAAACGATAATATACTCACATGGTCCATTTAAACGTATGGGGAACTGAAACTCAAATTTATTATTTATTCAGCAAATTGGCCACATAGGGGCACTTTGACACGTCAGAAAAAGAATTTACCAGCGCTCCCTAGACCCATTGCTTGAGAAGGAGCGCCGCAACAAACTCAAGCAGAAGGCCTTTTTTCCAAATTTCCACATAGTTACAAAATTTACATAACATGTATAAAATATCCATATAGGTACGTACTAAAATTACATTGAAGGGATGTATAGTCCCTACTACTACTACTACTACAGCCTATTTGCGTCCCACTGCTGGGCACAGGCCTCTCATCACGAGAGGGTTTGGGCTATAGTCCCCACGCGGGCCCCGTGCGGATTGGGGACTTCACACACATCTTTGAATTACTTCGCAGATGCATGCAGGTTTCCTCACGATGTTTTCCTTCACCGAAAAGCTCTGTGGTAAATTTAAATTGAATTTCGCACATAAGTAAACTTAGAGGTGCGAGCCGGAATCGAACCCCCGACCCTCTGCATGAGAGGCGGTAGGTCGAACCACTAGGCCACCCCGGCTTCGGGTATAGTCCCTAACTTAAACTTAAATCTAAGATCTTAGAGATGTATAGTCTCCAAGGGTCCAGAAAAAAAAAATGGAGATAGCCTCCATTGTCAAATAAATATAAATTCCATAGATGTCGACAGTCTCAACTTGTCTCAGCCAGTTGGTGGAACTGCGTGGTCTAATAAAACAAGGTCCGCCGATCCGGGTGACGTGTCACCGTAACGTCAAAGTCGAGTTGCCACCTTATCGTGACAATATTTGTTTCGAAGGAAATATTTTCTGTCACACTGGAAGGAATAGCGCGGCGCGCGGTGCCGTGCGGCGTGTGTGTGTGTGTGTGTGTGTGTGTAGTTACCGGCGCCTCGCGAAGCTGTTCTCGCACAGAGCACACTGGAAGGAGTAGCGCGGCGCGCGGTGCCGTGCGGCGTGTGTGTGTGTGTGTGTGTGTGTGTGTGTAGTTACCGGCGCCTCGCGAAGCTGTTCTCGCACAGAGCACACTGGAAGGAGTAGCGCGGCGCGCGGTGCCGTGCGGCGTGTGTGTGTGTGTGTGTAGTTACCGGCGCCTCGCGAAGCTGTTCTCGCACAGAGCACACTGGAAGGAGTAGCGCGGCGCGCGGTGCCGTGCGGCGTGTGTGTGTGTGTGTGTGTAGTTACCGGCGCCTCGCGAAGCTGTTCTCGCACAGAGCACACTGGAAGGAGTAGCGCGGCGCGCGGTGCCGTGCGGCGTGTGTGTGTGTGTGTGTGTGTGTGTAGTTACCGGCGCCTCGCGAAGCTGTTCTCGCACAGAGCACACTGGAAGGAGTAGCGCGGCGCGCGGTGCCGTGCGGCGTGTGTGTGTGTGTGTGTAGTTACCGGCGCCTCGCGAAGCTGTTCTCGCACAGAGCACACTGGAAGGAGTAGCGCGGCGCGCGGTGCCGTGCGGCGTGTGTGTGTGTGTGTGTGTGTGTGTAGTTACCGGCGCCTCGCGAAGCTGTTCTCGCACAGAGCACACTGGAAGGAGTAGCGCGGCGCGCGGTGCCGTGCGGCGTGTGTGTGTGTGTGTGTGTGTGTGTAGTTACCGGCGCCTCGCGAAGCTGTTCTCGCACAGAGCACACTGGAAGGAGTAGCGCGGCGCGCGGTGCCGTGCGGCGTGTGTGTGTGTGTGTGTGTGTGTGTAGTTACCGGCGCCTCGCGAAGCTGTTCTCGCACAGAGCACACTGGAAGGAGTAGCGCGGCGCGCGGTGCCGTGCGGCGTGTGTGTGTGTGTGTGTGTGTGTAGTTACCGGCGCCTCGCGAAGCTGTTCTCGCACAGAGCACACTGGAAGGAGTAGCGCGGCGCGCGGTGCCGTGCGGCGTGTGTGTGTGTGTGTGTGTGTGTAGTTACCGGCGCCTCGCGAAGCTGTTCTCGCACAGAGCACACTGGAAGGAGTAGCGCGGCGCGCGGTGCCGTGCGGCGTGTGTGTGTGTGTGTGTGTGTGTGTGTAGTTACCGGCGCCTCGCGAAGCTGTTCTCGCACAGAGCACACTGGAAGGAGTAGCGCGGCGCGCGGTGCCGTGCGGCGTGTGTGTGTGTGTGTGTGTGTGTGTGTAGTTACCGGCGCCTCGCGAAGCTGTTCTCGCACAGAGCACACTGGAAGGAGTAGCGCGGCGCGCGGTGCCGTGCGGCGTGTGTGTGTGTGTGTGTGTGTGTGTAGTTACCGGCGCCTCGCGAAGCTGTTCTCGCACAGAGCACACTGGAAGGAGTAGCGCGGCGCGCGGTGCCGTGCGGCGTGTGTGTGTGTGTGTGTGTGTGTAGTTACCGGCGCCTCGCGAAGCTGTTCTCGCACAGAGCACACTGGAAGGAGTAGCGCGGCGCGCGGTGCCGTGCGGCGTGTGTGTGTGTGTGTGTAGTTACCGGCGCCTCGCGAAGCTGTTCTCGCACAGAGCACACTGGAAGGAGTAGCGCGGCGCGCGGTGCCGTGCGGCGTGTGTGTGTGTGTGTGTGTGTGTGTAGTTACCGGCGCCTCGCGAAGCTGTTCTCGCACAGAGCACACTGGAAGGAGTAGCGCGGCGCGCGGTGCCGTGCGGCGTGTGTGTGTGTGTGTGTAGTTACCGGCGCCTCGCGAAGCTGTTCTCGCACAGAGCACACTGGAAGGAGTAGCGCGGCGCGCGGTGCCGTGCGGCGTGTGTGTGTGTGTGTGTGTGTGTAGTTACCGGCGCCTCGCGAAGCTGTTCTCGCACAGAGCACACTGGAAGGAGTAGCGCGGCGCGCGGTGCCGTGCGGCGTGTGTGTGTGTGTGTGTAGTTACCGGCGCCTCGCGAAGCTGTTCTCGCACAGAGCACACTGGAAGGAGTAGCGCGGCGCGCGGTGCCGTGCGGCGTGTGTGTGTGTGTGTGTGTGTGTAGTTACCGGCGCCTCGCGAAGCTGTTCTCGCACAGAGCACACTGGAAGGAGTAGCGCGGCGCGCGGTGCCGTGCGGCGTGTGTGTGTGTGTGTGTGTGTGTGTGTGTGTAGTTACCGGCGCCTCGCGAAGCTGTTCTCGCACAGAGCACACTGGAAGGAGTAGCGCGGCGCGCGGTGCCGTGCGGCGTGTGTGTGTGTGTGTGTGTGTGTGTAGTTACCGGCGCCTCGCGAAGCTGTTCTCGCACAGAGCACACTGGAAGGAGTAGCGCGGCGCGCGGTGCCGTGCTGCGTGTGTGTGTGTGTGTGTGTGTGTGTGTGTAGTTACCGGCGCCTCGCGAAGCTGTTCTCGCACAGAGCACACTGGAAGGAGTAGCGCGGCGCGCGGTGCCGTGCGGCGTGTGTGTGTGTGTGTGTGTGTGTAGTTACCGGCGCCTCGCGAAGCTGTTCTCGCACAGAGCACACTGGAAGGAGTAGCGCGGCGCGCGGTGCCGTGCGGCGTGTGTGTGTGTGTGTGTGTAGTTACCGGCGCCTCGCGAAGCTGTTCTCGCACAGAGCACACTGGAAGGAGTAGCGCGGCGCGCGGTGCCGTGCGGCGTGTGTGTGTGTGTGTGTGTGTGTGTGTAGTTACCGGCGCCTCGCGAAGCTGTTCTCGCACAGAGCACACTGGAAGGAGTAGCGCGGCGCGCGGTGCCGTGCGGCGTGTGTGTGTGTGTGTGTGTGTGTAGTTACCGGCGCCTCGCGAAGCTGTTCTCGCACAGAGCACACTGGAAGGAGTAGCGCGGCGCGCGGTGCCGTGCGGCGTGTGTGTGTGTGTGTGTGTAGTTACCGGCGCCTCGCGAAGCTGTTCTCGCACAGAGCACACTGGAAGGAGTAGCGCGGCGCGCGGTGCCGTGCGGCGTGTGTGTGTGTGTGTGTGTGTGTAGTTACCGGCACCTCGCGAAGCTGTTCTCGCACAGAGCACACTGGAAGGAGTAGCGCGGCGCGCGGTGCCGTGCGGCGTGTGTGTGTGTGTGTGTAGTTACCGGCGCCTCGCGAAGCTGTTCTCGCACAGAGCACACTGGAAGGAGTAGCGCGGCGCGCGGTGCCGTGCGGCGTGTGTGTGTGTGTGTGTAGTTACCGGCGCCTCGCGAAGCTGTTCTCGCACAGAGCACACTGGAAGGAGTAGCGCGGCGCGCGGTGCCGTGCGGCGTGTGTGTGTGTGTGTGTGTGTGTGTAGTTACCGGCGCCTCGCGAAGCTGTTCTCGCACAGAGCACACTGGAAGGAGTAGCGCGGCGCGCGGTGCCGTGCGGCGTGTGTGTGTGTGTGTGTGTAGTTACCGGCGCCTCGGGAAGCTGTTCTCGCACAGAGCACACTGGAAGGAGTAGCGCGGCGCGCGGTGCCGTGCGGCGTGTGTGTGTGTGTGTGTGTGTGTAGTTACCGGCGCCTCGCGAAGCTGTTCTCGCACAGAGCACACTGGAAGGAGTAGCGCGGCGCGCGGTGCCGTGCGGCGTGTGTGTGTGTGTGTGTGTGTGTAGTTACCGGCGCCTCGCGAAGCTGTTCTCGCACAGAGCACACTGGAAGGAGTAGCGCGGCGCGCGGTGCCGTGCCGCATGTATCCGCATCAGAGTGACAGACTTGAACCGCGCCGGGCATTGGGTGCACTGCCGGAACAAGCAAACAAACAAACACTTTATAGTAGGTAGAGATAATCTACTATAGGAAGTCCCGCCCTTCCACAATTCGAAACACTTACACAATGTATTTTGACACATGCGTTCAGTGCGTTCCGGTAGGGGGTTAAGAGGGTTTACTCCGAAAGTTGGCAACGTCGCATATAGCTGTAAAATGTTTCGCTGTTTTTATTAATTTCTGAATATTACTGAATTAAAACATGAATTATCGCTCTATGGTTGAATAAAACATTAAATATGGATTGCAACAATTATCATAGGAACACGAAATTTTTAGTATTATGGAAGTAATATCGTTTGAAAACTTTCAATCGCATTTTATATACATATTAATGTCATATTATCATTTGAATGGCTAACCAAGAAATATAAAACGAGACGCGTCATTAAACCATAGAATTATAACTTCTTTTTTAATTCAGTAATATTGTGAAATTAATAAAAACAGCAAAACATTTCACAGCTAATATATGCGACGTTGCCAACTTTCGGAATAAACCCTCTTAATGCAATGCAAATTAAGCAGCAGCATAGAAAAAATAAGCTAAACCTATATTTGATAACTTTCAAACAAATCAGTACTATCTTTTGAAAACTTTCCATCGCATGCCAATGCCCTTCAGTCGTAAACATGCGCAAAAGTCCCCTCTACTTTTGCTCACCGCTCAAGTCATGTGCCGCGGACTGCAGTGTTTAGTTGTTACCTGGACAGTCTTCTCGGGCAGATGTATGGCGACGTGTTGGAGGTAGCTGCTTTTTCTGTGAAACCCGGCGCCGCAAGACGCGCACACGTAAGGCTTCTCGCCCGTGTGAAGGCGTTCGTGGATCTAAAAAGTTAATAGTAGATTACAGACCTAGGGCAGTGAATTCGTTAATGTCCCAGATCGCAGGTTTCATAAATTTGCGATCTGGGGCTTTACGAATTACCGCCCGTGGTTTGTCGAAAGTTTTACGTCTTGCCTTGGCCAGAAAGTGAGATTTTCTCTCCACGTAGCGGGCAGTAAATCACACTTTACGGCCATGGGTGACGTAAATAAATATAAATGCATACTACTACTACAACTACTACTACTACTACAACCAGGGCTTGAAACCGGTTTGTGCCCCCATACAAATAAAGCGGTTTGCTTATCGTTCTTTCGTTTACTATTTCATGTTTAATAAGATAATAAGAGACAATCTGATTATGGCTAACAAGCCGATGGCAGATATTGAAAAGAAAAAAGAAAAATAAATGTTTAATAAGGCTATAAAATAATACGAAGTAATAACCTAAATACACTATGGAGTTCCACATAAAGAGTATAAAATAATTCTAAATATTTGGCTATTTCGGGGTTTTTTTAATTATCCGGTTACAAGCCCTGATTACAACAGCCTAGTGTCTATTTGCGTCCCACTGCTGGGCACAGGCCTCCTCTCCTCACGAGAGGGTTTGGGCTCTAGTCCCCAGGCGGGCCCAGTGCGGATTGGGGACTTCACACAAGGATATATCGATACCTTCACTTGTTCTGCATTAGAAGCTCTGTAGTCACAATATGAGCATTTGTCTGTTTTCTCGTAGCCATGCTTCGCCCGACAGTGCATCAGGAGAAGTCGTCTGGTGATGAATTTCTTTCCGCAGTGCTGAAAAATACAAACATCGATGTCACTTCATTTATTTATCAAACTAGCCCACGACTTCGTACGCGTGGTAAATAAAAATGCCGAAAACTTTTCTTTCCGACATCCAATTTTAATCAAACATAGCTTATATGTTGCTCCAAATGATGCTCTGTCTACCCTTGAAAACTGCATTCAAATCGGTTCAGTAGTTTCGGAGATTAACTCTAACAAACAGACAGACAGAAAATACTTCTAAAAATCGCTGTTTTGTGGTCTACCATACATCTTTAGACCCCCCGTTCCTTTTTAGGGTTCCGAAGTCCACAAGGAACCCTTATAGTTTCGCCATGTCCGTCCGTCCGTCCGTCCGTCTGTCCGCACTATTGCTCGGAGATGCTTAGGTCTAGAGAGCTGTAATTTGGCATGAATATGCATATTAGTTACGCTGACAAAGTGGTAGAATAAAATTTTGAAATATATTTTTTTATAGGGTACCTCCCCTACTCGTAAAGTGGGGATGTAATTTTTTTTTCTTGCGTACCCCATGGTGCGGCATATCGTTGAATAGGTCTTAAAAAAATATCATGGGTTTGTTACAACCATTTTTTGATTAAGTGATGCGTTTGTGAAATATTAAGCTTTAAAGTGCTATTTTTTGTTAGAGTCAAGTGTCCCCCCCCCTGCCAGCTAAATGGTGGTATTTGGATAGCTGAAAAAAATCACGGTTGTGGCATATATAACGTAGTTGAAAGGAAAACTATCAGAGCTAAGTAGGCTGTACAAACTTACGAGTAATAGTCGACCAACTTATAATGATGATTTTTCTCGAGCGGCAGGGGCGTCGGGCGGGCACGTCATATCACAGGCTAGCTAGATGCTAATAAGTCTTAGAAAGGTATCCTCAACTTCGGAACCCTATAATTTGCGCGTGGCCCGACACGCACTTGGCCGGTTTTTTTTGAACTTTTCTTTCTATGTACAGACATGCCGGGTTCTGCTCTTTTATTATAGTATAATATAGATAGATAGATTGGACACTAGCTTCTGCCCGCGACCCTGCAGTTCACAGAAACTATGCGTTTTTTCAGGGATAAATAAAAAGTAGACTATGTCTTTTCCCGGGTCTCCAACTATCTCTATATTAATTTTCATCTGAATCGGCCCAGCAGTTGAAATGTGAAGAGGTAACAGACAGAGAGAGTTTCTTCCGCATTTATAATACTAGCTTCTGCCTGCGTCTTCGCCCGCTTGGAATTATACTATGCGCTTTTCCGGGATAAAAAGTAGCCTATGTCCTTTCCCGGGACTCCAACTTTCTCCATGCCAAATTTCATCTCAGTCGGTCCAGCGGTTGGAGCGTGAAGAGGTAACAGACAGACAGACAGAGTTACTTTCGCATTTATAATATTAGTATGGATAATGTATTATAATATATGGATATTAGCATGGATTAATAGCACATTTCTTGCTTTCTATTCACTAACAAAACATTGATATCTTACCTCACAAACTACATCAAACCCTGTGTGTATCTTATAATGGTTCCGTATAGATAATTTTGATGTCAATATTTTGTGGCAATATTCACATTCTATCTCCTCTTTGACCTTTCCACTCTTCCTCTCCGTTTTCTCCTTCTTTCTACTTCTACTTCTTTTTGCTTCTTTAGAATTGTTGACATCAGCTTTGTTATCAAAAATATTTGTATCTATACCTGTGTTTTGTGTTTCATACTGTACAATATCTTCTTTTGGTATATCTACTTCAGTTTGTAGAGCATTTAGAGTAATATTGTCATCATAGTCTTTAAAATCATCATCTAGGTAATCTGATATGTCTATTGTCAATATTTCATCATTTTTATATGATGATTCTAGTTTTACATTGCTTATTTCGTTGTTAAGCCTATTTTGAAGTGTTTGCTGAGTATGTTCGCACTTCTTCCTAAATTTAATGGCTTCGTTTATAAACTTAATGCAGTTTTGACACATTTGTTGTGGAAATGAGTCGTTCAACTCAATCTGAAATGGAAAAGTCATTTTAATATTATTTATGTTAGCTAAACTGTAATTACTGTAAGGTTTTACTGGAATTAAACTTGAAAGCAGACTGAAACTATTCTTTATATTTTCTTAAGAAACTGTACAAGCAGATTGGAAAATCAGAAGATGTTTTCTAGACGAAATTCGAAATAGAAGTGAGCCCGATTCGCGCGCTGCTGAAGGCGCCATCGTCACCGGAAACCCCGTCACGTCATCAGGGCAGGCAACTGAGCAGTGTCAGATCAGTGTTGCCAACACGGCCATGCTGCACGGTGTCAGCCCCTGACACCTCACCTCTCACATCGTCATCGTGTCACTGAAACATACATAAATGACATCTGTTAGCATGAGTTTATACTACATAGCCTACACTACTTGGGCCCTCGCTTATACACACAAACATACATGTACCATTGTTATTAAGTACTGCGCCATCTATAGACCGCTCGCACTTAAAGAGCTTTCGCTTCATTTAAGAGACCAAGTTCGTCCATAACGGCTGAGCAGTACCAGGGAGTCGCTCGCGCTTAAAGAGTGTAGCACTTCACTTAAGCGTACCAAGTTCACTCCCTTCAATTTTAATGGTTTATGTACGATTGTAAGTAGATAGGTACCAATAATTTTCTGTGTGTGGCTATAGCTAACTTAATGATGCCGAATTGTTTAAATATTTATTTAAGGAATTTGAACTATATCAGTTCAAGCTATATCATTAACGAGAGGAGATCACAGATTAACTATTTTATCTAGGGATTTAAAATTTAGTAGAGTTTACTTTTGTAGTCAGAGAAATATATTTAATTTATTTTTACTAGACTAAAAATTGTTGAATATCTATATATATATTTTTTTTTGGAACTAGCAACTGTATACTACGTACTTCACAAAGCAAAACGACAAGAGTTTAGCTCAATTATATAGGTACAAATATATACATACTGTATACACATAAATCTTGCCAACACGATATACTCACGATCAGTCTGTAGACCAGTCGTCTATTCGGATCCACGGCTTCATATTTTCGGCTGCAGCCGTGCCTATGTAGCGCTTAGAGCTCCTTTCAGCTCCGCGTAGGTCCGCCACCTCATACCTATCATTTCCTATCACGCGTGTAACTCGAAATGGACCCTTATAAACCGGCATGAGCTTTTTGCTTTGACCGTCGTTATTTTTGCTCTGTATTTTTAACAAAACTAAATCATCCACCGAGTATACTCTAGCGTTTATTCTGGAATTATCAAATCTTTGTTTCTGTTTAACTGCGTTCTCTTTTATATTTTGGTCAACCTTATTTCGCAACCCAGAAACATCTATCGGCTGTTCAGAATCAAGGTCTGCTGTTAACATATTATCCGTGTCAGTCCGCAATCGATAGCCAAAGAAAACTTCGCTGGGCACAGCCTTTGTAGTTTTATGGATAGTACTATTAAGGCCTTGTTGTAAAATTTTAACATAGCGATCCCAGTCGTCGTCTTCTGTATTCGCCCCTAAAGTTCTCATCGATTCAAGTATAGTTTTATTAAACCTCTCTACTTGCCCATTAGAGCGAGGCATCCCCGTGGCAATGGTGTGCAAACGAATATTATTATTTTTGCAGTATTCAGAGAAGTCAGTGGATGTGAAACCGGTCCCGGCGTCTGCAATTATACGTCTCGGATTTCCAAACGTTTTAGATACATGTTCTAACTCTTTTATTACTTCTGACGATTTGGTCGACCTCACCGCGGAAATAAACACGAATTTTGTGAAAGCGTCGACTACAACAAGAAGGTACTTGTTTTTCCTTTTTGATTGTACAAATGGACCCAGGTGGTCCATATGCAGCGTATGGAACGGTTGCGCATATTTTGGTAACGGATGTAATTGCCCTTCTTTAGGGCCACTCTTGTTTTTAAAGTAAATGCAGTTTATGCAATTTTTAATATATTTTTTTACAGTGTGCCGAATCCGTGGAAACCAGTACGAGTGTTCAATACGTTCAACCGTCTTGTCTACCGAAAAATGACCCAGGTCGTCGTGGTTACTTCTAATGATTTGAAAAATGCATTTCTTTGGTGTTACCCAGCGGCGGCCTCGGGTGGTTCTTCGGTACACTTTGTTGCCTAAGAGTTCGTATTTATCAAAAATGTTTTTATTTTCATCGGCTTGTCCTGACTCTAGTATAGTTTTGATTTTTATTATCTCGGGATCCTGCAACTGAACGGACAGTAACCAGTCGGCTTCGGTTATAGACAACACTAGTTCGGTTTCTGATTTTTCTCCGGATGGCACGGGGTTTCGGCTCAACGCATCTACATGCTGCATGCGCGAGCCCGCTCTGTGTACTATATCAAATGAATACTCCTGCGTAGCCAGCACCCACCGTGCAATCCGGGGAATAATTTCCTTTTTCGATAAGGCGTATCGAACCGCGTTACAGTCTGTCACTATCTTAAACGAAGAGCCTAGTAAATATAATCTAAATCTCTGCAGCGATGAAATAATAGCTAGTAGCTCTAATTCAAATGAGTGATAACGCTTTTCATCATCTGTCGTTTGTCTACTATAATAGTGAACCGGTTTCTCGCCTTCGGCAGTTACTTGCATTAGAATACCGGCTACACCGTCCCTACTCGCATCAGTATACAATATTTTTTCTTTCGAAGGGTCAAATATGGATAACACGTGACTAGAAGTCAGTTTGTCCTTCAGTGCCTGAAATGCCTGCTCGTGCGTGTCACCCCACACCCACTTACAGTCTTTCTTTAGTAAGTTTGTCAGAGGGGACGATATCATTGCACAGTTTTGAATAAACTTGCGAAAATAACTGATTAATCCCAGAAACTGTCGCAGTTGATGGACCGTGTTGGGCCTGGGGAAACACTTCACAGCTTCTAACTTGGCTTCGTTGGGCATAACAGTGTTGGGTTTTATTTTGTAACCGAGAAACTCTATTTCCGACTTGAAAAAATGGCATTTTTTTAAATTGAGCGTTAATCCATTATCCCGGAAAATTCCTAACACCTGTTTTAACAATTCCAGATTCTGCTCCACAGTTTGAGTTACCAAATACACGTCGTCGAGATAGACTATCACATTGCCAAATCTCAAGTTACCCAGTACCTTGTTCATCATTTGTTGAAAGGCCGACGGTGCATTTGCTAACCCAAACGGTAGCCTTAAAAATTCATAATGACCGTCCTCGGTGATGAATGCGGTTTTTGGAATAGAATCAGCACTCATTAATATCTGGTAGTAGCCACTCTTCAAGTCAAGGCTTGTAAAACATTGGCTGCCTTGAAGCCTATCCACTAAATCTTCTATTCGCGGCATGGGGTATTTATCTTTAACCGTTACTTTATTGAGCCCGCGATAGTCTACACAAAGCCTCTTTTCCCCGTTTTTCTTATTTACCAGAAGGGCAGGACTAGCATAGGGGGAATTACTTTCTTGTACAATGCTATGGGCCACTAATTCATCCACCATGTCGCGAATAATCTGCCTATCTGAATGCGACGATCGAAAAGGCCTACATTGAACCGGCCGCGGATCGGTCACATTGATTGTCATTTCGTAATTGTTTACTTTACCTAGTTCTTTCACGCTCATTGCAACACAGTCACGATATTCCCTAAATAAACTTACTAGTTCCGTGTGATGCGAATCGGCGTCAAACTCAGTCTCACTTGTAGTATTACAAAATTCTGTAAAGTTTTTCGCACGGTCAAACTTTAACACTTCACCAATTCGAGAATAAATCAAATCCGGCCGCTCCGTTACATTACGTCCGATCAGTATATCACATCCTACTAAATCATCTATAACGTATAAATCGACATTCTGTACAGACACTGAATCTATTTTTAGACTAACATTCAATACATCAGTTACCGTCTTTGATGATTTTTTCGAAAATCCTTGTAAAGTAATAGGTGAGGGTAGTTTGACCGATGGTATTGCCAGTTTTCTTATCAGTGACTCTGATATAAGAGAACAGCTACTGCCAGTATCAATAAAGGCATCGTGTGAAAAACACTTATTGATGGTTACCTTTTTCACAAATTTATCGCGTGAATTATTTGATGACACCACGAATTTAATTTCTGGCTTTTCTGATTTTTGTTCCGTTTTCATATCTTTTTTACGATAGCAAACCGATTCGTTGTGACCCTTTTTACCGCAGAAATCACATTTTACGTCACATTGATTTCTTTTGTGATTACCGCCACAATTATAACATTTTAGTACCTTTCTTGATTGTTGTGAATTACTGTCGTTACTATTAGCGGAACTTGACGGGCCGGCCTGGTTTGTCCCTGCACTAGAATTCACCGTGCTCGTAGCATTGGGGACGGGAGACTGATTTTGATGCAGCTTAGTTAAATGCACTTGATGCACTTGTTTCTTTGTTTTATATGTGCGACTATGTAAGAAGCTAGCTAATTGTTCACACGTTTTAAAACTATTACTTTCTATATTTACATCACATATGTTTCCGACTATTATGGAAATGACGTCTTGATCCGAGAAATTTAAACGTAATCTATCGATTTTACATTTTTGATCGAAATAAAATTCATATAGGGACTGATTTTCGATCGGCCTACGTTCTACAATTTCCTTCAACAGTTCGAACATGTTTCTTTGAATTTGGAAACTGAGCGATAATTTACTTTGCCAATCTGACCATATCCATGACGGCCACTGATTGTCGGTGCGCAACAAGGAATCGTACCAAACCTTCGCAGAGCCTTTGAGTTTATTCAGAGCTTGATAGCGGATGGTCTCGTCCGACCACGAAAATGTTTTCGAGTACGATTCAATGATACTGAGCCATGCATTAATATCGTCCTTTAAAGGATCGAACTCGGGTATAATATTATTCAATACAGTTGAATTGGAGTGACTTACAGTTTCGAGTCCTTTGTTCCTTGCGGTCTTACTTGCGGCGCCTGATGTTTTCCGACGCTTAGGAGGCGGAGGTGACGGAGTCCTCGAATACTCGTCGCTGGAGCTCGAGCTGCTAGAGCTACTACTTACTCGCGGACGCTTGCGCTTACGTGATTTGTGCCGTTTACCCATAGTGGTTGCGTGGGAATACTTAAATGTCACTTCTGATGTTAGCTAAACTGTAATTACTGTAAGGTTTTACTGGAATTAAACTTGAAAGCAGACTGAAACTATTCTTTATATTTTCTTAAGAAACTGTACAAGCAGATTGGAAAATCAGAAGATGTTTTCTAGACGAAATTCGAAATAGAAGTGAGCCCGATTCGCGCGCTGCTGAAGGCGCCATCGTCACCGGAAACCCCGTCACGTCATCAGGGCAGGCAACTGAGCAGTGTCAGATCAGTGTTGCCAACATTTATTTATTTAATCGTATGGCAATATGGTTACAGTCGCTTTTTTATAGCTATATCTAGTAATAATGAAATACTATAAAAGAATATCTTTTCATTTCATTTCATTAGCCTTTATCCTGAGTACATGAGGTTCCGAACAGAGGACCGATCACCCGACTGAAACCAGGCAGTTGTCCCCTCACATAAATAATCCTGAGTACATTTTTGTTCCGTTCTGTATTTTTAGTTTCTTATAAAATATCTCTTAGCTCAGTGTGCCTTGTGGTACCAAAAGAATATCTAAGCTATTTTAATTTTATAAGAGGGACAAACAGGCAGCCTAATTGATCAAAAATTGTTACCGCCGCGCAACCTAGAGTCGCGCTATCAATACTCTGTTCTGTCTCGAAGGCATTGTAACCCCAGTGTCTAATGTCGGGAATAAGGTGCTTTTTGACATATTTATAAGCCCAGAGTAGTAGCCGTAAGTAGTATACAGCCTGGCACCAGACACGACTTGACTGAGGTCTTATTAGTCGCTTTTCACGATCAATCCGCATTCGTTCTATGGTTACGTTTCATGAACTATTTCGACTATTATAATAATTCATCAATTACTTTTTACAGGTTGGTACATGAAAATTACGGAAGAATTAGCTTACCTTTACACCTGTTACAATGAAAATGATGTTTGTATAATGCTCACTGTGTTCTGTAAGCGAAAATATCGGACTCAAAGACGCAACACGAAGGCATGTTCTGCAGCAATTCCAGTCGCTCATATTTAAATTAATCAATGAATAAAACTGTAATACGAATTTTCAATGATACTTTAACTCATGAGAAGACTCAAAAGAGCTTAAATTTATGTAAAAAGATCAGAAAATAAATTTAACAACAAGTCGAACGTCATTTGACATTTAGTTAGTAAATAGCACAGATTAATTCCAAACTAAGTAGTGGAGAGACGATAGCGGTGGCCAGGGTTAAACGTCTGTAGTTCCAAGGTTTTGGCGCTGCGAGCACTTGTTCTTTTTAATTAGTTTATTTAATATCTGTATCTTTTTTTTCGAAGGTAAGGAATATGGAGGGTTGAAGTAAAGGAGCGCAATCTTTATACTTCCAAAAGTGGACACCAAATCGGTTAGATTGGGGGCGCTGCGGTCGCCACGAGTGTCAAGCCACCTAGGCGGATAGTCTGCAGTAGCGCCTTCAGATGGCGCTGCTGAGGCGAACATGGTTGTGAGTGTGTTTTGTTTTGTTGCTTAGCAAATCCGCTGGACACGTTTTCAACTATTCCGCCATATAAGATTGCACTTCTTACCAGGACACAGTCCACACTCCATAGTAAGAAAGGGGGAAAGCATAGAGAAGGACAGTCATAGAAAAACACTCTATTGTCCAGCGGAATGAGCACAGTAAAAATAATAATAGTTCGAATAGCGCTCCATAGCGCTAAAGTAGCAAAAAGGTATGATGTGAAATAAGTAAAAAAAAAAATATGAAAACTGGGAACGGCAACGTCGACAGGTCTGATTTTTTTCACGATTTATATTTATAGCTTGGTGCTGCCCTCTATAGTTCCTGTGCGTTGCCTAATTTTATCTGTTAATTAATTAACTAATAAAATGTACTTACTACCGTTATGTTTTATCTTAAGATCCCTCCCGAAATCACTTCTAAACAGGGAGTGTTAAGTTTTTATTGTATTTTTAATTGAAAAATAAACATTACAATCAATTTGAAAACTTTATTCTAAGCATTATGAAACACGCTCTTAGCTTTCTTCTCCTTTTTCTTCTTCTCCATTTTCCGCTTCTGCTTCTCGGTGCTTCTTAGCAACTTCTTGATCGCGTCTTCTTTCTCATCTGGATCTTGTTCGTTCTCGACGTCGATAGTACTGCCCTCTAGGGAAGGCTTCATCTTCTTAGACTTGGTTGTTTCCGGTGGTAACTTCTTCTTTTTTGGTTTGTCCCTGTGAAAAGATGTTTTAGTTTTAGTCCGGGCGCCAAAAGTAGATACAAATAAGGTAAATATTTCTAGACGTTTTTTAAGCAAATTGTCATTTTAGCCTGGACACAGCGACGCACCAGGCTCTCCCATACATACTGTGGAGACTAGCCGAGCATAATCGGTGAGTTGGCACATTTTCTTTCGAATTTTTAAGCGTAGAATTGTGTTGCTTATTTAATTTTTAGTCTTCTTATAGCTCTTGTAAAGCGTGGATCTCTGAATACAATACCATGAATTAAACAAAGTTTTATTAATTATTAATTAGGGAAATCATAGGGCAGTGTTAGGGCCAGTCAGCCAGTTTTAGCTTTCTTTATTAGCTAGTCATTATATCCTGATGCCTGTGCCGAAAATATGCTTTGCGTTCGGCTCGCCATCTAGCGTCAAGTAGCGGTAGTGATAGTTCAGCCACTGGACGCTAGATGTTGAACTAGTGTTAAGAGGGTTTATCCCGAATGTTGGCAACGTCGCATATATTAGGTCCTTACATATGAAATTGGCGTTTGGCGAACTGGCAACTTTGATTCAAAATATGTGGCGTTCGGCTAGGAATTCCAAATTCAAATTTATTTCAAATTTAAGACCATGTATTTCTGTGTTCGAATTACGAAATTTATTTGTTATCGCGTCATTTGTTTTTCTTTCACATCGTTCTGTTCACAATATGGAGAACTTAAAATATCGCTATATTTACGAATATGAGTTTCACCTCGGCACTAGTGCTGCAGAAACGGCTCGTAGGATTAACAATGCGTATGGGGAAGCTACTGCAAAAGAAAATACGGTACGTTATTGGTTCCAACGTTTCCGTTCTGGAAATTTTGACCTACAGAACAAGCCTCGTGGACGGCCGGAGACACAAGTTGATAACGAAGAATTAAAAGCAATTGTGGAAGCAGATCCATCGCAAACCACGTCAGAGTTAGCGGCAGGCTTCGGTGTGAGTGATAAAACCATTTTGATTCACTTGAAACAAATTGGAAAAGTGAAAAAACTTGAAAAATGGGTACCGCATGAATTGAGCGACGCAAACAAAGAAACACGCGTCGAGTGTTGCGTTTCACTTCTCAACCGGCACAATAATGAAGGCATTTTGAATCGTATCGTTACATGTGATGAAAAATGGATCTTGTACGACAACCGGAAACGTTCTTCACAATGGTTGAACCCAGGTGAACCAGCCAAATTCTGCCCGAAACGAAAGTTGACTCAGAAAAAGGTACTGGTAAGTGTCTGGTGGACTAGTGCCGGTGTCATCCATTACAGTTTCTTAAGATCTGGGCAAACAATCACGGCTGATGTGTATTGTCAACAATTGCAAACGATGATGGAAAAGCTAGCCATTAAACAACCCAGACTGGTCAATCGATCTAGCCCACTGCTGCTTCAGGACAACGCTCGACCACATACGGCACGTTTGACGGCCGCAAAACTACGGGAGCTGCGACTGGAATGTCTTCGACACCCACCATACTCCCCGGACCTTGCTCCAACTGATTACCATTTTTTTCGGAATTTGGACAACTTCATGCAAGGAAAAAAATTCAATTCTCACGAGGCTGTCCAAACGGCCTTCAAAGATTTTATTGATTCTCGCTCACACACTTTTTTTAGTAAAGGAATCAATGAACTACCTTCGAGATGGCAAAAGTGCATAGATAGCCATGGTACATACTTTGACTAAATAAAAAAATAGTTTCATAAAAAAAAATCGTATTCATTTCTGCCATATGAAACGCCAATTTCATATGTAAGGACCTAATAGCTGTCAAATATTTCGCTATTTTTATTAATTTCTCTATATTACTGAATTAAACAAAAAGTTATCATTCTATGGTTGAATGACGCGTCTCGTTTTATATTTGTTAGTTAGGCATTCAAATGATAAGATTACATTAAAATGCATGGAAAATGCGATGGAAAGTTTTCAAAAGATAGTACTTCCATAATCCTAAAAATTTCATGTTCCTAGGATAATTGCTGCAATCCATACTTAATGTTTTATTCAACCATAGAGCGACAATTCATATTTTCGTTCAGTAATATTCATAAATTAATGAAAACAACGAAATATCTGACAGCTATTTGCGACGTTGCCAGCTTTGGGAGTAAACCCTCTTAACCCGCGTTCCGGAGAACGCACTTTAGTATGGGAGCTTAACTTAACCTCTATTCAGACCCTACCAGTCGTGGTAGCCTAGTGGTTCGACCTACCGCCTCTCATGCAGAGGGTCGGGGGTTCGATTCCGGCTCGCACCTCCGAGTTTACTTTTTATTCAACTTTAATTTACCACTAAGCTTTTCAGTGAACGAAAACATCGCGAGGAAACCTGCACGCAACTGCGGAGCAATTCAGCGGATGTGTGTGAGGTCTCCAATACGCACTGGGCTCTAGGACTATAGCCCAAACCCTCTGTGCCCAGCAGTGGGACGTAAATAGGCTGTGGTGGGGTTGGAAACTTACCCAATGGTCTCCATCCCCTCGAAGAGCTGGTCGAGATCGTCCCCCACTTCTTCTTCCTCTTCCACGTCTTCTTCTTCTTTCACTTCTTTGACCTCCGGGGCGTTAAGGAGTGGAGTTGAGCCCTCGGTTTGTACGAGGACACCCGATAGCTTGGAGGTTAAGTATTGCTATAAAAATAGAACGTTAATAGTACATTACAGACCTAGGGTGGTGAATTCGTAAATGTCCCAGATCGCAGGTTTCTGCGGCCCGAACCGAAGGTGAGGGCAATAAATATGCGATATGGGGCTTTACGAATTACCGCCCGTGGTTTGTCAAAAGTTTTACGTCTTGCCTTGGACAAGAAGTGAGATTTTCTCTCCGCGTAGCGGGCAGAAAGGGTGATGTAAAAATATGTAAATCCATTGTATGATTTTGAATTTGTATCCATATAATTTGACGGCCGGATTGGTCCAGTTGGTAGTGACCCTGCCTTCTGTTCCGGCGGTCGCGGGTTCGAGTCCTGCTCGGGGCAAACTTTGTGTGATGAGCACGAATGTTTGTACTCGAGTCATGGATGTTTAGTATTTATATATGTATGTATTTATCTATATAAGTATTTATATCGTTGTCTAGCACCCATAGCTTAGTTTGGGGCTAGGTCAATATGTATGAAATGTCCCAAGATATATCCATACTAATAATATCATAAATTCGAAAGTAACTCTGTGTCTATAAATTACATTACACCTTCACGCTTCAACCGCTGGACCGATTTGAATGAAATTTGGCAGAAGCTAAAGCTAATTCCGTACACGACTGACCTTGTACCAATCTTGTACAAGACTGGAAGAGCTAACTCCGTACACGACAGACCTTGTACTAATTTTGTACAAGACTGGGAGAGCTAACTCCGTACACGACTGACCTTGTACCAATATTGTACAAGACTGGGAGAGCTAACTCCGTACACGACTGACCTTGTACCAATCTTGTACAAGACTGAAAGGTTACTCCGTACACGACCGACTTTGTACCAATCTTGTACAAGACTGAGAGAGGTAACTCCGTACACGACTGACCTTGTACCAATCTTGTACAAGACTAAGAGAGCTAACTCCGTACACGACTGACCTTTTACCAATCTTGTACAAGACTGGGAGAGGTCACTCCGTACACGACTGCCCTTGTACCAATCTTGTACAAGACTGGAAGAGATAACTCCGTACACGACTGCCCTTGTACCAATCTTGTACAAGACTGTGAGATGTAGCTCCGTACACGACTGACCTTGTACCAATCTTGTACAGGATTGGGAGAGCTAACTCCGTACACGGCTGACCTTGTACCAATCTCGTACAAGACTGGGAGAGCTAACTCCGTACACGACTGGCCTTGAACCAATCTTGTACAAGACTGGGAGAGCTAACTCCGTACACGACTGGCCTTGTACCAATCTTGTACAAGACTGAGAGAGGTAACTCCGTACACGACTGACCTTGTACCAATCTTGTACAAGACCACAGGGCGGACACGGTCTACAAAAGCACGATTTCGAACACAATTCGAATGAAGTGTCAATGTTTGCGTGCGAGGACGTCTGTACACTTGTAAATGTGTGTGTACCACTACGCGGGCCCGGGCCAACGATTCACTCTCCATCTCCGTATGGAACAAATGAGGGTAAGGGCGATTTGGGCGCGAGTTGCGCGCCGGCCAGATTCAGGCGGGTGATTCCGTGGCCATTCTGTATGTAGTACTATTAAATATTCTGCGACAAGACTGTGGGGGCTTCTGACCTTGTACAGCAGCTGCTTGGTGTGGTAGCAGTGGACTCGGAGGTGGCGGTCGAGGCTGGCGCTCACCACGAGCCGCCCGGACACCGCGGCGGCCGCGATCGCGCCAGCGGAGCCCTGACAAACACGTACCAAATCAGCTACAGGTCTGTTAAGAAGGTTTATCCCGAAAGTTGGCAACGTCGCTGTCAAATGTTTCGCTGTTTTTATTAATCTATCTATATATATAAAACAAGAAACTGACTGACTGACTGTGACTGACTGATCGATCAACGCAGAGCCAAAACTACTGGTCGTAGAGAGCTCAAATTTGGCATACAGATTTTTTAAAGAACGTAGGGGAGCACTAAGAGAGGATTTTGCGAAATTCCCACGGGAACGGGAAAAAAACGGGATTTTACATTTTAATATTTCTGCGCATACGAAGTTGCGGGAAAAAGCTAGTTTCTCAATATTATTGAATTAAAAAAGAAGTTATCATTCTATGGTTGGATGACGCGTCTCGTTTTATATTTGTTGGTTACGCATTCAAATGATAAGATGGAAACTGCGATGGAAAGTTTTCAAAAGATATTACTTTCATAATACTAAAAATTTCGTGTTCCTATGATAACTGTTGCAATCCATACTTAATGTTTTATTCAACCATAGAGCGATAATTCATGTTTTCATTCAGTAATATTCAGAAATTAATGAAAACAGCGAAACATTTGACAGCTATATGCGACGTTGCCAACTTTCGGAGTAAACCCTCTTAAGACCTCAAGCCCACCAGTGGGGTCAGAGGCGTATTTAAAAAAATTGCGCCCTGGGCCACTGGGTTTTGCCGCCCCTTACAAGGGGGCAATTTTTTTTTTCTAAAATAAAAGTGAAAAACAATAGGTACAAATAATTTATTTAGAAAATATACTTACATAAAAGGATTTTTTTTAAGAACGCATTCATCTTGCAGATCATCTGCAAGATCTATTGGGTAAATGCTTCGCAAGTTTATGGCTTTCTGTTTCAGCCATTGTCGCTAATTTGCCTAAACCGCAAAATTGGCGGTCACTGCGTGTAAAGCTCGGTCCACACTTGTATCATTTCAGCGTATCGTATCTCCGTCGCGTAGCACCGACGCGTATCATGATCGTTAGTGACTGTGGACGCAAAAAGATCGCGATCATGCTACGCGCCGTATCTGATCGCTTGCTGGATCGCATGTTGATACGCGTTTATTAAAGTCCCCACACACTCGCGATCGGATACGCGTATCAACATCGGTAAGTATGGACTTGTTTTCATGATACGCAGTTACGATTTGAGGCTGTTTTCACACCTCCGCCGCGAATTGGAAATAGCGGTAACGCTGAACATCCGCAATCGTTTGTCCGTTGTACGAAGTACGAATCATTCGCGGAAATGCCTGTTCATGGCCTGCACTAACGCGTTGAGTCGACTATAGTTCTATCTCTCTCGCACGGAATACCGCCGCGGTGCCGCCGCTCTTTCTAGACGCCGTGCACATCTCCGCGTAGGATCCGCCAGTCCGCCACTGTACCGCAGTACCACGACGGACGATCTGTGGCTGTCGACAGCTTTTTCTTAGCGGAATAGTTAATTTTAGTAAAAAATGGGCATTGAATTTACAGAAAACTTATTAAAGAGGTCAGGAATAGGCCGATTATATATTTAGATAGTCATCCAGACCACAATAATACAAAAAAATAAGAAACAAAAAACCCGTCTACGTAAATTATAAAATAAAAAATAAGACTAAAATAAGGTCAGTTTGCTTATTTAAGATCAAAACGGGTAGCCAATAAAATAACTTAAATTTTACGTATATTGGTATATTTCCATTTTAAAAATCACACCCTGGGATTATTTATTTTTTGGTTGTATTAAAACTACGTTTTAAATAAGCAAATTGATTATACTTTCATTATTTTTGCCAAAAAACTGCATAAAATCTTCATGAGACTAGCTTTTTGTATTAATTTGTTTTCGCCTAGGTTTTTCATCTTTTAACTTATGTCGTGCACCCAAATTCGAGGGTGTTTTTAAATGCTAAAGAACACAATATTTTTTGCCCTCCTCGGACTCCGACAGAGACGACATTTTGCTTCGATTGCAACAACTGGCCGCTACAAGCACGCACCGCGTCCGCTACTCGATCCGCGGCGTGTGTGGAAGCAGTCCGCCGCGGCATTAGTGTAGCGGTTCAGCGCTGCTGCTTCCGCGGCGGAGGTGTGAAAACGTCGCGATCCACCTCGAGTCGGTTTTTCCCTGATCATCAAAGGGTATACGGACACGCTGTTGACAAGTGTACGTGTACCCGATCTGAGCACCGATCCGATCAGTGTGGTGTGGTGTGAACATTGGCGTCCAAAGTTGTTACAGCAACAAGTGTTTATTTGTGTGTATGTTTGAAATCATGAATGACGGGCGTAAGGTACTATTTAGCTACTATTTTTTGAGCTATAAATCATTCCTGAGAACCAAAGCCGTTTCAGTGATCCAATTCAAGGGTACTATTTTTTAACCTAGATATTCCGTAGGTACTATTTGGGTACTATTTATTGGTATAATCAGATCCTGGATAACATTACGGTGTACGCTATCTTGACGGTCACCAGATCGCGACTGTGTGGGGACTTTAATAAACGCGTATCAACATGGATCGCAAGCGATCAGATACGGCGCGTAGCATGATCGCGATCTTTTTGCGTCCACACTGACGATCATGATACGCGTCGGTGCTACGCGACGGAGATACGATACTGATACAAGTGTAGAACGAGCTAACACATTTTAATGTTAAAAAGTTCAGTAATATTTTAATGTAGAATATACTCGTAGTTTTGTTTGATTTTTTGAAAATTCGACCGAGGCTGGCTTTGAGGGGCGGCTAGCGCCGCCCCTCAGAGCCTGCCGCCCCGGGCCATGGCCCCATTGGCCCTAGGGTAAATACGCCTCTGAGTGGGGTGTGAATAGGCTGTTGCAGTACCTTGAATCCTTTATCGAGTCGCGATGCTCGGAAATCAGCTATGTGCAGCTGTCCTCTACCGAAGCCTACCAACGCTTGGCTGAAAACATTGAAAAAATAGATATTGAAAATGAAAATGAAAATATTTATTCAGCAAATAGGCCACATCTGGGCACTTTTACACGTCACTTTTAAATGAATTTAACAGAAATAAATTTACCAGCGCTTCCTAGACCCATTGCTTGAGAAGAAGCGCCGTATTTATGATACAAGTGCAGAAAGTAGGTAATTCCCAACGAGTGGAGGTGCTCTAAAACACGAGCGGAGCGAGTAAAAAATATTATCAGAGAAATGGTAATTTCAAATCCAATCATTTATTCAGCAAATTGGCCACATAGGGGCACTTTTACACGTCAGAAATGAATTTACCAGCGCTTCCTAGACCCATTGCTTGAGAAGAAGCGCCGCAACAAACTTAACAGAAAGCCTTTTTCAAAAGTTCCAAATACTTTTGCTAGTGGTAGGGCCTGGTGCTAGGTCCGTCCGGGGTGGTACCACCGTCTTTCCCCGCTAACCTGCCGCCAAATAGCAGTGCTCGCACTGTTGTGTTCCGGTAGGGGGTTAAGGCAGCCGGTGACATTTCTGGCACAGAGGCATTCCATCTTAGGCCTCAGGGTAGGCAACGCATTCGAGATCTTATGGTTTCTCAATGGGGGATCATAGGATTTCGGTGTCCATGGGCCGCAGTGACACAGGCCCAGGCTCCCCTCATCATGACAGAGTTTGGGCTATGGTCCCCACGCAGGCCCAGTACGTATTGAGGACTTCACAGTCTTCACACACATCTTTGAATTACTTCGTAGATGCGTGCAGGTTTCCTCCCCATGTTTTCCTTCACCGAAAAGCTCATGGTAAATTCAAATTGAATTTCGCTCGAAATACATACAAAGGTAAGCCAATCTTCTTATATTGCGGCGTACATCTTAAAAGCTCTATATGTGGCCAATAGCTTCAAATTTCCATACAGGCTACCTAGGCAGCGACATCTATTATCGTATTATTGTTTCAAAAGGCGGACTTACCGGGAGTCTACTCCAGGCGAGATGCAGGTCGCCGCCATCTTTTCAAGCTCGATGTTGCAAACGGGCCGCCGCTGAGCTCTAGTGTCGTATAATCTGCAAATCCATATCCATATCTATATTAATACTAGCTGACCCAGCGGACTTCGTACCGATTTTTTTTGGGTGGGTATGAAAAATAGCTTACGTCCTATTCTCAGACCTACTGAATATACACATGCTACCTCTTCACGCTTCAACCGCTGGACCGAATTAGATGAAATTTGGCACGGATATAGTTGGGTTCCCGGGAAAGGACATAGTAATAAAACAAAATAAACTTAACCTTTTTTTTGTACTGTTTCTTTTGCTTAATTTCTTGTAATCCCTATTGTGTCTATTATGTACCTTATGTAGGTGTCTTCAATGTGCGTAGTGAATAAATGTTTTTCCTCTTTTCTTCTTCTTCTATTACCTGACGTATCCATGTCTGGAGCAGACTGCGACGGTCCTCCCCCCCTCCCCCGGGCAGAAGGAGAGGTCCGACACCCACAGCGGCCGCCGCAGCTGCAGCCAGTCGTGGGGCAGATTCTTAGCCGCGAATATTGCCTCCGGTTCGCCGATGCGGTATATCTTCAGGTCATTTTCTTCGCCTCCTATAGCACAGAATATTTAATAGTACCACCAGAGACAGTAATAAATAAAACTAACACTAAAAATCCATCGACAACTTCAACTTGTGTTAGCGACATAGGCCTCTTCCAGAGCCTTCCATCTCGTGTGGTCCATTGCCTTTTGTAGCCACTCCAATCTTATGGTGGGTCTTCCTCTAATTCTTTTAGAACCTCTGGGGTACCACTCTACAATATCTTTTGTCCATTTATCTATGTTTTGTCGTATCATATGACCTGTCAATCTAATATCTAGAGAGTATGATCGAGATAATAGTAGAAGTTAATGGAGCTTTATATTTTACCGCCACAGCAGACTGAGCAAGTGCGATAAGTTCGTCATTTTATCACGAGTCCCTAGTTATGTTGTCGCAAGCGAAAGCGAGCGTTAACATTAGGGACTAGTGAAAATCACAATTTCGCACATGACGGCACATGTACGAAGCAAACGAAATTTTTTGATACATTTACGAAAAAATAGAATAAAGTAAAAGACCAACAGGATGAAGTACAAAAAACAAAAAGCGCCAGTGCGCAAATAAGCTGTGCATAAAAGTCTGTCAAGTGTCAAAAACTAAAGAAAATATATTTACAAACAGACTAGATAAACTCTCTTACTAACATGAGCTCTAACAGTGAAAACATGATTTAGACGCATCAGCGAATCGCTGCCTGTCTAAAATTTAATAAATAAACAAACAAATATTATTTATAGAAGGGGACGACTGCCTGGTTTCAGTCGGATGATCGGTCCTCCATTCGGAACCATTTCACCCAAAACAAACAAATAACTCAAACCCTTAATATCACATACCAGTAGCGAAGACTTCGTCCTCCGTGCACACCCTCATCCGATCAAGCTTGCCACCGGTGTTCACGAGAACCGGTTCCTTCTTGCTCCATATCTTGACGACTCCGCTGGACAAGGCCGACACCAGCCGTCGGTGGCAGCGGCCCAGGCCTACCACGTGACCGGAGCCGTGGTCCGCTGTGTAGGAGCGAGGGAATGTGCCGTCCGTGTTGTATACGTGTATCTGGAAATAATAATAAATATCTTGGGACATTTCACACATACTGACCTAGCCCCACACTAAGCAAAGCTTGTACTAGAGAAATACATACATACTCGTAATATATAAAACTAACATCCATGACTCGAGTACAAACATCACACAAAGTTTGCCCCGAGCAGGACTCGAACCCGCAACCATTGGAACAGAAGGCAGGGTCACTACCAACTGGATCAATCCTTAAAATTAAAGAATGAACTGATCTTGATTCTGTGGGGTCCTTGTGAATACATTTCGACCCATTGGGATCTTTTGTGAAATTACAGCTCTTGGTGCTGTAAAATTGCTTAAATTGTATATTTCTATGTAATAAATAACTACTACAGCCTATTTTCGTCCCTATGCCGGGCACAGGCCTCTCATGACAAGAGGGTTTGGTCTATAGTCCCCACACGGGCCCAGTGAGGATTGGGGGCTTCACACACATCCTTGAATTGCTTTGCAGATGCGTGTAGGTTTCCTCACAATGTTTTCCTTTACCGAAAACCTCAGTGGTAAATTCAAATTGAATTTCGCACATAAGTAAACTTAGAGGAATCGAACCCCCTGACCCTCTGCATGAGAGGTAGGTCGAGGCACCAGGCCACCATGGCTTTTTCGTAAATCAATAAATCAGACATAAATGTTTCAATGTACAACACTTCAGAATGCCTAATTTTTGGCAAGTTTGCAAGGTTTGTATTTCTTTTTTGTCTCAATACAAATTTATCATTAGGCTGGGCCAAATTTTTTGCAATACAGTGTTTTTGTTTTGAAAGTCAAGATACTTACCACCTGATTTTTCTTTCCAAGCAAAACCTCCGTCTGTTCTTGGTTCCCCCACTCCATGCAAGTGATGCCCTCATCCTTCTGAAGTGTTTTTATGTCCACTAGATTTTCTATACATTTCTTGCTATTTTTCGTTGCGTCTGTGTTATACTTGACATCTGAAACGTGAAGGTGCAGCTGACTATACGATCACACGTTAAAATACAAAATTGAGAAGCAAAATAGCATCAAATCGGTTTGTTTCAAGTTTCCAAACGGACATTGTTCAGCTTGCCATATTAATATACTTACGCTTGAATGATCCTATTTTTGTACTGACAAATATGTCTAACTCCGTATTCTCCGGTTTTATTTGCATTTTGCCTTATTTAACATTGATATAAACTAGTTTTCATTGCAAATTTCTGCGTTCAAATAACACGTGAGTTTGTTATGAAAATATGACAGTTACATGACATTGACATTTCTTGTTTTTATTGCCCAGTGGCTATTACTGATTCCCTCCAATCCTCCAATTATTCTAAAAATGTGCGCGGTGTAGTTTATCCACAAGATTGTAAACATAAACGAAAAAATAATATTTTTACTTACAAATAGAGATAAATATTCCATTTTATTTTCAAATTAATGAAAGGATACTGTATACATTTATTGCAATAATATCGTTCTTCTACTTTTTTATCATTCCATGTATTATAATACAAATTCTCTTATTTGAAGGAGTTTTTAGGTAACTGGCAACACAAACAGATACGTTTCAGTTTACGCTTGAGCATAACACATAAGGTAAATGTTTCATTTTATTAATTATTTGCAACTTTTATAAGTTATTTATAGTGAAAAAAAATAATAACTCATATTTAAATATAATACAACATTATGTATTTGACAAAGTGTCAATGTTAGGGGCTTTTCATTTTATTTAATGGTAATGATGATGACCGTTAGTAACGTAGAATGAAATGATTATTTTATGTTTCATTTTACGCATAGAATTGTCATAAAAAAAAAACGTAAAATTCATTATTTTGATCTGAAATTTACTGTAATTTTTCTGTAGTTCACTAGGAGTAGGAGTTCACTAAAACTTTATGCATGAAATTGATTTTCTTTTTACCAAAACTGGCTGCTTAAGATATATGAAAGTGTATACAATGCGGACAAGAAAATAGAAATCCGACAGCAGCGTCACTCTATGGCAGAAATCAGAACTAGTTTATCGCCATATTTTGTGATGGCGACCGATATTTATAGATTGTAAGGGTGTTGTTTTTTATCAATAATAAATGCCCTAAAATGGAGGAAACAAAAGTTATTTACTACATAGACGACGAGGAGACGCCGTATTTAGTTAAGATCCCCATATCGCCGGAGAAAGTGACATTAATCGACTTTAAAAACCAGTTGAATAGGCCGAACTATAAATTTTTCTTCAAGTCGATGGACGATGATTTTGGTGTTGTTAAAGAGGAGATAGTTGATGATAATGCTCATCTGCCGTGTTTTAATGGTCGGGTTGTGTCTTGGTTGGTGTCTGCGGAGGGGTCGAACCCTTCGGACGGGGCTTCGCAGTGTACGGACAGTAATGCGGGGAAAGCGAAGACTGCCGCCCACGGAGCCCCTGCGGCGCCGCTCACCCGGGACACATGCACGGACACGGACAGCACGATCAGCTCCCGACCGGGCCACAGAGCGTCCTGTGACAAGTACAAATACAGAGGCTTGAGAATAAATGGACATTCGAAATACGGCAACCACGGTTTGGAGTACGAGACCGCTTCCGTGCTTAGCTCCGACCTGGACTCCACCAGCTTGTTCGACAGCCAATCAGAGATCACCACCACCACCGGCCGACACACGAACGCCTCTGTAGACCGAGCGTTAACGGAATGCAGCAGCGTGTCACATCTTCAAGTTAGCAATCGCAAACGGCCTCAGCGGAGAAGAAAAAGACCCCAAGTTATGTCCCGTACTAGCTCGTACTCCTCCATTACGGACTCTACAATGTCCATGCACATTATTACTGTGACGTTGAACATGGATACGGTGAATTTTCTTGGTATTTCTATAGTGGGACAATCAAATAAAGGTGGTGACGGTGGGATATACGTTGGCAGTATTATGAAGGGGGGTGCAGTGGCCCTGGACGGCAGAATAGAGCCCGGAGATATGATTTTGCAGGTATGCATAAAACTTTCATCAAGTTTTGTTAATGAGCTAGGGAAGCGCTTGAGGGAGGCAACGGGAGATCCCTCAACGGCAGCTTTCTTGTTCAAAGACTGGCTATTGCCATACAGCGAGGGAATGCTGCCTGTGTGATGGGAACCTTCCGAAAGGCCCTAATTTAGGTTTTTAGGTTATTGTTAAAGGTTAGGTTATTGTTTTTAGGTTTTGGTTAAAAAAAAACCTACACCTAGTGTAAGAACTTGTGTCTGTAATTTACAAGACAGACACCGGCCTCACTTACTGTGATAATACAGATTCTTAAGAAAAGTTAAGCAATTCTGTGATATTCACTTAAAACACAAGAAGTATTTGTGAGATTTCCTCAAAATATCAACAATAACAATTTCTGTTTTGCCCGAAAGTTAACTGGTAGAATGAAACCTTAGTTCCACCATAGTTCGCCTTTTATATTAGTTTTTTTACTAATGTGCAATAAAGTTTAGGTAAAGAAAATATCTATGATAAAACTATCCTGAAAATAATTACTACAATTTTGAAATAATATCTGTTCATAGAAACAAGATCTTCAAACCATACATTAATGTGGGAAAAAAATACAGACTCCAAACTGCTTATCCCTTGTAACTAGAGCTAACATTTTTAATGATACTCTCAAGCAGGATAAGGGCATTATGGATATGATTACCATGAGAGGACATGTGACACCCTCCCACCACTTATCAGATGATCAATCATTCTTAATTCCAATTTGTACAACAGATGATAATTTTCTTAACTGTTTAGCATAAAATAACAAGAGATTTCAAAGTCAAATCTTATGCTCTAAACGCGCTACGTGCGCGCTACGAACGCGTATTCGGAGACTACGAATTGAATCGATCTAGCTAGGTCCCACAATTGGGAAACATCATTTTTTAGCTATTTCCACCTCTCATTGTACATAGGTCACTGCGGTAAGGTGGCTAAATGCTCAGCTACCCCTAACAACAGAGCTACTACTACTACTACAGCCTCTTTGCGTCCCACTGCTGGGCACAGGCCTCCGAAAGGGGGGCTCGCTCGAGGGTAGCCCAAACAACAGAGCAAATAAATTAAAAATAACAGTTAATAAGTATGGGTTCATTGATTTATGACCTCCAAAGAAATCACTTGCGTTAAAACTATTGTTAATCCAGGTAAAGTTGGCAGGACAATGATAAACAAAGGTTTATGACTTTAGAAAAGGTATTCATTCATAAAAAAATTCATTGATTTTAAAGGTACTTTCTAAGGTTCGGCACATCAGGAGGTCTCAAAACACTGAGTAAACATAGACTTTTTGTAAATTCTAATTCTTTTGTTTGTCTGTTTATTGACCAATTTTGATGAATTTCATCGAATTTCGGTATGAATATAGTTGGAGTCCCGAGAAAGACTGAATTCCACGCGGACAAAGTCGTAGGCAGAAGGTAGTAGTTGTATATTCTTCTTGTGTGGCAATAAACATATTCTTATTCAAAGCTCAGTTGCGTAGGTACATACAAATATTTCATGACACAAACACCGTACATTCCAGGTGAACGATGTCAACTTCGAAGACATGACTAACGACGAGGCGGTACGGGTCCTCCGGGAAGTGGTGCAGAAGCCAGGCCCCATCAAGCTGGTGGTGGCCAAGTGCTGGGACCCCAACCCGAAGGGCTACTTCACCATACCCCGGACAGAGCCCGTCAGGCCTATAGACCCCGGTAAGTTCACGAGTTCAACCTCTTGTGTTGCGTGAGATAACTTTGTGTCTTGGAAAGCCTTGGAACAGCCGACGAGTTGTTTTTGTACGAATACAACATTTTACCCTTCGCCTCTGAGTGCTGCAGTCACGGTGAGGCTTGTAACTTCCTTTATGGACCAGTCAGTCCCTTGGTGATTGCCCTGGATTGGCCTCAACGTCTTTCTCCGTCAACTTTGCGTATGGAAAAAGAAAAATACTTAGGCACAATATTTAATAGCACTATATATAGAATGACCACAGAATCACCCGCCTGAATCTAGCCGGCGCGCAACTCGCGCCTAACTCGCCCTTACCGTCATTCGTTTCATCCGGAGATAGAGTGAGAATCATTGGACCGCGTAGTGGTACACACACATTTACAAGTGTACAGACGTCTTCGCACGCAAACATTGACACTTCATTCGAATTGTGTCCGAAATCGTGCTTTTATAGGCCGTGTCCGCCGTGTGCCTCAGGGTAGGCAACACATTCGAGATCTTATGGTTTCTTTATAAGAAATCATGAGATTTTAATGTCCATGAACTGCAGTGACCGCTGTTTGCTCATATGCCAAAAAAACCTTTTACTTCCTACAACTTCCGCAATCTATTTGTACAAGCTCTCCGGCTTTCTCCGAACTATATGGCAGCAATAACTTAGAATATGTCATCGTGGACAGCCTGGTCTCAGTTTTCAGCTGGTCGATTATGGACTTATTGCTGTCCAGTGTATACGCAACATTCTTCTCCAGGACCACATTTCGAAGGCTTGACGAAGACATTTCTGCTACAAAAAGCCGCTAATATTCTTGCCTTAATTTCCAGGTGCCTGGGTGGCGCACACGCAAGCGCTCCGCGAGGCGTACCCCCCGCCGCCTCCCTCGCTGTCGGCGCTCCCCACCTCGGTGTCCGAGCGGGGGGCCTCCGACGCCTCCACCCTGCCGGCCGGGGGCCTCCAGCCACAGCTGTCGGTCAGCTGCGATATGGCGCTCGTGGTGCGCGCCATGCTGCGGCCCGACTCCGGTACGTGCCACTACTATTATCGTACCGGCTAGGTCTGCTCGTGACACCGGTATAGGCTTGCCATCTCTTGAAATGAAAAAAAAAAAAAAAAAAACCGCCTTCAAACTCCGACAGACTGAATTTTTTTTAGAGTACAGTTTCCAAACATTGCTATAGAAGTACATAAGTAACTCTGAAGTCCTCGAAGTTGACACCAAAATCATCTACGAGCAAATTTCGAGGAGTTCCCTCATTTTCTCATGGATCCCATCATCAGAACTGAACCAAATTAATATGGGACCAACTTGGAAGTACCACCTATCGAACAAAAAAAGAATCATCGAAATCGGTTCACGTTTACAAATTTTTGGTGAACATACATAAAAAAAATAAAAAAAGATTTTGACGAATTGAGAACCTCCTCCTTTTTTTGAAGTCGGTTAAATAGCCTGACTTTGCCCAGAAAAAAGCCGGACATTTTACCCTAAATGCCTGACCACAACTAAAACCCAGACAACTTTCTCATAAATATGTAGTTTTGAATCGCTTGTGCATCTGGAATGAGGCCCCTTCCTTGAAATTGCAAAATAATATTCTGTCACGTAATTTTAGTACATAGTTCCTAATAAAATTCTACATAAGAAAGTGATTTGAAAATTGAGATTCGCTTGCGTCCGTCCTCGTAGCCATAGATTTCGGCAAATCATTGCTTCGCTTGAGACGCTAACAAAAAGCCAAACAAAAGCCGGACAGGCCGGACATATAAATATTTGGCCGGACACAACTCGAAAAAGCCAAACATGTCCTGCTAAATACACACAGATGGCAACTCTACACCGGTACCACACGGCGGAAACGGTCTATATAAGCCGATTTCGAACACAATTCGAATAAAGTGTCGATGTTTGCGTGCGGGGACGTCTGTACACTTGTAAATGTGTGTGTAACCGCTACGCGGGCCAACGATCCACTCTCCATATCCGGATGAAACAAATGGCGGTAAGGGCGAGCTGGGCGCGAGTTGCGCGCCGGCTAGATTCAGGCGGGTGATTCCTTGGCCATTCTGTACGTAGTACTATTAAATATTCTGTGCCAGTACGTCCTAGGCCCGGTTCCTATATCCACGAAACGCCTCGTTTTGCCTACGGACGGTTGATTTTTGACATTTGTTCCATAGAGAATCTGTCAAATTTTAACCGTCCGTAGGCAAAACGAGGCGTTACGTGGACATAGGAACCGGCCCATAGTCAAGTTGGCACTTTATTCCAATTAAACAAAAACAAAGGAAATATTTTCTGCTGTTGTAAAGCAAAATGAATTGTTTGCGCTTTACAATAGGGATGATGACAACTTTTTTTTTCCTTAGTCTATCAGGAAGATTATTGAAAAGTATTGGACACGTATTTTTTCTTATTTCACGTAATCAAACTTATACGGAGAAATATTGAGTTGAAATGTCGCGTGACGTCACGGTTAGGGACGATGTATACCTAACGGCGACGTAGTTAGCCCCCACTCTCCAACTTAAATGCGTTTTAACTTAGTCATTCTTTGTTAATTTGATAAAACAAAAAATACGTGTCTAATATTTTTTTATTACCTGACTGACGGACTAATTAGAATTTCGATTTCTTCACCCTGTCGTCATCCCTATTGTCATTTACTTGTTTAAGCACACAAAATGGGACGAGTTAAAAACGAATTATTTAATGGAACCGCGATAGTTAGACGGTTGAAATTTTCAGATGATGTATTTCTGTTGCCGCTGTAACAAAAAATACAAAAAAAAAAACAGAAAATAATAAATATTTAAGGGGGTTCCCATACAACAAACGTGATATTTACCGTTTTCATAGAAATGATACGGACGGAACCCTTCGTGCGAGAGTTCGACTCGCACTTGGCCGGTTTCTTGAAGTACTTCGATGACAGTCTCAAAGGACTATCACACAAAAATTGATTTCTTATTATTGCTCATTTGGAAGAATTGAATTATCGAGTGCTTCAACAGTTTGGAGTTTTGAGATAAGTCAATGTTGGCGAGTTCACGCAGCGTACAGCGACATCTGCCGGCGCTTTCGTTCAACATACACCTCTATTCTTAACTATTCCTCTATTTTGACGGCCGGATTGGTCCAGTTGGTAGTGACCCTGCCTTCTGTTCCGATGGTCGCGGGTTCGAGTCCCGCTCGGGGCAAACTTTGTGTGATGAACACGAATGTTTGTACTCGAGTCATGGATGTTAATATTTATATATGTATGTATTTTTCTATATAAGTATTTATATCGTTGTCTAGCATCCATAGTACAAGCTTTGCTTAGTTTGGGGCTTGTCAATATGTGTGAAATGTCCCAAGATTTTTATTTTATTGACCGACTCTTTGGACCGAGTTTTCCCCGATCACGGCAAACCGTAATAGTCGAAGTGGCCTGTGGGGGCTGTGGGGAGTTTCTCGACTTTTGTTGTTTAATATATATATAATAAAATAATAAATAAATATCTTGGGACATTTCACACGTGGGGCATTCCACGCGAAGCGGACAGCTAAAAAGAGTTGATGTTTCCGATTTCAGTAATATTTGAGTATGTTTTACCTATATATGTCCTTGATACGTGTACCTAATATTTTTCTAATATAGTGCTTAGTTAGTGTATGAAAAGGTTCGATAGCTCAGTTGGTTCTGATGATGATCGCAACAACGGTCAAGAGACAAAGGCAGTCCACTCACCGTATGAAATCCGATGGCCCGGATTCTCCTCTCTTCTCAACTCCAGCGCGGGCACCGTGTAAGGCCACACAGGCGCCGTTCAGATAGTCCAAAAGCACAGAAAGCACCCCAAAGCACAGGGAGATAGTTCATAGACGAAAGGCGTCACCTCAAAGCACGAGGGCGCGTAGAAAGCACAAGACAGACAGATAGGAGAGTGCGCGTGCGCAGGTTGCGTGCGTTCCGCTATGCGTTCACCGAGGTTCTCCTTGTCACGGCGGCGCGCCCGGGCGCGGGGGTGCGCGGGCGCAGGGTGCGGGGTGCGCGGGGAGCCATAGGATCTTCCAAAGCTCATGGAAAATCATCTAGTGAGGAACAAACCTAGGTTTCCCGACCGTTGCATACGAGAATCCTAAACATACTCCCCCCCCTCTGCGAAATTTTAAAAATTTCCAGATCACAAAGTACCGATAAAATGGATAGCAGTAACAGATGAGATAGAATAGCCTTCTTTTCACAATAACAGATAGATTGAAAGTCTACTTAACAGTTTTTTTTTTTTTCCAAAATTTAACAGTAACATTTAATATAAACAGTGCAACAAACGGCATTGCGGACAGATTGATAGAAAAAGTTTAACAATAGATAGATTTGATAGGTTAGGAACAAATACGAAAGTTAATTTTCAGCTAGAGGAAGGACGCACAGCTTCACAACAGGACGCTTCCATTCCTTCATTCGAGCACCGTCACCGGCTAGGCGGACCGTTGCAACCCGAACGATCCCATCGGGCCCCGGGTGAACGTTTATGACGCGTGCTATAGGCCACTGTAGTGGTCGAAGGTTATCGTCCTTCACGAGGACAAGATCACCAATTTGAACCGGACGTTGAGTCTCTGTCCATTTGGTTCGTTGGTTCAATGTGTTGAGGTAGCTAGTATGCCAGCGCTTCCAAAAGTCAGCATGAAGCCGCTGCACCAACTGCCACCTTTTCAAGAGAGGTAGTTTCTCATCCGTCTCCCTACGGTCCGGAAGAGATGTCAACGGAGCAAGCGTTAAAAAATGACCCGGCGTGAGAACGGACAGATCGCTCGGGTCATTGCTTACTGCACAAAGAGGACGAGAGTTCAACACTGCCTCAATTTGCACGATAAGTGTTTGGAACTCCTCCATGGTCAAAAGGTGATTTCCCACTACTCTGGCCAAGTGACTTTTCACAGAGCGTACGCCGGCCTCCCACAGGCCTCCGAAATGGCTAGAAGTGGGGGGCGTTCGCTTAAATTCTATAGATTCGGCAGCGGCGGCAGATTCCATCAGCGAAGAAAGTTGATTGCTGGCTCCGACAAAGTTTGTTCCACAATCGCTGAGAATCAAAGAGCACCGGCCTCTGCGCGCAATGAAGCGTCGCAGAGCGGCGATAAAGGACTCAGTTGACAGATCAGTAGCAACCTCTAAGTGTAGAGCCTTGCTACTAAGACAGACGAAAAGACAGAGGTAGACCTTTTCCGTTCGTACTCCACGGCGTCGTCGCCCGAGGATGACATGGAAAGGCCCGGCGTAGTCACAGCCTACGCGTTGAAAAGCTTTGACAGCAGTTACCCTAACACGGGGAAGGTTACCCATGATGGGTTGAGATAGCACTGGTCTGGCGCGAAAGCACGGAATGCATCCAGACAAGCGTTTTGCGATAGCTCGACGAGCTGAAAGGACCCAAAAGTTCTGGGCCAAAAGAAACTGAACAGTTTGAGCGCCTGCATGCTTTGATTTGGCATGCACATTATCGATCAGCAAAAGTGACAGCCGATCATTTGACGATAAAATAGCAGGGTGCTTGGCGTCATAATCCAAGTCAGAGTGCTGGAGTCGCCCTCCAACACGCAACACATTGTCTGAAGATAGGAAAGGGCTCAATTTTCGAAAGGGTTTTGACAACCTTTTGTTGTCCCTGAGAGCTTGAATTTCGACAGCAAAAGAAGCTTGCTGACTCCTTCTCACGAGGATAAAGAGAGCTTCTGTAAGCTCTTGTTCACATATTGGACCAGAATATGTGGTTTGCTTGCGCAAGCGACTCAGGAACCTAAGCATAGTCGCAGTCACTCGCAGGATTTTCTTCAGAGAAGAGAACCGGAGTAGAAGCTGCTGTATGGAGTCGGTCTCGTTGCTCGATACAAGAGCCAACTTCTTTTCTTCTTGATGTAATTCTTTTGTTACATCAGGCGACATAGGAAGAGTCGTAGAACGAGGCCAATGCTCTGACGGGCGAGAAAGAAAACTTGGACCTGTCCACCACAGAGGGTGAGCAAGTAACGCCTTGGGTAGTAAGCCTCTAGAGGCGGCATCAGCCGGGTTATCATGAGTGCTTATGTAGTTCCACTGAGCGAATGGTACTTTGCGCTGAATTTTCGCGACACGATTGCCGACGAAAACTTTCCATTTGGAAGGATGGGACGCAATCCAAGAAAGCGTAATAGTCGAGTCTGACCATGCATGGACAGAGGTGATAGTAATTACAGTTGATAGATGAGGAAGGACAGCGTCTATCAGGTCCGCTAATAGGCTCGCTGCACACAGCTCTAGCCTGGGCAAAGTTACACGTTTCGTGGGTGCGACACGGCTCTTGGCATTAACCAAATGCGTTATGAAAGATCCATCGTCGAGCTCTGCTCGTAGATAGATGACAGCAGCATACCCCTTTAAAGAAGCATCCGCAAAGCCATGCAGTTGATAGGCAACGGCACAGGGATGCGTAATCTGCCGTGGGATAGCAAGAGAGGACAAGGCACTCAAATCATTTATGAAGTCACGCCATAGAGATACCAAGTCTTCTGGAGGGACCTGATCCCAATCGAGACCTAACAGCCAAAGCTCCTGAATGAGACACTTGGCAAGAAAGATGACAGGTGACAGTAATCCCAGAGGATCAAAGACACGAGAAAGTTCTGAAAGTATCTTTCTTTTCGAACATTGTTGTTCAGAAGGATTAACCTTATAGCTAAACTGATCCGCGGCGGGATTCCAGTTTAGTCCCAGCACTTTAATGACGGCCTGAGAGTCCGCATCAAAAGATATCGCAGCCTGGGTTAGACAGTGATCAGGTGGCAAGTGAGCCAATAACTCTGTCCGGTTGCTCGCCCACTTCCGGAGCTCGAAACCTCCTTCTGACAGCAAGGAGATCAACTGACTCTGTAAGTCAAGAGCTTCGCCAACAGACGGCGCACCGGTTGGGATATCATCCACATAAGTGTCCGAGGACAGTACTTTCGCAGCTAATGGAAAAGACTCTCTATTCGTCGCAGCCAGCTGCTCGATAGTCCGTAACGCCAGATACGGAGACGAAGAAACACCATAGGTAACAGTGTTCAGACGATAGTCCTTGAGAGGCTCGTTAGGCTCAAAGCGCCAAACAATGCGCTGAAAGTCTCGATGTTTGTCCGCCAACAAAATGTTTCGATACATTTGACGGATGTCTGCCGTGAACACCACAGTATGCAGACGAAAGCGTAGCAGGATAGTCATAATATCCTTTTGTAGTTTCGGTCCAGTATACTGAGTATCATTCAGTGATAGCCCGGCGCCGTCTCGAGCCGACGCGTCAAAGACGACGCGGAGCTTCGTCGTTGCGCTCGACGGTGATAATACACAGTGATGGGGTATATAGTAAGACTCAGCAGCGTTCGTATCAGAAGAAGGAACTTCTGACATGTGACCGCTCTGAAGATAGTCCCGCATGAAAGCGTTATAGGCTTCCCGTAGTGAAGGCTCGTTGGATAGTCGCATTTCTAATTTATTAAAACGTCGCACAGCGATAGACCGCATATTACGAAAAGATGGTTCAGGGGTTTTAAAAGGTAACTCCACCACGAATTTACCAGACTCGTCACGCTTGTGAGTCGATAGAAAGTTTTCCTCACAGGCTGCTTCATCCGGTGAAAGAGGTTTACTTGAAAGGGGCAGATCCTCGATCTCCCATAAACGTTTTAAGTCCTCGTCTAAAGTTTTGTTAGAAGTACAGAGAGTTTGCACGGAAGAAAGACTCGAATACAGAGAAGGAATATTCTCACGACAGCGTGAACGACCTAAGAAAACCCATCCAAAAATGGTATTTAATCCCACAGGTGTTTCATTACCACCAGGAATCATACCCGACAAAAAGATTTCATTCCAAAGCTCGGAACCAAGAAGGAGGTCAATTTGACCCGGAAAGTGGAAGTTTGGGTCAGCCAGTTTAATAAAACCTAACTTTTTTACAAAATCATTTTCGACTGTGACGGAAGGCATGTCGTCACAGATCCGATTAATCACGATAGCGTCAAATGACAGTTCTCGACCTTCGTGCCCCTCAGGGCGGATAGTGCATTGGACAGTACCCAACACAGGTGTGGACGCGTTGCCCAAACCAAAGACAGACGGAGCATTGCTCGAAACAGAAAGACCCAAGCGATTAGCCAGGCCTTGAGTGATATAGTTAGCTTGACTCCCCGAGTCAATCAATACACGAATAGCATGGAAAGAGGACCACTTGTCCAGAATATCCACGCGCGCGGTGGACAGCAGGACAGTTTTGTTCGACGAACTATTTGTAGATAGCCCCTGAACTCCAAGAGCGTTCGACGTGGAGACGGGTTGACGTTGCGATTTGTTTTCATTGTTTACGTAATTCACGTTATTATTGAAATGTAACAGCGAGTGATGACGATGACCACAGATACGACAGCAGCTTTTAGAAGGACATTTCGAAAGAATATGACCTGCTCGAAGGCAGTTAAAACAGAGTTGCTTGTCACTCGCAACTTGTGACCGATTAGCAACCGTTAAATTTCTGAACTCCTGAC
>OZ020298.1:7173045-7427133 GCA_963971205.1 Aethes cnicana | reverse complement strand
GTAATTATCAGCCGAAATAGGAAACGCTTTAATAAGGTTTAACGGTTCACCTTTCAAAGACGACACTAAGTATTGAAACTTCTCAATTTTCGAGATTTCACATTTTTCATGTACCAAAGTACGGTACAGATCATAGAAGGTGATCCATGTCTTATAACCACCTTCGAAAGTCGGAATATGGATAGGCGGCATTCGGATATGATGCGCCGCGGTGTTATTCTGAGAGGCGACAGCTTGTACAAATTCCTTATCAGAATTATCTGGTAATTTATCGGGAAATAAACGGAACTTTATTTCCATAATATCGGTAAGCGTCTCGTCGAAACCCTGACGTATCAATTCCTCATCCGCTAAATGTTCGTCATTCGTTAATGCCGAAACTATCTTAATATGATTTTCTTGAAATAATTGTTCCAAACCCTCTAATCTAGATAAGTGCGCTTGGAAACGCGGTTTTAAATTTGGTGTGTCAATACAGTTCTTTGCACAGATATAGGCATCATTTACACGTTTGATAGCTAATGAACGTTTTGTTTTTTCTATTTGATACATTTTTTACCCCTATATCACAACAGAAAAAGATCGAAATAAAAATTCGACAAAACTGCAACAAAACAGTAAATAGTCGCACAGAATACGGACGCGAGTTTATAACTTTGTTTATTACACACTGAATAGGTGCGCGGCGAGCGCTCGGCCGGGCCGCTAAGGAATGCGGTCTAGCGAACAACTACCCTCTTTTAAAATATAACTTCGATTACAATTAAATGTTTTTGATTTATATAAGATATGAATTTAGATTGGTTGAAAATTTATGTTTTACGTGCAATATATTATTTTATAAACGTAACGTAGATGTGATTTCAAGATGATTTTACTATGTATTATGATTAAAATTAACTACGAAAGAATGTTATTCTCATCGAGTCGGTACTGTATCCATAAATTACTGCTCAAATTAATATATACGGTTCGAAGGCACCACAGAAAAGTATGTATGAAAAGGTTCGATAGCTCAGTTGGTTCTGATGATGATCGCAACAACGGTCAAGAGACAAAGGCAGTCCACTCACCGTATGAAATCCGATGGCCCGGATTCTCCTCTCTTCTCAACTCCAGCGCGGGCACCGTGTAAGGCCACACAGGCGCCGTTCAGATAGTCCAAAAGCACAGAAAGCACCCCAAAGCACAGGGAGATAGTTCATAGACGAAAGGCGTCACCTCAAAGCACGAGGGCGCGTAGAAAGCACAAGACAGACAGATAGGAGAGTGCGCGTGCGCAGGTTGCGTGCGTTCCGCTATGCGTTCACCGAGGTTCTCCTTGTCACGGCGGCGCGCCCGGGCGCGGGGGTGCGCGGGCGCAGGGTGCGGGGTGCGCGGGGAGTCATAGGATCTTCCAAAGCTCATGGAAAATCATCTAGTGAGGAACAAACCTAGGTTTCCCGACCGTTGCATACGAGAATCCTAAACAGTTAGAGAGTTAAAGGAGTTTGAAATTTTGACCAACGAGTGGGCATGCAGTACCTCAAAGCCAATTACCAAGTCATAAGATGATAGACATAAATAATTAAACTATAGTATTTATTACTTCATTTAATGAGGTTTTTAACTGAATTTTTGAATACGAAAAAAAAAATGCGATTTAATTTTTTAACCTTGACTTTCACGAAGTTAGACCGTTTCGATTTTATTTTTATTTTTTTCTAAAAATAGATAATATTGTAAGGAACATTCGTGCTAAGTTTTATAATGGGCGTGAAAGTGGTTTAGGAGCTATACTAGAAACACTGCCGAAGCGTGGCGTCCTGCCCCGCGCCGCGCTTGGCGCTTGCCACCTGCGTGAGTTTGGACATTACAGTATTTCTTTAAGATAGTTTGATATATTATGATATTTAAATTAAAATGATTTTTTTTATTAATTACATGTTTATTTACAATTTTGTACAATTTTAAATGCTTCGCTATTACTCGTGCGTTTTACCATAATACCTTCAGTAATAGGAATGAAGGCATGATATTTTTTGTGCCTGGTATTGTAGCTGCCGACTCAAATCTGCTTTTGAAAAACAATCTATTTTGTTAAATATCCTCTTTTCGAGCATAAAAAAACATGCGTTTGGGCAATGATTTTTCGCCCATTCGTACAAACGCTCGGGTGTGGTAATTGGCTATGGGTGAGAAATGACAATGTGCTTGATTCTTTTTTTATGGATAGGAATAACCTTCCGTTATAAGAAAAAAGAACCTGAGAATTTTCCGTGGCGTAGATTTTGCGTAAAAAAAATGGTTTTGCGTTATAACGATTTAAAGATTCGGGTTTTCCTTGGTCCAAGGAAGCACGTTTCTGAAAAAAAAAGTGTTCACATTTGACGGTGACAGTTCTCGCTTCCTTCGTATGAACATAACTTTACGTGTTTTAACAATTTAATTGGAAAAATAGCTTATTGATGACTGCTTTTGCTTACTGGACTTTCGATTCTGCTTGGCCCGAACGACGACGTATGCTTTAAACACGTTATTACGAATGAGGCAAGAAGTGTCACCGTCAATAGTGTCAACACTTTTTTTTAAGAAGTAGTGCTGCATACTTGGACCAAGGAAACACCTTTATTTAAATCGTCATAACACAAACAAAATCAATTTCTTTTTTTTACGCGAAATATGCGGCACGTAAAATTCAGTTTTTTTTTCTCTTGATACGGAAGGTTATTCCTATCCATAAAAAAATAATCGAGCACATTGTCATTTTTCACCCATAGCCAATTGCATTGTTTGACGCCGACTGTAGACTAGCTCGAGTCGCCAGACGTTTTAAGTTGCTTTCAAGTCCATGACATGGCCCTTTGCCATGAGAAGTGGCATGAAAATTAAATTCTGCTTCTGTACCAAAATCATGTTTAAAATAAAATAGATTAATGAAATTAAACCTGTTTTTGAAGTGCTGAGGTGAACCATCAGTATTTCTTAGCTGATCTGTTCTTTTCTTGAAGATCATATACTAACCTACTCTCTAAACATTTCGTTCGGGTACATTCGCGGCTGTTCGGCCATATTCGGTTCTGCTCTGAGCGCCTTCCAGCAGAAACCGAATACGCTATTAATAAAAAAAAATACAAAAGTGTAAATGTAACATATTATAGTATTTAATACATAATAAAAATGTATTAGTATTATTAAAAATATGCGAAACATTCCGTCAGAAGTTATTTTATTTCAATGATAGTTTCACTAAACTCGCTCAGGTGGCAAGCGCCAAGCGCGGCGCGGGGCAGGGCGCCACGCTTCGGCAGTGTTTCTAGTATAGCTCCTAAACCACTTTAACGCCCATCATAAAACTTAGCACGAATGTTCCTTACAATATTATCTATTTTTAGAAAAAAAATAAAATTAAATCGCATTTTTTTCTTCAATGAAAAAAAAAATTTTTTCTTATCCAAAAATTCAGTTAAAAACCTCATTAAATGAAATAATAAATACATTAGTTTAATTATTTATATCTATCATGTTATGACTTGGTAATCGGCTTTGAAGTACTGCATGCCCACTCGTTGGTCAAAATTTCAAAGTCCCTTAACTCTCTAACTAGGCACTATATTAGTATTACAAAAATATTAGGTACATGTATCAAGGACATATATAGGTAAAACATACTCACATATTACTGAAATCGGAAACATCAACTTTTTTTAGCTGTCCGCTTCGCGTGGAATGCCCCACATATTGACCTAACCTCAAACTAAGCAAAGCTTGTACTATGGATGCTAGACAACAATATGAATATATAAAAGAAATACATGAAAAAATAATACTAAACATCCATGACTCGAGTACAAAAATTCGTGCTCATCACACAAAGTTTGCCCCGAACGGGATTCGAACCCGCGACCGCTGTAACAAGGTCACTACCAAGTTACCAACTGAGCCGAACCTGCCTGTCATCACGTTGTTTCGCTTCTGACTTCAAATAAATTACTACATAGTATAAGCCCGCCACATACAGTCGGAATTCCCTGATGGAATCCCGCAACGGAATTCCGTAACGGAGCAGTATTGCATGTGTGTGGCAGGTCTATACATTGTGTATAGCGGACATGCGTTCGGAATTTCCGAATCGAAATTCCGTTGCGGGATAAAGGGCTAAAACAAAGTCGCTTCCCGCTGTCTGTCGCTATGTATGTTTAGATCTTTAAAACTACGCAACGGATTTTGATGCGGTTTTCAACTGGGTAGCTAGTTATCTGACGAACGGAAGCCAGTGTGTAAGGATTGATAGTCATAAGAGTGACTTAAGATCAGTATCTTTTGGCGTCCCACAGGGCAGCATTCTGGGCCCGACGCTTTTTCTAACTTATATAAACGACATTGTTCAGATTCCCATTCAGAAGTTACGCCGACGATACAGCTATCATTTTTCATGGAAACACATGGCAGGATGCTTACAATCAAGCTGAACTTGGTATTGCAATGTTAGATAAATGGCTAAAGGAAAATCTCCTCACCTTAAACACTTCCAAAACAAAGTTCTTATGCTTCCACAAAACGTTAGCCTCAGCACCCAAACAACAAATTCATCTTAAAATCCATAATAATCTCTGTATAGCAAAAGCAAATTGTACCTGCAATTACATCACACGCACATATTCCATTAAATATCTGGGGGTCCAAATAGACGAAAAACTAAGTATTAGAGACCATATTGCTGCTGTATCAGGCCGTGTAAGAAAGTTAATACACACTATGAAAATGCTTCGTGAATCAGCAGAACAAGATATTTTGAAATTGATATATGTGACTTTAGGGCAATCCATACTCAATTATTGTATACGTGCTTGGGGTGGCATTTGTCCCACTACTCTCTTAAAGTTAGAGAGGGCGCAAAGGGCGGTCTTGAAGGTAGCTCTAAGAAAGCCAATCAGGTATCCTACCGTTAATATTTACAGGGACTCTAGACTGCTGAGCGTAAGAAGTCTATTCTTGATGAGGGTGGCATTATATGTTCATAGGTCTGTTTTAAAGTCAGATGAATATGAAAAAATGCTTAAAATTCGGATAGTCAAATTGCCTGTCACAGCAGTGAAATCCTTTTTTGCGCAACGTTTTGAAATCTTTCTATATCCTCGAATTTATAATAAACTTATTAAGCTATATAATTTCAAGGCACTCTCTGTATTTCATGCGAAAAAATTGCTACTCAACTATGTTTCAATTATCATATGAAGAATCCGAAACCATAATAAAAGTCAAATAAACACCAATGCACACGTACACCGACAAACACACAATCACCCATACACACGCACTCACACACAACACACACAGAGACACACATACACATAGAAGAACTTACTAGATTACCACTTCCTTTTTCTTATGTTTAATTTGTTTTTATCTTTCCTTGTTTTTCTTACTAATTTTTCGTTTTTGTTACTGTGCAAATAGAAGTCATGTAAGCCGATAACTCTTTTTGTTAACCGTACAATCGCCCCCGCGGGACAGGCAACGCCTAGTGTGGGGGCCAGACATATTGTAAAATATTTGTATCTTTTATGGAAATAAAGAATTTGTATTAGTAAATTTGTATTTTCGCCACAAATTTTCGTCACAGTTGTAATTCACTTATGGACCGTCTAGGTCCATAGTCGGTCGACCAAAGAGTATAGTTGCATATTGCGCCGCCGACTTCGCATCCGCTAGTTGGCGCTGTCGTCGTGCACACTGCAAATACATAAAAAAAAGGTACAATAAATATAAAGAGAATATTGTTTACATTTCCAGGTCTAGAGATCCGCGACCGCATGTGGCTGAAGATCACCATTCCCAACGCTTTCATCGGCGCCGACGTCGTGGATTGGATCCTGCAGCACGTGGCCGGAATTGCCGACAGGCGGGACGCTAGGAAATACGCATCGCACATGCTCAAGGTACGGCCGGGGCGGGCGTAAATGGGAGCTGAACAAGAGTTCATTGGGTTGGAGCAAGTGTTGATTTGGAACAAGTGTTAATAGGAAAGTTTGGGTGGAACGTGACCATAACGAATTCACTGCCACTTCTTTTTACATCTGTCATTAAGGGAACATTGCAACGCACATGTGCGTTCAAGGCACTGCGGGAAAGTCAGCAAAACGCATATATGCGTCGGTGGCAGTGTATGCGATATTTCGAATGGAATGGCTTCTATTACAAATTTAGTTGTAAATTTTAACGGTCGTATGGGATATAAGTAATTCCTGAGAAAAGTGGAAATTTGGTACGTATATGTAAGTTTGTAACCCAAAGACGGGCGTGTAACGAAAATAAATGAATTTTAAATATAGACCCTATTTTTGGGGGCTAAATTTGAAAAAATATTAATGAAGTTTTTCAAACTATATCGTGAGACATATCAAATGAAAGTACTTCTTATGTGGATCTCCACACCCCCCCCCCCCCCCTCCCTTATCTCCAAAACTACTGAACCTAAAATTTTGTAAAAAATACGGAGGATAGTTAATGACTTATAAATTACAGGAAAATTATTAAGAAGTCCATGGTATTTGAAATCTATCATATAAAAGAGCTTACCCTGTGAAACGGTTTGAAAATGACGTCATTGAAAATAATCAAGGGTCGGAACCCTCTCCCCGCGAGTTTAACTCGCTTCTTGGCCGGTTTTTATATTTAACCTAGATATTCCGTAGGTACTATTTATTTGCATAATCACTGTCACGGGTGGAACATGAATTAGTATCAGATCAGTTGTGTTAAAGCAAGTGTAAATAATATTGGAACGGGTGTAAATGGAATGTGATAGATAACGCGTTAATATGTATAAATATGTGGCAGTACTTATTGTTTTTTTTTTCATTCGTCGCCAGGCGGGCTTCATCCGGCACACGGTGAACAAGATAACGTTCTCCGAGCAGTGCTACTACGTGGCGGGCGAACTGTGCTGCGACATGGCGGCGCTGCGGCTGCGCTCTGCAGACGCGGACAGCCTCGCTAGCGACACTCTGGGACCCCTGCCTAACCCCGCGTGAGTAGAGTACCCTTGCGGGTGTCTAGTGACAGGCCGGCGCTGTGACGGCGCTCTGCAGACGCGGACAGCCTCGCTAGCGACACTCTGGGACCCCTGCCTAACCCCGCGTGAGTAGAGTACCCTTGCGGGTGTCTAGTGACAGGCCGGCGCTGTGACGGCGCTCTGCAGACGCGGACAGCCTCGCTAGCGACACTCTGGGACCCCTGCCTAACCCCGCGTGAGTAGAGTACCCTTGCGGGTGTCTAGTGACAGGCCGGCGCTGTGACGGCGCTCTGCAGACGCGGACAGCCTCGCTAGCGACACTCTGGGACCCCTGCCTAACCCCGCGTGAGTAGAATACCCTTGCGGGTGTCTAGTGACAGGCCGGCGCTGTGACTGCGCTCTGCAGACGCGGACAGCCTCGCTAGCGACACTCTGGGACCCCTGCCTAACCCCGCGTGAGTAGAGTACCCTTGCGGGTGTCTAGTGACAGGCCGGCGCTGTGACGGCGCTCTGCAGACGCGGACAGCCTCGCTAGCGACACTCTGGGACCCCTGCCTAACCCCGCGTGAGTAGAGTACCCTTGCGGGTGTCTAGTGACAGGCCGGCGCTGTGACGGCGCTCTGCAGACGCGGACAGCCTCGCTAGCGACACTCTGGGACCCCTGCCTAACCCCGCGTGAGTAGAATACCCTTGCGGGTGTCTAGTGACAGGCCGGCGCTGTGACTGCGCTCTGCAGACGCGGACAGCCTCGCTAGCGACACTCTGGGACCCCTGCCTAACCCCGCGTGAGTAGAGTACCCTTGCGGGTGTCTAGTGACAGGCCGGCGCTGTGACTGCGCTCTGCAGACGCGGACAGCCTCGCTAGCGACACTCTGGGACCCCTGCCTAACCCCGCGTGAGTAGAGTACCCTTGCGGGTGTCTAGTGACAGGCCGGCGCTGTGACTGCGCTCTGCAGACGCGGACAGCCTCGCTAGCGACACTCTGGGACCCCTGCCTAACCCCGCGTGAGTAGAGTACCCTTGCGGGTGTCTAGTGACAGGCCGGCGCTGTGACGGCGCTCTGCAGACGCGGACAGCCTCGCTAGCGACACTCTGGGACCCCTGCCTAACCCCGCGTGAGTAGAGTACCCTTGCGGGTGTCTAGTGACAGGCCGGCGCTGTGACGGCGCTCTGCAGACGCGGACAGCCTCGCTAGCGACACTCTGGGACCCCTGCCTAACCCCGCGTGAGTAGAATACCCTTGCGGGTGTCTAGTGACAGGCCGGCGCTGTGACTGCGCTCTGCAGACGCGGACAGCCTCGCTAGCGACACTCTGGGACCCCTGCCTAACCCCGCGTGAGTAGAATACCCTTGGGGTGTCTAGTGACAGGCCGGCGCTGTGACTGCGCTCTGCAGACGCGGACAGCCTCGCTAGCGACACTCTGGGACCCCTGCCTAACCCCGCGTGAGTAGAGTACCCTTGCGGGTGTCTAGTGACAGGCCGGCGCTGTGACGGCGCTCTGCAGACGCGGACAGCCTCGCTAGCGACACTCTGGGACCCCTGCCTAACCCCGCGTGAGTAGAATACCCTTGCGGGTGTCTAGTGACAGGCCGGCGCTGTGACTGCGCTCTGCAGACGCGGACAGCCTCGCTAGCGACACTCTGGGACCCCTGCCTAACCCCGCGTGAGTAGAGTACCCTTGCGGGTGTCTAGTGACAGGCCGGCGCTGTGACTGCGCTCTGCAGACGCGGACAGCCTCGCTAGCGACACTCTGGGACCCCTGCCTAACCCCGCGTGAGTAGAGTACCCTTGCGGGTGTCTAGTGACAGGCCGGCGCTGTGACTGCGCTCTGCAGACGCGGACAGCCTCGCTAGCGACACTCTGGGACCCCTGCCTAACCCCGCGTGAGTAGAGTACCCTTGCGGGTGTCTAGTGACAGGCCGGCGCTGTGACGGCGCTCTGCAGACGCGGACAGCCTCGCTAGCGACACTCTGGGACCCCTGCCTAACCCCGCGTGAGTAGAGTACCCTTGCGGGTGTCTAGTGACAGGCCGGCGCTGTGACGGCGCTCTGCAGACGCGGACAGCCTCGCTAGCGACACTCTGGGACCCCTGCCTAACCCCGCGTGAGTAGAATACCCTTGCGGGTGTCTAGTGACAGGCCGGCGCTGTGACTGCGCTCTGCAGACGCGGACAGCCTCGCTAGCGACACTCTGGGACCCCTGCCTAACCCCGCGTGAGTAGAATACCCTTGGGGTGTCTAGTGACAGGCCGGCGCTGTGACTGCGCTCTGCAGACGCGGACAGCCTCGCTAGCGACACTCTGGGACCCCTGCCTAACCCCGCGTGAGTAGAGTACCCTTGCGGGTGTCTAGTGACAGGCCGGCGCTGTGACTGCGCTCTGCAGACGCGGACAGCCTCGCTAGCGACACTCTGGGACCCCTGCCTAATCCCGCGTGAGTAGAGTACCCTTGCGGGTGTCTAGTGACAGGCCGGCGCTGTGACTGCGCTCTGCAGACGCGGACAGCCTCGCTAGCGACACTCTGGGACCCCTGCCTAACCCCGCGTGAGTAGAGTACCCTTGCGGGTGTCTAGTGACAGGCCGGCGCTGTGACGGCGCTCTGCAGACGCGGACAGCCTCGCTAGCGACACTATGGGGCCGCTACCTTACCCTATGTCTTATGTATTATGTCTGTATGTCCTTTAATGTGTGGTGTTCAATAATATTAGGTCCTTACATATGAAATTGGCGTTTGGCGAACTGGCAACTTTGATTCAAAATATGTGGCGTTCGGCTAGGAATTCCAAATTCAAATTTATTTCAAATTTAAGACCATGTATTTCTGTGTTCGTATTACGAAATTTATTTGTTATCGCGTCATTTGTTTTTCTTTCACATCGTTCTGTTCACAATATGGAGAACTTAAAATATCGCTATATTTACGAATATGAGTTTCACCTCGGCACTAGTGCTGCAGAAACGGCTCGTAGGATTAACAATGCGTATGGGGAAGCTACTGCAAAAGAAAATACGGTACGTTATTGGTTCCAACGTTTCCGTTCTGGAAATTTTGACCTACAGAACAAGCCTCGTGGACGGCCGGAGACACAAGTTGATAACGAAGAATTAAAAGCAATTGTGGAAGCAGATCCATCGCAAACCACGTCAGAGTTAGCGGCAGGCTTCGGTGTGAGTGATAAAACCATTTTGATTCACTTGAAACAAATTGGAAAAGTGAAAAAACTTGAAAAATGGGTACCGCATGAATTGAGCGACGCAAACAAAGAAACACGCGTCGAGTGTTGCGTTTCACTTCTCAACCGGCACAATAATGAAGGCATTTTGAATCGTATCGTTACTTGTGATGAAAAATGGATCTTGTACGACAACCGGAAACGTTCTTCACAATGGTTGAACCCAGGTGAACCAGCCAAATTCTGCCCGAAACGAAAGTTGACTCAGAAAAAGGTACTGGTAAGTGTCTGGTGGACTAGTGCCGGTGTCATCCATTACAGTTTCTTAAGATCTGGGCAAACAATCACGGCTGATGTGTATTGTCAACAATTGCAAACGATGATGGAAAAGCTAGCCATTAAACAACCCAGACTGGTCAATCGATCTAGCCCACTGCTGCTTCAGGACAACGCTCGACCACATACGGCACGTTTGACGGCCGCAAAACTACGGGAGCTGCGACTGGAATGTCTTCGACACCCACCATACTCCCCGGACCTTGCTCCAACTGATTACCATTTTTTTCGGAATTTGGACAACTTCATGCAAGGAAAAAAATTCAATTCTCACGAGGCTGTCCAAACGGCCTTCAAAGATTTTATTGATTCTCGCTCACACACTTTTTTTAGTAAAGGAATCAATGAACTACCTTCGAGATGGCAAAAGTGCATAGATAGCCATGGTACATACTTTGACTAAATAAAAAAATAGTTTCATAAAAAAAAATCGTTTTCATTTCTGCCATATGAAACGCCAATTTCATATGTAAGGACCTAATAGTACATTATTGCAGAGGCCGCCAAGTAGCGCATTGTCGGACGAGTCAGTTAGAAGGCTGAGCGAAGCGAAGCCTTATATTAGTACGAGTCCGGCAATCGCAATTGCGGCCGAGGTATATATAATGCTTTTCTCAAACAGCGAGGAAATACGTAAGGTCAGTCGGGGCAAATGCGCCAGGATGGGGTAAGTGCGCCCAACATAAATATATCGAAACCTATAAATATTACTCAACTAGTAGTTGGCTGTTTACAAGGCATAGAGGCGAAATAAATTTAGGCGCACTTACCCCACATCAGTATTTACTACTTCCATGGTCGTGGATGATTTGGCCATGAAAGTTGTACTTATTACCTCCATGGATATGTCAGTTTCGGGGCATGTGCCCCAGGACGGGGTAAGTGCGCCCAACAGAAATATATCGAAACCTATATATATTACTCAACTAGTAGTTGGCTGTTCACAAGAATTACAAGGCATAGGGGCGAAATAAATTATTTAGGCGCACTTACCCCACATCAGTATTTACTACTTCCATGTTCGTGGATGATTTGGCCATGGAAGTTGTATTTATTACCTCCATGGATTTGTCAGTTTCTAGAGGTGTCTCAAATAGCAAGCGAATTAAAAAAAAACACACACGACAATAATGTTTTTGCTGGCCAAGGCCGGCGATGGACAGCATCGCATCTTCTTTTTTTGAAAGTAACACGAACATTTCCGAGCATGTTTGAGAAAAGTATATTATATTGTATTGTGGAAGCCGTCGTGGCCTAGTGGTCGCCTGGTGGTGGACGCCTCTCATGCAGAGGGTCGGGGGTTCGATTCGGGGCCTCGCACCTCTAAGTTTATTTATGTGCGAAATTCAATTTGAATTGACCACTGAGCTTTTCGGTGAAGGAAAACATCGCGAGGAAACCTGCACGCATCTGCGAAGTAATTCAAAGATGTGTGTGAAGTCCCCAATCCGCACTGGGCCCGCGTGGGGACTATAGCCCAAACCCTCTCGTGATGAGAGGAGGTCTGTGTCCAGCAGTGGGACGCAAATAGGCTGTAGTAGTAGTAGTAGTAGTATTGTATTGTATCTCCTGATGAGAGCCTATGCCCAGCATTGGGACCTCAAATATACTGTTGTGGTGTTTTAAAACTGTTGTTTTGTTGCAGCATGATGGGTCCGGGGTACATGCCCTATGCTGGGTCCTATGGGTACCAACCTATCCCCTTCAAATACACGTCTTGTGTTACCAGCGAACACACCATATACGGGTGAGTGGAGTGAAATTGCCAATTCAATTCAATCATTTATTCAGCAAATTGGCCACATAGGGGCACTTTTACACGTCAGAAAAAGAATTTACCAGCGCTTCCTAGACCCATTGCTTGAGAAGAAGCGCCGCAACAAACTCAAGCAGAATTCAAAATTTCCACATAGTTACAACATTTACATTACATGTACAAAATATACATAAAGGTACTTACTAAAATTGAAGGGATGTATAGTCCCTAACTTAAATCTAAGATGTTAGAGATGTATAGTCTCTAAGGGTCCAGAAAAAAAAATATGGAGATGGCGTTCATTGTCAAATAAATATAAATTCCATAGATGTCGACAGTCTCAAAATGTCAATAAATAATGAATTACAACATGTATAAAAGAGTTCATTAATACATGTCAATAAGAACATGATGAGGTCTCTCGCTTAAAATGTTTGACTTAGTAATATATTTAAAGCTAATGATTATTTTTAAACGTCCTTGCAAGCATGAACAGACCGGACCCCACAGACAGCCGTGGTAGCTTATTTATTTGTTTAAACTATATTGCATAAAAAAAAATGCAGTGTACAAAAGGCGGACTTAATGCTACAAGCATTTTTACCAGTCAACCTTGGGGTGAAGCTGAGAACATTTACTTAGGAGCAAAGAAGTACGGACATAATTTCGAGTAGACTGAGTAAGAGTTCAATATTAAATAATGAAAAAAAGTAAGAATATTTACATCACCCTTGGCCGTAAAGTGGGATTTTCTGCCCGCTACGCGGAGAGAAAATCTCACTTCTTGGCCAAGGCAAGACGTAAAACTTGACTAACCACGGGCGGTAATTCATAAAGCCCCAGATCGCATATTTATGGAAACCTGCGATCTGGGACATTTACGAATTCACCACCTTATAGTATAGGTCTGCAATGTACTATTAATTACTTACACATTAAAGCCCAAACTATATCTTAGTACAGAGCACCGCCTACCAACCTAGCCTGTTTTTCTTCATCTCCACTATCCGAAGGTTGTCTGGTAGAGATCGCTATTAAGCGATAAGACCGCCCGCTGTATGGCATACCTTTTGTGTAATTCATTATGTCTGTACTGTTCCTTGATTGTGTGGTGTGTTATGTGGTAAAGTATACTTGTATTGTATGTATTGTGTTATTTGAAGGTACAATCGAGAAGAGAGCGTCTTATCCGGGAGTGGGGGTTCCAGCGCCGGGTCCGACCACCTCACGGCGAAGGAACACACCGGTAACTCCCCCCACTATATTCACTATGAGCTTTTATCCGCGACTTCGTCTGCAGGGTATTTAGGTAACATTATACATGGTGGGTCAGATCCTATAGCAAATAATTAACCCACAGTATCGGCTATCGATTCTAAGTATATTGTATAGGTCTTAATTTTTTTTTAGAGTTGGTAAAAAAATAAAAAAATTGCATGGGATTCAGGCGTCGCTCACACAACCAATTCCATATAAAAATGTTTTTACCAACTCAAAAGAAAATTAAGTAGGTTTATCCCAAAAGTTGGCAACGTCGCATATAGTTGCCAAATGTTTCGCTGTTTTTATTAATTTCTCAATATTGCTGAATTAAAAAGGAAGATATCATTCTATGGTTGAATGACGCGTTTCGTTTTATGTTTGTTGGTTAGGCATTCAAATAATAAGATTACATTAAAATGCATTGAATCTGCGATGGAAAGTTTACAAAAGATGTTACTTCCATAATACTAAAAATTTCGTGTTCCTATAATAACTGTTGCAATCCATACTTAATGTTTTATTCAACCATAGAGCAATAGTTCTTGTTTTCATTCAGAAATTATATTCAGATGTAATATTCAGAAATTAATGAAAACAGCAAAATATTTGAGAGGGAGCAAAATCGCATTTTGCTCCCTCTAAACGGGGAACAAAGTACTCCTTTTCGAATAGGAGGCGTGAAAACGAATTTGAATTTGAATGATTGTGAGACGATGGCGGTTGTTGCAGGGACGCGGGAGAGCGAGGCCAAGTCCGGGTCGAGCGGGTCGGGCGCGTCGCTGGCGGCGGACGGCGGCGCGCGCCGCGACCTCTCCAGCGGCTCCGACCGCCCCGTGCTCTTCCTATAACGGTCGGGAACAATCATTATAATAATATCTGTTTATTTCAATGAAAACTTTAAATTACATTGATTAACGCATTCACTGCCACTTCTGTTTTACAAACTTTCGCGAGGTGCCACATCTGTCATTAAGGGAACATTACAACGCACATGTGCGTTCAAGACACTGCGGGAAAGTCAGCAAAACGCACATATGCGTCGGTGGCAGTGAATGCGTTAAGTAAGTAAAGTATTTAACTATAATCTTAAATAGGGATGACGACAGGGTGAAGAAATCGAAATTCTAATTAGTCCGTCAGTCAGGTAATAAAAAAATATTAGACACGTATTTTTTGTTTTGTCAAATTAACGAAAAATGACTAAGTAAAAACGCATTTAAGTTGGAGAGTGGGGGCTAACTACGTCACCGTTAGCTCTAAATCGTACAGTCGAGCTCGCCAATATATACACACTTTTGCACCTTACCGCGTTGTAATAAAGTCCAAAAGTGTACACACATTAATGAACTTGACTGTACCTAACCGTGACGTCACGCGACATTTCAACTCAATATATCTCCGTATAAGTTTGATTACGTGAAAAAAGAAAAAATACGTGTCCAATACTTTTCAATAATCTTCCTGATGGACTAAGGAAAAAAGTTGTCGTCATCCCTATTTAAAAAGATTTTTAAGTTAAGGAGTTGCACCTCAAATGGAAAATTGAAAATACATACATATTACATATTTACATTGTCTCAAACTTTCGCGATACACACTCATATTAAACACACTATTATCGGGACTTAATCGCGTAAAAACTATTTGTATTTTACCTCGACGTTTCGGCCGCGATGCAACGGCCGTGGTCACGAGAAGACTGAAGTGACGGTATCAGCATATTTTTCTTGTCGCGCGGGTGGTTCGAACTACCCGCACTTGATTTTTATTAATGCCACTCGGAATGTCAACAGGCCGGCACACAACACTAACAATGTCCGTAGATTTATCCGAAGGGGTATCTCGTCGCTTACACTTGCTAATCACTGGATTCCACGACGTCGATAACTTGAAACCATCCTCCCTATTGAAGTTAGGATGTTTTTTGATTTCCACCGCTTCGCGTACCATTCTTGAGTAGAAATGACGTTCAGTGGAAAGAATTTTGGGTTTATGTAATTCTATCCAGTGATTTGGTCCCGATTCCAGCAAATGCTCAGCAACGGCAGATTTATTCACCTGGCGATTCTTGACAGCTGCGATATGTTCTTTGACCCTTTCCGCGATGGTCCGCTTCGTCTGACCTATGTAGGAACTACCGCAACTGCAGTCTATCTTATACACGCCTGGCGCCTGATAGGGAATGACATCCTTTGGCGTTCTCACCCGTTCTGCTACTCTAGATAACGGCATATATACAGTCTTTATGGAGAATTTGTTCAATACTGTTCCAACTTTGTCCGTCACCCCTTTCACATACGGTAAGTACGCACATTGCCTAGGCACATCAGGACACTTTCCCCTCCTTTTCCTTCTGGACTGCCGTGCCCTCACCACATACCCATTCAAGAATCGCCAGGTGAATAAATCTGCCGTTGCTGAGCATTTGCTGGAATCGGGACCAAATCACTGGATAGAACATGAACATGAACATAGGCACCCCCCAGCCAGACAATTCCAGTTTAGAATTTTCGTCTGATACGGCAAGCGTATTATCATCCGTAGCAATAGACTTGGTAGCCGATCTCGAGCATGAACTCAGTCCGGGATTAACCCTTTGTACCACCAAGGCGGTACAAAATGTCAACTCGGAAGTCTAGTTCTTGCTTAAGGTCTGCATAATCATTACTACGGATCAAGACCAAGGGGCACAAATAATTGTTTAGGAGTGACACGCTCTGGGATGGGAGAGGACGATCGACTAGCCGCAACCGGTCGACCACAATCAGCCGGCTATGCAGCTCTGAGCCAATATAGGAAAGTAGGAGTGACGGGTATACTGTTGTCGGGATGAGCGTTGGTGCTTCCGATGAGTCTTGTTGGAGACGTCGATGATGACTAGTACTGTCAGCCTCACTCCATGGTTGACTTCCGAAGTTCCGTCCGACAGTTTTTTGTGAACTTTCAACAGCGACTTCTGACTAATGCTTCCAATAATTGTACAGTTCCCGCAGTCCTTTGAAGTCCTTGAACGTAGCACGTATTTCGCTCTACACAGAGATGGTAACGGCGCGACGTAAGGCTGGCTTTGGGTTTATTTGTGCAAGTTGTGCAGTTCCCATCTTTTCTCGAAGTCCTTGAATGTTGCTCAAACGTCGCTCTTTTTGAAGATGGTGGCGGTGCGGACTGAAGTTGGCTTCCACTTGTGCAGACTCCTACGAAGTCCTTGAACGATGCTCACAAGTCGCTCTACTCGGAGGTGGTGGCGGGGCGGGGCGAGGCTGACTTCAGTAAATGCAGTTCCCGTAGTCCGTCGAATTCCTTGAACGTTGCTCGCACGTCGCTTTACTCGGAGGTGGTGGCGGGGATGAGTGAGGCTTGCTCCAAGTTATGCAGATCCCGTAGTCCGTGGAAGTCCTTGAACGTTGCTCTCACGTCGCTTTACTCAGAGATGGTGGCGGGAAGGAGTGATGCTTGCTTCAAGTTATGCAGTTCCCGTAGTCCGTGGATGTCCTTGAACGTTGCTCGCATGTCGCTCTACTCGGAGATGGTGGCGGGGCATGGCCGAGGCTGACTTCAATTTATGCAGTTCCCGTAGTCCGTCCAATTCCTTGAACGTTGTTCGCACGTCGCTTTACTTCGAGGTAGTGGCGGGGATGACTGAGGTTTGCTTCAAGTCATGCAGTTCCCGTAGTCCGTGGAAGCCTTTGAACGTTGCTCGCATGTCGCTCTACTCGGAGATGGTGGCGTGGCGGGGAGGAGTGATGCTTGCTTCAGCTTGTGCTGATCCCGAAGTCCCTCGGAGTCCTTGAACGTTGCTCGCAAGTCGCTCTACTCGGAGATTGTGGCGGGGCAGGGGCGAGGCTGACTTCAATTTATGCAGTTCCCGTAGTTTGTCGAATTCCTTGAACGTTGCTCGCAGGCCGCTCTACTCGGAGATGGTGGCGAGGAGGAGTATTGCTTGCTTCAACGTGTGCTGATCCCGAAGTCCCTCGAAGACCTTGAATGTTGCTCGCAAGTCGCTCTACTCGAAGATTGTGGCGGGGCAGGGGCAAGGCTGCCTTCAATTTATGCAGTTCCCGTAGTTTGTCGAATTCCTTGAACGTTGTTCGTACGTCGCTTTACTCGGAGATTGTGGCGGGCGGGGAAAGGCTGACTTCAATTTATGCAGTTCCCGTAGTTTGTCGAATTCCTTGAATGTTGCTCGCACGTCGCTTTACTCGGAGGTGGTGGTGGGGATGAGTAAGGCTTGCTTCAAGTTATGCAGTTCCCGTAGTCCGTTGAAGTCCTTGAACGTTGCTCGCATGACGCTCTACTCGGAGATGGTGGTGGGGATGAGGAAGGCTTGCTTCAAGTTATGCAGTTCCCGTAGTCCGTTGAAGTCCTTGAACGTTGCTCGCATGACGCTCTACTCGGAGATGGTGGTGGGGATGAGGAAGGCTTGCTTCAAGCTATGCAGTTCCCGTAGTCCGTTGAAGTCCTTGAACGTTGCTCGCATGACGCTCTACTCGGAGATGGTGGTGGGGATGAGGAAGGCTTGCTTCAAGTTATGCAGTTCCCGTAGTCCGTTGAAGTCCTTGAACGTTGCTAGCACGTCGCTCTACTCGGAGATGGTGGCGGGGAGGAGTGATGCTTGCTTCAACTTGTGCTGGTCCCGAAGTCCCTCGAGGCCCTTGAACGTTGCTCGCAAGTCGCTCTACTCGGAGCTTGTGGCAGGGCAGAGGCGAAGCTGACTTCAATTTATGCAGTTCCCGTAGTTTGTCGAAGTCCTTGAACGTTCCTCGTATGTCGCTCTACTCGGAAGGCGGCGCAGAGTGAGGTTTCCTTCAACTTGTGCTGGTCCCAAAGTCCCTCGAAGTCCTTGAAAGTTGCTCGCATGTTGTTCTACTCGGAGATGTTGGTTTGCGTTCACCAGATCTCCTATTCCTCTCTTCTGCCAATGTGCGAGTTAAATTCACCAAGCACGATCAAGACTTTCGTTTTTGAATTAAAATAAGTGACCCACGTTTGGTGTCGTTTCCTCCGGGCATCCACATGTACCTAATTCCGGGAACCATGTTGATCTGTTTTCAAGTGGGTCTCTCATAAGCAAGCAACGTGAATATTATTTTTTGCCAACATTGTGTCGGTGTTGCGGTTTTTTGCTGGCGTCGCGACTCTTCTTACGTTCCAAATCACAAAATTGAGGCAGTCTAGATTCTCTTCGGTTTTCTGATGTTGTGGATCTGGTCTGGTTTGCTGTGGAGGAAAGCTTAAAGCTAAGATTTTTGACGATAAATAAATATAATATAATATTAATATGATAAAATAAATGAAAATGAATAATTATTAGCTGTGATGTTTGTGGAAGAGTATCACCTACGATATATGAATTTACTTATTTTACTTTAGTCTCGTCGAGTCCGTGTTAGTTCTTATTAAGTCGGGTTGTCAAGTTGTAGATAAGGACAAAGAGACCTTTGCGTCGCTTCTGCCCAAGTGCGATGCAGATGTTCGGGTCAACCATTGTTTGATGTTGGTGGCTTCGAAGAGACAGTGTTTGTGGAATTTGATTTTTTCTATTATTGGTCGCCTACTTGGGAGATAGTGAAGAATTCTAAGCCACAGCCACAGCAATATTTACAGGCCAACTGTTATTGTTATTTTGTGTGACCACCCTAAGAATCAATTTAAAGCCTTACCAATTGTGTAAATAGTCGGGGAGATATTTCGTATTTCGCGCTCTTTTATATGCGTTATTCGCAACTGTTAGTAAAAGTATGTACATGGGGTTTTACGGTTAGTTATTTTATTGAAACTATGAGATTTATTGTTGCTACTTGACGTTCTAACGGTCATTGTTTAGTTATATGTTACATTATCATAGTTCGCATGCAGTCAGTTCTCCCGGCAGTAAAATCGTGCTCTAGACGGAAATTCTGAAACGATCTCACCGAGTGGGATGACTAGTTCTCGGTGGCGTGCATGGTTTTATCCTCCCTGGTCTCCGGGACGGCTCTCCTTCCGCCTGTTGTGACCAGGCTAACCCAGGCTTTCCGAATTTGTGTGGAAGCTTCGCGTAGTTTTGTCACCTCCAAGGACACGTTCCTGACAGGCACTATTTACTGACACTGACGCCACTTTCTCTTGGACACGTTTCACAGAAGAGAACGCACTTTCATTTATTATGTGTATACTAAAAAAAGGTAACAGTATTACGGACAATCTACTTAAACAAATTCGACTGGCCTGCTCGAGAGAGGGACCCAAGCCACTTCACAAAAAAACGGTTCCCGGAACGACGCCTTTTTAGCAGATGTCGGAGCGGCCGACCGATCGCACCGCACGACCAACTCCGGCGGCGGGTGCCACGAGACTCGGGACCAAATCACTGGATAGAATTACATAAACCCAAAATTATTTCCACTGAACGTCATTTCTACTCAAGAATGGTACGCGAAGCGGTGGAAATCAAAAAACATCCTAACTTCAATAGGGAGGATGGTTTCAAGTTATCGACGTCGTGGAATCCAGTGATTAGCAAGTGTAAGCGACGAGATACCCCTTCGGATAAATCTACGGACATTGTTAGTGTTGTGTGCCGGCCTGTTGACATTCCGAGTGGCATTAATAAAAATCAAGTGCGGGTAGTTCGAACCACCCGCGCGACAAGAAAAATATGCTGATACCGTCACTTCAGTCTTCTCGTGACCACGGCCGTTGCATCGCGGCCGAAACGTCGAGGTAAAATACAAATAGTTTTTACGCGATTAAGTCCCGATAATAGTGTGTTTAATATTACATATTTATTTTGTGAAAAAACTTCCAAGTAAAGTTTATTGACCCGACGACGACGATGACGATGATGATGATGATGATGATGATGACGATGATGATGACGATGATGATGATGATGATGATGACGATGATGATGATGATGACTAACGCGCCATCTTCCGTGCTATTACATTCCAACCCGTTCCCGCAGGAATTTCGGGAAATCTACTCTTCGTTCCCCTACACTCCCTAAGGAATCTGCATGCCAAATTTCAGCTTTCCACTTCTAGTAGATTCGGCTGTGCGTTGTCTGACAATCACTTAGTAACGGAAGAGCTGTGAGCCGAACGCAAAGCATATTTTATTGCTTAACAGTTTACAACTTACAACGTCTAGGATTTCAAAAAAGAGTTCTAGTTGTAATATTAGTTGTAATTGTTTAGAAATACACTTTGCGTTCGGCTCGCCATCTAGCTTCAAGTAGCGGCAGCAACTGCTAAACGGTCGGGTAATCGGGGTTCAGCCACTGGACGCTAGATGGCGATCTAGTGTTAACCCGGGTTTCGGAGCACGCACTACAGTATAGGCTCTCCCACTCTTCTTGTATCATTTCCCTATGGTTGTATGCATATTGATGAATTGTATCTTTTTTTTTACAGGACCGAGCTGTAACTCGCACTGCCAAAAAACTAGAACTATACGAGCCGTCATAGTGGTAATATGTAAGTGTATACTATACAACATATTGTATGGCAATAATATTTATAATTTAATTACTTAATATCATGCTAACAAGACAGAACTCCAGTCGCGAAGGGGAAATCAGCGCGACCATTTATTTGTACTGCGTAATAGAAAACTACTGGTTTTTTTTACGTTTTTTTGGGTACTGAGAAATCATGATAATACTAATTGATTTTAAAGTGAAAAGAAATACTTTCATACAGCATATTTTACATGGTCTAAGAAAACAAGGTCTGCCGTTCCGGGTGACGTGTCACCGTAACGTCAAAGTCGAGTTGCCACCTTATTGCAATAAAACAAAAAGGAATGAAACGGAAATGTTATAATGCAAAATGAATTATTTGCGCATTACAATTGTCATTTACTTGTTTAAGCACACAAAATGGGACAAGTTAAAAACAAATTAACGTTATAATTTAATGAAACACTCACAGGATACATGGGGGTCGGGGATTATTTTAATACACCACTTGCAACACACAGCAGTGCGAATGACGTTAGGGTGACACCCACACTACTACAGAATACCGGACTGTCATACCTGGCGAAGTATATTATTGTATCATTCATATTTTATATTAGTTGTGATTCCAAAATTGATTATAAAACAGATGGGCCGTCTACACGATTGTACAATAAAAATAATATTCCAAGGACATTCTACGATCTGACGCAGGGTCCGTTCGGATGGCTACCACCATCTTATCCGCTAACCTGCCGGCAAACAACAGAGCTCGAACTGTTGTGTTCCGGTAATAGGGTAAGCTTGTGAAACTATACCAGCATAGATACGTTCAATTCTTGTCTTAAAGGTTGGATTCGTAATCTTATGATATGATTCCTTATGATCCAAAGGTTGCCAACCAATGTTATAAAAAAGTGGCATTTTCGTCAAATCGCGAACAAAGGCCGGGCGGGGCACATTGCTCGCAGGACTGATGGCCGATGGGGCCGGAACGTTCTCGAGTGGCGCCCGCGAACCGGGAGACGAGCTGTCGGTAGGCCTCCAACAAGATGGAGCGACGACCTCGTGAAGGTCGCGGGAAACCGGTGGAAGCGAGTAGCACAGGGCCGGTCTGAGTGGCGAGCCTTGGGGGAGGCCTATGTCCAGCAGTGGACGTCTTTTGGCTGAAATGATGATGATGATGAACAGAGGCTATGTAAAATATGTCGATTTTATTAGACTGTCAATTTCCTTACATTACGGCGTACATCGGAAATAGCCAGGGAACTTCAAGTTTTCATACTTCGCCTGTACAGCGCCATCTAGATGTAGCTCATGAAGTTCAATTTGTATGCAGGCTGCCTAGGCAGCGACATCTATTATCGCATTTAACACTTATTTCGGGCGTACGCTGATTTGTTTGAAGGTTGTCCTTGTAATGGTGTATTTCTGATTTTACAATATACAATGACAGACAGAAATCGTGTATTCGTCTATTATGTTATGTGGAACGGCTAGATTTTTTTTAATAGTAGATTGTAAGGAGTCATACAGGTCCTGTATATAAGTGTAGTGTATGATTGATTAGACTTTAATATAAGCTGGTCCGATGTTGATATAATTTGTACGATCTATTGATTTTGGAAGATTAATACTAAAACAATTTTTTTTTCGAAACGTTTATTTTGGTCATGAACTAGCTCTGGCTCTGGTTTTTTTTATGTAAAAATAATATCCATTGCTGTTATTATTAATGTGAAAGTAACTCTGTCTGTCTGTTACTTCTTCACGCTTAAACCGCTCGACCTATCTAATATATAAAATTCTCGTGTCACAGTGTTTGTAACCAAACTCCTCCGAAACGGCTCGACCGATTCATGTGAAATTTGGAGTGCATGTTCAGTATATCTGAGAATAGGACGTAAGCTATTTTTCATATCCAAAAAAATAAATCAAAGGCGGTACGAAGTCCGCGAGGTCAGCTATTTTATATGAAATCTAGTGTGGAGTCCCGGGGAAGGACATAGGCTACTTTTTATCCCGGAAAAACAGATAGTTCCCGTGGGAACGCAATAACCAAATTCCGCGCGGGTGATGTCGCGGGCAGAAGCTAGTTTAACCATAAGTTGAGGATTTACATATTCAATGGATATTAGTACCATTTTTATTGTCAACCGTAAAGCTGTACAATATAGGTTTTTCAGTTATTTGACAGTCACAGACAAATTAACATCAAGACTTCGCATAGCCGGGCGACCCCTGCTGCCACTATTAGAGGTATTTACCTTCAAGTTCCAGACACGCCTCTAATTCTAACTTCAGTCTGTCAACAGCACTCGCTCAATAAACATTAACAAAATAAATAGTAATATGCATTATTGTGCAGTGAAATTGTGTGGTCGTAATGCCAAAAACTCAAGTTTACGAAAGGATGAAGTATCATTTCACAGGAAAGCAGATTTTAACTGAATTTTACATTTTTCAATCATAAAAATATGTCCGCCATAAGAATACTCGTAAAGATGTCGTATCGTGTTGTCCCACTTTTTCACGCGCTTTAATTATATATCCATTCTTGTCTAGCACATTGTCTGTGGGCTCCTCCGTTTTGGCAGCGTCGGTCCTATACAAAACTTCACTGAAGCGATGTCTTGATGTTAATTTGTCTGTGTTGACAGTTTTATAATTAGTGTTCCAAAATCAAGAAGATTCCCATTTTGATTATTATTCCAATATAAAATAAAAGGTCAATATAAAAATTATAGTGTAGATATGGACAAAAATGTTTTTTCGTTTAATTATGGAATTGATTAGATATGTGCCATTTACGTTCATTAATTTATATTAATTTTTATTTAACCTCTTAATATAATTCGGTATATTAAATAACAAGAAATCTATTGCTACATAAATACATGGTGGGTCAGATCCTATTGCAAATAATTAACCCACAGTATCGGATATCGATTCTAAGCATATTTTATAGGTTTTTAATTTTTTACAGTTGGTAAAAATATATTTTGTATGGGACTCGGGCGTCGCTCACACAACCAATCCCATACACAATTTATTTTACCAACTCGAAAAAAATTAAAGTCCTATACAATATACTTAGAATCGATAGCCGATACTGTGGGTTATAATTATTTGCTATAGGATCTGACCCACCATGTATATATTATGACATCCCTCTCAAACATTCGATGACTGCATTTATCAGAGTGAGAGATCAAAAAACGCGTATATCGTTTTTATTTATCAAGCATTTGCTATGTCTTTTTATAAATCTGTAACATTGTCATACTTATTTTTTTCTGGAGTAACAATCATACTTTTTTTTACTGAATAAGGATATTAGACACAACGATGACATGAAATATGTGTCGTTAAACCGACAGAAAAAAACAGTGTTGCCCACAGAAATATTATATATACATGGTACGTTTATCGCCTTTTTTATTTTATATTTTACACAAAAACATATTTATATGTATGTCCAAGCCATGTCAAATAATTAGCAATTTACATTGTAAATATAATTTAAAAAAAATTGTAATTTACCTCTAAGTGTATTGACAAAAGTCAATTTTCAATTTAAACTACATATGGCAGCATTATTTTCATTTGGCAATAGACAAGAAATGTGCATAATTTGGCCACTAGGAGCGCTGCAATCGCTTGACCCAAACCATGTGGCAATTACATAGAGAAATATTTGTTGTTATTGGTTTTAACTTAAATTATTAAAAAAATGCCGCGCTGTGCAGTTCCAATATGCAAAGAGAACTGACGACATGTATTTCCGAAAGACTTGGTATGTATCTGGGGCAGGTATAATTGCATTAGGATGTCTTCATTTTCGTCACAAATAACTGAACCAAAATTGAATTTGTGGTCAATATTTAACAATTTTAAACAAATCTTCTTAAAATTTTCAACAAAAAACCTGTCAAAATTTGACAGCTGCAGTGTTTGGGTTTTGGTTTGGGTCAAGCGTTTGCAGCGCCATCTAAGTCCAGCTTTGCGTATTCTTGTCCATTACCTAATCAGGTGACAAGCTGGCTATGTTTCAAGCAACATGTCAGTTCCTGACAAGATTCTTTTGTCGGTAACTTGACAAATGACATGTCAGATTTGTCAGAAATATTTACCAATGCGTTGAAAGAAAATTAAACAAAATAGAAATTGAAGTTACATTGAATTTATGCATTAGTAAATATTTTTAGCAAATAATACTTTGCATAGCATTATTTAAACATACGAATATGTGAAAGTCACAAAAGCTAAGCTAAAAAAAATGTATACGTAGTTATATTTATAAATGAATGTCTATAATTTAAACTTGCATGAAATTGCATTTAGGGTATCCGTTATGTGATTTATAAATACTATGATATTTGGATTAGGGGCAAGTGAATCTTTAGCCGTGGTGGCCTAGTGGTTCGACCTACCGCCTCTCATGCAGAGGGTCGGGGGTTCCATTCCGGCTCGCACCTCTAAGTTAACTTATGTGCGAAATTCAATTTGAATTTACCACTGAGCTTTTCGGTGAAGGAAAACATCGTGAGGAAATCTGCACGCATGCGAGCCGGAATCGAACCCCCGACCCTCTGCATGTGAGGTGGTAGGTGAAACCACCAAATTACAAATGCATAGCATTCACATTAAATCTTGAAAGAAAAACTTGTAAAAAAACTTGCCTCTAGACTAATATATTATCAGTAAATATTCCATTTAGAGCTACGTCATTAAAATTCAAAAAGTATGATGAGAAAAAAATAGATCATCATAATGTACTTGCCAAATTTTTAGCCTCTTTAAAAAAACTCGGTCGCAAGCATGCCTTTGAACATGACGATGACAATTAAGAGGGTTTATCCCGAAAGTTGGCAACGTCGCATATAGGTGTCAAATGTTTCGCTGTTTTTATTAATTTCTCAATATTGCTGAATTAAAAAGGAAGATATCATTCTATGGTTGAATGACGCGTCTCGTTTTATATTCGTTGGTTAGGCATTCAAATGATAAGATTACATTAAAATGCATGGAAAATTCGATGGAAAGTTTTCAAAAGATATTACTTCCATAGTACTAAAAACTTCGTGTTCCTATGATAACTGTTGCAATCCATACTTGATGTTTTATTCAACCATAGAGCGATAATTCATGTTTTCATTCAGTAATATTCAGAAATTAATGAAAACAGCAAAATATTTGACAGCTATTTGCGACGTTGCCAACTTTCGGAGTAAACCCTCTTAATTAAAAATTACTGTATATCGTAAAAAATATCACATGGGACATTAGAGTGGAATCAAATGCATACATTTTTATCTTAACTTGTACCAGCAATGACAAGTCTCAAGACAAAGCGACAAATGTGTAAACACTGACTCTATTGCTATTAATGGGGGCTATCGCGTGTGAATTTGCCACTAGAGGCGCTAGTGTCGCGTGAGGTCCAATAACATTCACTTTTCACTGGTTTTGGCGGGCTTCGTGATATAAATTGTAATTTCTTTAATTTACCTGTTGAAAAGTGAATTCCTTCGTGAAATTATCGCAAATATGGATTATTTGGCGATGAGTGTGAACGCTTTGAAAATGTTTTTTTCGAACAAAACGGAACTGCACATGATTGCGGCATAGATACTCGATATTATGATAGTCATTTATAATAAATAAACTTAATGAGATTCAAGATTTTAAAACTTTGTTTCGGCGCCGATCTTATAGTCGATCTTATAGTCGATCCTTAGACAGCTATACCTCTGGACCTTAGTCAACAGTGGCGCCAACTGGTGAGCAAAGAAACGATAATCCCCATAAGAGTCGCTGTATAATGTATACATATTTTGACGCCTTGGCCGAATAATTATATTTGCTTTTGAAAGAAAAACGCGAAAAGAATTTAGCATGACTATATTTTTTATGTCAAGTAAAATTACGCGTAAGCCAAGAAAACCAAGTATCTCTTGTTGAATGTTGATTTCTTATTAAAGTACATATCAATTTTATTTGTAGTGAAACTTTTAAAGGCTTTGAGACAGGATCTTTATATAAATTTATGTATATAATAATAACCTACGTGGCTAATTCTTTGTTGCTGAACAAACGTAAATGCCAGGAATAGGCTTGTATGGAAAATGTTTCAACCCATTGACCTATAATAAGTAATAACATATGGATAAACATTGCCTAACAGAATATATCAAAATATATGGAGCAAACTGACATTAGAAAATACGTTCCAATATGCTAATAACGCCTCTTTATAACGAAGGCCAAACGGGTGCCCGAGCTGTTCGGGCACCCGTTTTGACGGCGCCATTTTTCTCCGGCTGATTGTGAATCCTTACTTATAATAGATCAATGTTTGAACCCCTACTACATATTTTATTTTTTCATCATTTTATGTTTTGGTGAAATTCCTACGACAAAGTCCTGTCTCGCATTGTTTTAATCTAAATTATGTAGAAAAAAAACTTTAAATTGTATGTCGGCATAATTATATCATGTATTAATAAATGTAATACGACCATGCATTTATTTGAAAATCGTTTTGCATTGCCAAAATAATTCATTATTATTTTTTTGTAAATATATTAACAATACTCATTTATGTCACGCTAATAATTTATTATAATACTTTGACGATATAGAAAAATAAATTGAAAAATAGCTGAAAATGTTTTATTGGAGCAGTTTTAGAAAAAATATTCGAGCGCGTCAAATTTTCAAAAATGTGAAATGTAGCCGAACGAGACTGTTTGAAAAGCTTTGGAGGTGACGCAACCTCGTGGTAGCGTTTTTAAAATGCCCTACACGCGCGGGAATATACAGGGTAGTTTAGTTTCCCATATCGACTCATCGAACACAAGTCAAACGGAAAGTAAAAACTACTACTACTACAGGCTATTTGCGTCCCACTGCTGGGCACAGGCCTCCCCTCATCATGAGAGGGTTTGGGCTATAGCCCCCCCCCCCGGGCCCAGTGCGAATTGGGGACTTCGCACACATCTTCGAATTACTTCGCAGATGCGTGCAGGTTTCCTCACGATGTTTTCCTTCACCGAAAAGCTGTGGTAAATTCAAATTGAATTTCGCACATAAATAATTTCAGAGGTGCGAGCTGGATTTGAGCCCGCGATCCTCTGCATGAGAGGCGGTAGGTCAAACCACTAGGCCACCATGGCTGTATTTTCGCACATAAAAAGCACATAAGTAAAAGCTGGTACAAAATAATTCACACAAATATGACACGCTCCAATAAGGCCCAAAATTCCGCATTGGGCTCCCATACTATAATCTTACGTATAAAAAAAATCGCCGTGTGTTAGTTTAGCTAAGGCTGGAGAACCGCTGGACCGTTTTGGCTGATTCTTTTTTTGTTTTATTCCCCGTGATTCGTGCAATATACGATAAATTTACATGAATTCAGAAGGTTTAGAATTGAATTTAAAGGTATTGACTATTTATTATATCAAAACTCTATCAAGATATTTTAGTCGTTTTTTTTTCATTTTATCAAGATATAGTTATGGAATCCTTCATATTTTTCTTCGCTTCGTGCTTCTGTTTTATGTATGTACAGGTTAACACAACTAGAAGGCGCGTGGATAAAGCAAAAATAGACACTGTGTCAACGGCTTAAGTGCTTCGCTGCGTGCCTTCTTAGTTGGGTCGTGCTGTATTAGTTTATGTATGTTTATATTTAGAATAGTATTTATGTAAATTTATCGTATATTGAACAATTTGTCAGCATTCTAGTATTTCTGTTGATTCTTTCTCCTACAATGCAATTACTCATTTCTGTTTGGCCCAATGGTTGACTGGTAGAGAATGCCTTTAGGCATTAAGTCCGCCATTTGTATACATTGTGTATGTGCAATGAAATTTTAATCAATATTTTATATCGTCAAAGTGTTGGTTGCGTTGTGATAACAGCCAGTTATCGACTGCGCTCTCACTTGTATATTATTGTAGTAATTTAAAGTTATTTTTATGGATCAGTACATATATTATATGATTCTAATTTTAATAAATAGCATTTTGTAATGTATCTTGTTGTTTTATTGTAGAATTTAGCATAACTTTGTACAAGCAGGTTTCACGGTGTAACAGAGTGGAGCAAATGGCCGAGACAGTTTTCAAACCGCCAAGGGAGGCGCGACGGTAATATTACTACTACTACAGCCTTTTTGCGTCCCACTGCTGGGCACAGGCCTCCTATCATCACTAGATGGTTTGGGCTGTAGTCCCCACGCGGGCCCAGTGCGGATTGGGGACTTCACACACATCTTTGAATTACTTCGCAGATGCATGCAGGTTTTCTCACGATGTTTTCCTTCATCGAAAAGCTCTGTTCAAATTGACTTTCGCACATAAGTAAACTTAGAGGTGCGAGCCGGAATCGAACCCCCGACCCTGTGCATGAGAGGCGGTAGGCCGTACTAGGCCACCACGGCTTCGGCGACGGTAATACTACTTACCAATAGCAGGCGTGTATAGTCAACTAGAGCAAAGACATATATGGTCAAAGCGGCAAAATATCTATACAAAATGTTATAATACCGGGCTTGAGGGGGTATTTAACCTCGAAACCCGCTATGATTTTTAAGGAGAAACACTTCGGCAATCAAATACGGAACGAAAGTAAATCGATGATGGAAACCTTTCCATCAGGAGCTTTTTGGTGAGTACCTACTCACCAGAAGGCCTTCTTTCAAAAATTTCACATAGTTACAAAATTTACATTTGCGTTACATGTATAAAATATACATATAGGTACGTAGAGATCTTCTACTATCTAAAGTCCCGCGCCTTCACATTTCAAAACGCTTCAATGTATTTAAAAAGCACCACCAACACCCTCAATACATGTGTGCGTATTGAGACAGCCATCAACTATGCGTTGAGAGTGTTGGCGGTGCTTTTTAAATAATGATAAAAAAATGTAGTGTTTTGAAATGTGAAGGCGCGGGACTTTAGATAGTAGAAGATCTATGACACCAGGTAAAGTTCTCTTTGAAACAGTTTTTAGGGTTCCGAAGTCCACAAGGAACCCTTATAGTTTCGCCATGTCCGTCCGTCCGTCCGTCCGTCTGTCCGCACTATTGCTCGGAGATTCTTAGGTCTAGAGAGCTGTAATTTGGCATGAATATGCATATTAGTTACGCTGGCAAAGTGGTACAATAAAATTTAGAAATATATTTTTTTATAGGTTACCTCCCGTACTCGTAAAGTGGGGATGTAATTTTTCTTTCTTGTGTACCCCATGGTGCGGCATATCGTTAAATAGGTCTTAAAAAAATATTGTGGGTTTGTTAAAACCATTTTTTGATTAATTGATGCGTTTGTGAAATATTAAGCTTTAAAGTGCTATTTGTTTTGTTAGGGTCGCGTGTCCCCCCCCCCCCCCCTTCTGCCAGCTAAATGGTGGTATTTGGATGGCTGAAAAAAATCACGGTTGTGGCATATATAACGTAGTTGAAAGGAAAACTATCAGAGCTAAGTAGGCTATACAAACTTACGAGTAATAGTCGACCAACTTATGATGATGATTTTTCTCGAGCGGCAGGGGCGTCGGGCGGGCACGGCATACCACAGGCTAGCTAGATGCTAATAAGTCTTAGAAAGGTACTGTGGGCATCGTCAACTTCGGAACCCTATACTTTGCGCGTGGCCCGACACGCACTTGGCCGGTTTTTTATTTAGAAGACGCGCGTGTTATGTTATTTGCTTATAAGATGACAGGTTCATTCTTGCTCGGTGTGTGCGTGAAGCGGCGGCGAGCAGGCACAACAATGCCGCTGATGTTGTTTTCAGTGCCGTCGCTAGATGGCGCCTTAGTGGGGTTTGGATAATAGGGATGACGACAACTTTTTTTCCCTTAGTCTATCAGGAAGATTATTGAAAAGTATTGGACACGTATTTTTTCTTTTTTCACGTAATCAATCTTATAAGGAGATATATTGAATTGAAATGTCGCGTGACGTCACGGCTAGGTACGATCTATACCTAACGGTGACGTAGTTAGCCGCCACTCTCCAACTTTAATGCGTTTTAACTTAGTAATTCTTTGTTAATTTGATAAAACAAAAAATACGTGTCTAATATTTTTTTATTACCTGACTGACGGACTAATCAGAATTTCGATTTCATCACCCTGTCGTCATCCCTATTGGAATTGGATTTGAGGGTGGAATAAAGGAGATATTTAAAAGCCGTAACACATCAACTCTAATGAGAACAAAAGTCGCTGAATACATATTTAGCCGCTTTCGCCGGATAACAAATATTTGCTTGACTGTCCTTACATACAAACGTAATTACCTACGTTTTCTTTCGCTGACTACTTATAGGATTTAGATCAATACATATAAGCACAGAATATTTAATAGTGCCCATATAGAATGGCCACGGAATCACCCGCCTGAATCTAGCCGGCGCGCAGCTCGCGCCCAACTCGCCCTTACCGTCATTAGTTTCATCCGGAGATGGAGAGTGGATCACTGGCCCGCGTAGTGGTACACACACGATTACAAGTGTACAGACGTCCTCGCACGCAAACATCGACAATAGGGATGACGACAACTTTTTTTTCCTTAGTCTATCAGGAAGATTATTGAAAAGTATTGGACACGTATTTTTTCTTTTTTGACGTAATCAATCTTATACGGAGATATATTGAGTTGAAATGTCGCGTGACGTCACGGTTAGGTACGATTTATACCTAACGGTGACGTAGTTAGCCCCCACTCTCCAACTTTAATGCGTTTTAACTTAGTCATTCTTTGTTAATTTGATAAAACAAAAAATACGTGTCTAATTTTTTTATTACCTGACTGACGGACTAATTAGAATTTCGATTTCTTCACCCTGTCGTCATCCCTATTCGTTCGAATTGTGTTCGGAATCGTGATTTTATAGGCCGTGTCCGCCGTGTGATATAAGTTACATGATAAATATATGACAGTTAGAGTAGAGAAAAGAAAGTTATCAGCAGTAACAATTTATTTACAATAAATATAATTCATTCGATTCGGAGCTACATGGTCACAAACAGACACATACATGTCAAACTTACATTACGATACCCCTTTTTACCAGACTGCGCCAGAAAGAGGGTTACGTTTTCGAGTGAATGTATGTATATTTCTTTGGCACGCTCTTTGCAGGCTAAACGGCTCGAGGATTTTAGCATGTGACGTGTGTTCGTCTTAATTGTGAGCGTGACTTTATTTTCTTAAGTAGAGTTATTTGAGTCGGGTTTACAAAAAAACAGTACACGAGATCATCTAATCAGCATTGGTATTGAGTATAAACGGCATTCTTCAGCCGACACTCTCTGGGGTCGCCGGATCGTAGAATCGTATACGACTTTTTATATTCCGAATTCTCACCATCGTTCTTAGCGTAATTGCGAAGCCCCATTACCGCTAATCCGATCCCGACGAACGCTACGGCAGTGCCGCACATAATCTCCGGGATTTCCCACCAGCCTCTACGAAATAGCCCAATAAGCGTTTTGGGGAATCTCACTTGGTGACCAATTTCTTTCGGTTCTGGCATGACTCTCTTTTACGTGAGAATAAAACTGAGTACGCCAATCAAGAAGTACTGTAACCACGATTATAATGTATATTTTGACAATGATGACTTTATATCTACTTATGAGGAAAAAAATCCTAATGCCAGTATTATGATAGAAGGATAGGTAATCTATCTATCTATCTATATATATAAAAATAGAAACTGACTGACTGACTTACTGATCGATCAACGCAGAGGCGAAACTACTGGTCGTAGAGAGCTGAAATTTGGCATGCAGGTTCCTTAGGGAACGTAGGGGAGCACTAAGAGAGATTTTTGGAAATTCCCACGGGAACGAAAAAAAACGGGATTTTACATTTTAATATCTCTGCGCATACGAAGTTGCGGGGAAAAGCTAGTCATATTATATATAAACGTAAATCTCAAGCGTACATGGTATTATGAACGTGAAAGTAAATCATTATACATATACGTCCTACTGATTTTTATGAAATTTGAATTTTTTTTATACTACTGAGAGTGGTAAGGTCATTTTTGTTCATAATTCGAAAATGTGCCCAAAATCCTGGGCTTGTTGTGTCTTTATCTCTCGTTATGAGGTAGATAACGCGGGATGCAAGCGGTCTACGCCCCTCACACCCCGCGCAACTGTCACATGGTCACATAGATAGTTCCAGTTATTACTACTACTTCCATGTTTGATTCGGCATTCTTCTAGCAGTCTGTGGTACGGCGGATATGCGGATATAGATAAGAGAAAACAATCTACGCACGTCTAAAAGTGTCCGTTGAAATACATATTTTGGCGGCGCCACTTTAGAAGAAGCGTAAAATTTTAATGAAAACACAATGCTTAGTAGTAGCAGTGGGTTTTATATAAAGATTTATTTACCCTACACCCATATCATGAATCCTCTATGATGCGTCGAAATATCGGTAGTAATGACATCCGCTATGAATTATGAAAGCAAGGTCTGTTAAAGCCAATTTACTATCCGTGGTCATAAAATAAAATTCAATTTACAACGCCAAAATCCATATTGTAATGACATTCAAAAATTTAGAACATCTTCGAAAAGCAATGCCCGCCTGAATTCATAAGTCAGACTGGACGAAAGTTTGTTCCAAATTGAAATGTTGGCTCTATTTAGTCTACGCCTTCAATTGAAAATCGAATGTGTGACGCTGACGTATTTGAATAGCCACTGTTGTAGGCAGTTTTTGTAGCATCTTAAAGAATTTATAATATGTTTAATTTATAAAGTGGTTTATGCAAATGTACATATTTATTCCAAAACACTCATGTGATCTTGTTATGTAACTCGCCTGACGGCGAGTCGTGTTTTAAGGCCAGTGATTATATGACAGTTGCATAAACTATTATTATTCATTTGTAACCAGTAAAATAAACGGAGTTATATTTATAATATAAAGAGCTGGCAGCTTCCTCATACAACGCTTGAGCATCGCTATACAACGGGGAAATGCTGCCAGCATCTTCGGGACCATGCCGCGGGGGCCGTTTATAGATTTTGTTTAATTTTATGTATTTTTAAGTATTTATAAGTAATTTTAGTTATTTTTAATTCTTGTTTAGTATAGTAGTAAACACTATAATCTTCTAATATATCATACCATAGACTATATTTAAAGCATTTAATAAATGCTATGTGTTATTTTTATTAATTCATAATTTTAAAAGTAAAATATTTTCTCTTTCACTGTACTTTCACAGCAGTTTTCTTGATAATTTCATAAATTCACTTCTAACCCTTTTGTTACTCCGGCGCCACTCTGGAGGTATTCGGAGCCCTTACACTGTACCCTTCCAATTACATGTGAGATTGCCCTCCATTACCTCTACCTTCCATAATCTGTGGACCCTTCGGAATTGTCAACTTCATGTCAAATGTCAAATGCATGACACTGACAGCAAGCTACCTCGTACCTATGCCGAAATACCAAAGCAAAGTGGTTTATTCCTAAATTTACGCGAATCTAAGTGAATTTACAAAAGAAGTAAATCACCAATGGCTGCAGCTACATCCAGACGATCACTTGGCCAACTCCTCAAACAAGGATGGAACGAAATCCCCGAAATATTAGCCACAACTGGAATAGCCTTAGTTGGAATGGGGTTAGCTTCAATGGGATGCTATAACTACATGAAAAACGACGGCGATAATAAGAGATACAAGATGGGCTACGTCGTTATGAGACCCGATGACCCGAAAGCTAAATTAATTCGCAAAGATTGAATCGATTCAATGTTGTATTAGTTGCAGTTATTATGTAATAAAATTGTCCTCTCATGTCGTGTTTTACTAAGAACTAGCTTTTCCCCGCGACTTTCGCTGGATCGAGTCTTATATTTAACCTCTTACGCCTTTTTCAGTCCCTTAAGGATGATTTCTGTGATAAAGTATCCTAATGCTGATAATGTAACTTTTTTTATAGGTGAATGTTTCTTTAATTAGATTGAATAGTTTTAGAGTTTATCCATTACAAAAAAGCATCTTTCCTTTTTGTAATTTACTACCACAGCCTATTTGCATCCCACTGCTTGGCACAGGCCGCCTCTCATCATGAGAGGTTTGGGCTATAGTCCACACGCGGACCCAGTGCGGACTAGGTCTTACAGGTGCGAGCTGGAATCAAACCCCCGACCCTCTGCATGAGAGGCGGTAGGTTGAACCACTAGGCCACCACGGATTCTTCGAATCTTATACTCAACCTCTACTATGCCCCATTTTCAGTCCCTTAAGGATGATTTCTGTGATAAAAAGTATTCTTTATTACTGATTTTGCACTTTTTATAGGTGAATGTTTTTTTTTAATTGATTGAATAGTTTTAGAGTTTATCCATTACAAAAAAGCATTTTTCCTCTTTGTAGTTTTGGGATACACAAAATAGGGATGACGACAGGGTGAAGAAATCGAAATTCTAATTAGTCCATCAGTCAGGTAATAAAAAAATATTAGACACGTATTTTTTGTTTTATCAAATTAACAAAGAATGACTAAGTTAAAACGCATTAAAGTTGGAGAGTGGGGGCTAACTACGTCACCGTTAGGTATAAATCGTACCTAACCGTGACGTTACGCGACATTTCAACTCAATATATCTCCGTATAAGTTTGATTACGTGAAAAAAGAAAAAATACGTGTCCAATACTTTTCAATAATCTTCCTGATAGGCTAATAAAAAAAAAGTTGTTGTCTCCCCTATTCACTTGTATTTTAATTAATTTATTTATTTAATTCAAGCAATTCCCTGATGTGTCTAAAAATCATATTTTCACTGTTAGAGTTGTTCATGTTAGTAAGAGAGTTTATCTAGTCTGTTTTTGAACTGGTTAACACTTGTAGAGTTCACTGTGTCGGTGGGTAGTTTATTCCATGCATTAACAATCCGGTTTGAGATAAAAGTTTTTGGATATGTTGGTGTTGGATCTTGTAATAGCCAGTTTCTCAGTGTGTTTAACTCTGTACAGCATCTAATTCCCTAATTAGGTACCTACTCTTCCGAATGAATTTGTAGAGTTTCTTATACTGAAGGCATTGTTTACACGAAAATCCATACTAATCCACATTAATATTTTATTATTGTAAATGCGAAAGTAACTCTATCAGTCTGTAACCTCTTCACGCTTCAACCGCTTTATCTATCTATGGAGATAGATAGATGGAGTCCCGGGAAAGGAAATAGGCTACTTTTTATCCCGGGAGAACGCATAGTTCCCGCGGGAACGAGTTAACCGAATTCCACGCGGGCAGAAGCTAGTATTATAAAGGAAAAGCGCATGTTTAGCTTCTGAAGCTAGCCAGGGGGGATGGCTAATTTTTTCAGGTCATTTTGTATGGGAAGACCAAGATCCAGGGGGGGCAGCTGCCCCCCCTTTTCCCATGGGTACGGCCTTGCCAGCGGTTGCAGCGTGAAGAGGTAAGTAACAGATGGAAAAAGTTCTTTCGCATTTATAATATTAGTTTGGATCTGAGGATCCAAACTAATATTATAAATGCGAAAGGATCTGAGGATCATATTATATCAAATGAATGTCACATAATAAATAACTAAAGGAGATGACCCGCATTCAAGCAGGCAACCACCCAAGGCCTCGCGCACACTTACGATTCACTTACGATATAACCCAAGTTCCAACAAGATGGTGGAAGCAAGTATCACAGGACCGGTCTGAGTGGCGTGCCTTGGGCGAGGCCTATGTCCAGCGGTGGACGCCTTTCTTGAGTTCAAGTTCAAAAATACATATAAATCTGTATTTGTATTTCGCGCGTTAAAAAAATTACGACAGACCATTCGGACTTTTCGTTGCTGCCAACTGCAGTGCGCTAAACAAATCTATTCGTGTGTTCACAGCTTAAGTTCGGGGATTCCCGTGTTTCATTTCATTCAGGACGGGGATTTATGAATAAATGTAACTTTCCGCTGGTGAATTTTTTTATCAAAACAGTTGGACCGATTTTGATGATATTTGGTGTGGAGATACTTTGATACCCTGCCCTGGCTATTAACGTAGGATAGTTGTCATCTCGATATTTTCACTAAAACAAGTTTTCCCATTGTAAAAATATTTTATTTTTAATTACCTCAACCTAATTTTAACTAGGTATAACATTCACTTGTTTCCCTAATTATGTCAAAAACCCTCACCCACGGCGACTTTTTGTAGCGATATATTTTTTTACACTTTCTCATTTCCCAGAAATACTTATCATGCATGATTTTAACAGTTCGAATAAATCAGCAGCGCCACACCAGAGGCGAGGCGAAGCCGCGAAATGTCAAACACTGACATTTCCAATATTTTTAAACACTACGAAGGGACTTGAGAACACGACTCAACGTTCAATACAGCCACACTAATGATAAACTCAAGTCGGCCGCAAGCCGCAGCGATCGGTCGGAGACATTGACAACCCACCTTAAGCAAACTGTCAAAAGTGACAATTCCAATTCTTTTTTAATTCGACTACGAATTGAACGATTTGTTATTATAAATATTATAATATTCTTTGGACGACATGGAATTGTAAGTACCCGAACCATTTTCTACTTTACCTACCTGTAGTCTTTATATTCCCATATTTATGAGAAAATATAAAAACTATTGAAGTTACTTTATTTACTTATTTATTTATTTATAGCCTCTTTTCAGAAATTTTTACAATAAAATACTTAAAACTACAGTAACCGAAATTTTAATCTATTTCTGTGTGTCTTCTGGCAAAGGCCTCCCCCAGTCTCCCAAAAACTATTGAAGTTACTAACCTAACCTAAATCCTGACCCAACCTATGTTTATAGAGTAACTAGCTGTTTCCCGCGACTTCCTACGCGCGTAAATATTAAAATGTATAATCCCACTTTTTCCAGTTCCCGTGGGAATTTCGGGAAATCCTCTCTTAGTGCTCCCCTACACTGCCCAAGGAACCTACGTGCCAAATTTCAGCTATCTACGACCGGTGGTTTGGCCTGTGCGTTGATAGTTACATCAGTAAATTACTTTTGCCTTTTATATATATATATATATATATATATATATATATATACAGATATATTATATATACAGATATATTATATATTAAAATTTCCGAGTCTGTATGCTTATGTCAGAATTTTTAATAGTACTACATATAGAATGGCCACGGAATCACCCGCCTGAATCTAGCCGGCGCGCAGCTCGCGCCCAACTCACCCTTATTACCGTCATTTGTTTCATCCGGAGATGGAGAGTGGATCATTGGCCCGCGTAGTGGTACACACACATTTACAAGTGTCAGACACAGATGTCCTCGCACGCAAACATTGACACTTCATTGGAATTGTGTTCGAAATCGTGCTTTTAAAGGCCGTGTCCGCCGTGTGCTTATGTGCACACCAGCCTCGTGACAAGCTAGAGACTAGCTTTACTTTATAGACATGTAAGGCACCCCTGGATAATGTATGCGGGATATGCGTTTTCTCCCTGCCATTATGCTGGTTTAAAATATTAAAGACAAAACAATTTCCTTACAGAGTAGTCTCAAAGATAGAACGCGGACGGACCGTGAAACTAATTTGCTCAATGATCGTATATGAAGATACGAGGGCCACAATACAAACTGAAACAATCAATGTGGGTCAGATGGCGCTGGTGCGATTTCAATTCACGCAAACCACCAGTTCTACTATTACATCAAGTGTAGAGTTCAAACGAGATGACTCGCTGAAGAAACAAAACGTTGAAGCATCCATTTTGTGCAATAAAAATGCAATACGGACCAATTGTGCAGATCATTGGGGCCAATCATTAAGCATGGGGGAGTTCAAAAGGAACAGTCAATGTAGATATGTCAATATGTACGTACTTAACATAAAAATTTATGTAAGTGTAACGGACAGACCATCGTTGGAGCCATTGTACAAGGAGACGGACTTTCTGGACTTCAACCTCGGTCCGAAGGACAGCTGTGTGCCGGTGCACAAAAATGTCTTAGCGGTCACCAGCGACGTATTCAGGACCATGCTTAAAGGGGCTTGGAAGGAGACGGATAACGGTTGTTTGGATATAAAAGGAGTTACCCGTACTACGCTTGAACACTTGAAGAACTATATGTATCTGGGAGTACTTCCCGGTTGGACGGACTATTACGAGTTGCAGCACCTTCTGCTGATTGCCAAATGCTACATGATCCAACCCCTTGACACGTTATGTATTGACAAACTTGCCCAAACTGTCAAAGGTGAGAACTTTATGGACCTCCTGGAGTTTGCCGTAGAGAACCGTTTGGTGGAGCTGATCTTCACAATGTTCCAAAATACTCCGGACCTGGTGGTGCAAGCAGCCTCTGAAGCTAGACTTAAAGCCCCTGCTCTGAAAGATGGGAAAAAATCTGAATCCTAAAGCTGATATGGAAACACAATCATGCATGTTTATGTGGCATTTAAGCTTGTAATATAAATAATTAAGTAAATTTGAATCGAATCGCCTATATACAGACAGAGAGACCGCATTTCCTGTAATCACTATTTTTAATGATGAAATCGAATTTAATGATGAATTTGATCACTAAATACAACCCAGGCTAGCATGCATTTGTTTTTAAATTCAATTTCTCATATTTTGAAGAAATCAAAATGATATATTTTATACTACTTTTTATAAATTTGTATTTTGTATTGTATGATGTTGATGATGATTGTATTGTACATAGTTTTAACATTTAAACAATTCTGATTGTCATAGAGATCTTCTACTATCTAAAGTCCCGCGCCTTCACATTTCAAAACGCTTCAATGTATTTAAAAAGCACCACCAACACTCTCAACACATGTGTGCGAGCCAAGACAGCCATCAACTATGCGTTGAGAGTGTTGGTGGTGCTTTTTAAATAATAATAAAAAAAATGAAGCGTTTTGAAACGCGAAGGCGCGGGACTTTAGATAGTAGAATATCTCTATTGTCTATCTATATCGCATTCCATGATTTGTGCTTAGGATAAAATCCGATTTCCGAGCGTATTCGGAATCAAAGGGAAATAGATCTTAAATGTTGTTAATGACGTGTCAAATTCATGGTAATGTTAGGTAATTTTACAAATGCGAAAGTAACTCAGTCCGTTAACTCTTCACGCTCAAACCGCTGGACCGATTTAGATGAAATTTGGTAGAGGTAACAGACAGACAGACACATTGCTTTCACATTTGTAATATTATAGTATAGTATTGATTGATTTATGATTAATTGGAAAATCAGTACAAATTAGACATAGATAAGTATATTTAAGTACTTACATAATATAGATAAGCATATTTTCGGGGAACAAACATTTTTTATTGTTGTCAATATACAGATGAACACGTTTCCTTTTTCTTCTTTTATTTCAAGCAAAACGTGACGTTATTTTACCCACAGAATCAGATATCGATTCTAAGAATGTTTACATGCTTTATTTTTTTTCCAGTTGGTAAAAAAAATTTGTATGGGATACAGGTATCACTCACACAATCAATCCCATACTGGACCATATTTTTTTTTTTTACTAACTCGAAAAAAATAAAAGCCTAAAAAACAACATGCTTAGAATCGATAACTGATCTGTGGTTGAAATATCATCATAACGGTTTTGCTTGACCCTATATAATATCTAGAATCATCATCATCATCATTTCAGCCGAAAGACGTCCACTGCTGGACATAGGCCTCCCCCAAGGCTCGCTACTCCGACCGGTCCTGTTGTCGGCAGGTTTCTCTCATACTACTTCAGTCATGTACTGTCATGCCTTAGGTTCAATCTTATAACTGATTGCCGACAAAGTCTAGCGTATAACAGCAAGGAGAGACAGCGGAAGGCTACCCGTAAGGGTATGTTACATTTAACGTTACACCTTCTACATGCCTAGGCCGGCCAATACTCTTCCCGGAGAGCCACTTAGTGGTTATACTCTCACTGTGCGGGTACAGCGTCCCGACCTAGTCAGCAAAGGCCGGGGTCCGAGGACCCCGTGTTGGTACCACCTCCAAATCCCCTTGTACCAACCCCAAACCTCCAGATAATCTATGTGCAAATGCATCCTTTGTGAACTATCTCTCCGCACTGTCAATACGCGGTAATAGTTATTAAATTATCCAAAGCACTCACCCGATTGCTTCTACTCACACAAACCTCACTTTACTTAATTCACCTCTCCAACCGATTTTCAGAACCGTCCCTTCTCCCGCCATCCTTCCTACTTAACCATAGATAAACATTCATACTTCTTCATTGCCAGTTAAAAGTTGCATTCAAGATAATATAAAAAACTCACCACTCACGCAGATCGCAATCATTTGCGACACTCCAGGCGGCGAGAAGACTTACAGCAAGGCAAACAGCTGACTGGTCCACTCAGCGATTTTCTCTCTAGCCCGAAGTGCCGCCTGCCGTCTCACCCTCATGTCTGGTTGCTGCGGTGACAAACTATCGCAGGTAGAGCTCGTTACCTGACCAGAATCACGATTAGACGTTTCCGCAGTTACGTCAGGTATGGTCGGGAGAAAGGAAGCAGGAGCTGTTTCCACAGGGTCAGTATCCATCTCATTCTCCAGTACTTGACCGATTACTTCCTCTAGATCGCGAGTTTTGTCATGTTCTGCCACATCCATAGGCTCCTGCTCACGTTCAGGGTGCCTATTTCCTGATGTTTCGTCCAAACGTTCCTTTGTAGTAGGTGTATCAGGCTCCAGAGACGCAACAGGAATATTTGGAATATCGGGTGTGTCTTGAGTATGCTCATCAACTACGATATCCGCTTCAAGTGGGTAAAGATGACCAATTGAGCGCGTGAACTCCGTATTCCCAACCTTGACCTTTGCTACTCTAATTTCTCCGTCGGGTCCTTTGATTAGTTCGGAGATTGTTCCTACCTTCCATAGTTCTCGATTTCTGGATTCCCCTTTTATTTGAACTACATCGCCTACGACTGGTGTATCATGTGATTTCACCCTTGGTTGCTTCGGCGAGTGCCGGTACCTTTCCCTCAGGTTCAGTAGGTATTGACCAATAAACATGTTCTTGAACTCCTTCAAAAGATTCTGTCCTCGTTTCCAACCTTCGATTAGGTTCTCCTTTGTGATGGTACTAGGAGGTAATGGCTGCTCAAACGATGGATCCAGGGGGAGGCATTTACCAAGAGATAAGAAGTCAGCTGGCTTCAGAATATAATCTACTTCGGTTCCCACGTAAGTCAAGGGTCTTGAATTGATTACAGACTCTACTTCCTTGATTACAGTCGTCAGTTGATCATCATCCAACAGATGCTTTACCAGTGTTCTTTTCAGACAATGTTTCACAACTCCTATTAACCTCTCATAAACAGCACCGTGCCATGGAGCTAATTGAGGGGTAAATTTCCAAGCGATCCTGTTCTCTTTACAGTATCCGCTTGCCAATACTTCGGACGTGAGTCTGAACTGTAAAGCATTATCAGACATGATAAGCGCCGGCTTTGTTCTTGTAGATGCAAACCTTCGAAGCGCTAACAGACACTCTTCGGCTGTCAGATTCTTGACGACTTCGAGATGGATGGCTCGCACGACCAAGCAGGTAAACAAACAGATCCATCTCTTTTCTTTACCCATCGAGGTTCTGACATACATAGGGCCAAAATAGTCTACACCTGTATAAGAAAACGCGGCGGCGTACCTTACTCGTTCTGCCGGTAGAGCTGGTGTCGAAGGTAATCGAAACGGGCCTCCACCATGTTTAATACACTGCGGACATTTACTAATAACTTTCTTCACTTCTTGCCTACCTTGAGGTACCCAATACTGTTCGCGTACAATGCTCAATGTGTGTGGCACGCCTACGTGGTAATTCTGTTCGTGAGCTTCTTTAATGATTTTCCTAGTCAATTCACACTCTCGTGGCAGCAGTATTGGGTGCTTCGTCTCATATGATAGGTCTGCGTGTGCCAAACGTCCCTTACTGCGCAGCAGGCCATCAACATCCTTAAACAGTCCTAAGTTTCTAGTTAAGTGGGTTGTTTTACCTCTACATTCCTCGGGAAAGTGTCTGGACTGCAGTCTTATTATTTCCCGTATTTGAGACGTCACTGTCTGTGAGGTAGGTACATCCCGTACGATGGATCCGTCTGCGACGATCTCGGGTTGTATAATGTCTGGCTGTATGCCAAGAGAATCGGTGTCCAGATTCACTTCTTGTTCCATGGGTACGTCTTCTGTGATATCTGGCTGTACTAGATCCAGACCCTCCGCAACTACGGAAAGCGACGCAAGATGGTTCTCAAGGTGCATATTTACTGGCCACATGTCTTTATTCTTGGCTAAAAATGCTGGTCCTTGAAACCATAAGTCCTTTTTTCTTGTCCATGTTTCAGGTCTCGTCGCAACGTCGGCAGGATTTTCATCAGTCTGGATGTAGCATCTTTGTACTTCAGTACTTTTCTTTATCTCTTCCACTCTTCTAGCTACGAATGGTGGTAATAATTTTCGAGATTCCAACCAACTCAGTACTACCAGACTGTCTGTCCATAAAAACTGTTTGACATTCGGTAGTATCAGATTCTTCATCAGATATGCAAGCAATCGGTTTCCAATCAAGTAACCAATCAATTCCAACCGAGGGATCTTCAAATTGTCTAAGTCCTTCAACGGAGCTACGCGCGCTTTTGACATAAGAAGATTGACTTCAATGCCGTTCGAGTCTTCGACGCGCAAGTAGACTACTGCAGCGTAGCATTTCTGACTGGCATCAGTAAAACAATGCAGCTCATGTTTAGGGTCGCTCAGACCCGACTCAGGTCCTGTATATCTCGGCAATATTATGTTCTTTATGTCGCTGAGATTCGCGATTGTATCACTCCACTGAGATAGCAGATCGTCCTCTAATGAAGTCTCCCATTTGTATTTCCTTTTCCATAATTCTTGCAATAAGAGCTTTGCTGGCATTACCAGTGGTGAGATGTAACCGCAGGGATCATATATAGAAGCTATGACTCGCAAAACTCCCCGCTTGTTGACGCCTTTTAATCCTTCCTTGTCGAAGATGTTGTCATTGACTTTCAACTGAAGTGAGTCATCTTGGACATTCCAAAGCAGACCTAATACTTTGACTACATCAGTTTGCTTGGCTTTGTATAACTCAGGTACTTTATCCATCGTCGCTTTATCATTAGACGTCCAATCGCGTAAGTTCATGGACAGCTCGTGGAATGCTGACCTTGCTTCAGAGTATAGTTTACAAGCTTCATCGGTGGTGTTTGCCCCAGTCACTAAATTGTCCACATAGCACTTATCTGCGAGTCGCTCTAACAGATCTTGATTTGTTTTTGACAGGTGGTATCGTATTGTTGCTGTCAGCACAAATGGGCTTGAAATTATTCCAAATGGTACTCGACAAAATCTTAGATGTATCAGATTGTCATCTGATAGTGGTTTATTTATATCCTTAACCCACAGAAATCTTGTCACATCTCGATCATCGGGTTGTAAGCCAACTTGGAGAAAAGCCTTTTCTATGTCTGCCACTAATCCCACCTTATTCATCCGGAAGTTCAGTAAAAGGGCAGTTAAGTCTTGTAGCATGCAAGGCCCTCTATACATACATTGGTTTAGGCTTTGTTCGTTCTTCAGTTTAGCAGACGCATCATAAACGATCCGTCCTTTCTTGCCAGGTTGTCTAACAATATGATGTGGAAGATAGTGTAAGGGTGGTACTGTTTGGCGCCGTACATCTAACTGTTCGTTCACTACTTCAATTATTCCCGAGTAGCATTGTTCTCTTAATATTTCATCATATTCTTGTAGGCTAGCTGCATCTGATCGTTGCAATAGACCCTTCAACCTACCATAGGCTAAACCATAGTTTGTAGGCAAATCAGGTGGGTACTGAGTCCACGGCCATTTTACATAATATCTGCCATCCTTATATTGGACTGTGTCATTAAAGTGGTTAACAGCTTCCTCTTCTCTTGTTGCCTTTGCCGAGTCTGTGATGCCTATATTCTCTAATGACCACAAAAATTTGATATCCATATTCCGCAAGGGTAAATCGGGTTCTGTGAAATATGAAAATCCTGGATCTCTTTGATGATAGGTTACTATGGCAAGAGTGTCTTTATCTTCACTGTCTATCTGCCCTGATATTAACCAGCCAAATTCTGTATCAACTAGCCACAAATCTTCATCGATTTTGTTCCTGTTGCCTGTGATGAATGAGAAATAGTAATCATTCCCAATAAGGATGTCGATTCCTTGACCACCCGAGCCATCATCTGCAATGACATCTACCAACCCTGATGGTATGTCTGGTGCGGGTATCCGGTCCGTAATAGTGGGTACAATATTAACATATATCTTCTTTTGTACACCTCTTCTGGTCTCTATTGTGATCTCGGCAGCTGGGCTCAGGGTCTCAATTGGTTGGTCTGATCCAAAGGTATAAATCATCAATAAGTCTTCTTTAATAGGTGTTAAGGCTAACATTTTCGCCATGTGTGCAGTCACATAGCTTCTTTGACTGCCGCTGTCCAACAGAATCCTGCAGTGTATATTACGATCCCTGTTGAGGATCCTCGCAGTTGCCGTCTGTAAGAAGGATTTCCTATTATGACTTTGACTTGAGGTAGACGTGTCCACTTTCAAATTAATGCTTTCATTCATACCTGGTAAAGCCTTCCGGCATAATGCGCTGTTGTGTGGTCCTGAGCATGTCCAGCATTTCATTTTCCTCGGGCATCGTTTGCTTATGTGACCCTCTGCGAAACACTTGAAACACCTCATCCCGAGTTTATTCATCCTCTCCCGTGGGGTTTTAAAGGTGTCACATTTATTGTTGTGGTGGGCACCGGAACAGAATATACAAGATGGCCGCGTTCGTTTTTCACCACCACGAGGACCTTCCATCTTCCGTTTCGGTGCTCGCTTCTCAGGGGCAGGTTGAGGTTGTTGCAAGGCCTTGTACCTTCTTTTATTCGTCGGTCTGAATTTCGCGTTAAAATTGTGAGGTTTAGCCTTGTCACGAAGAGATGACATAACGTGAAGAGCATCTGTTGAACCTCCAACCTTTTGTTCAAGCAGTACATCTGTCTTTGGCTGAGAGGATTCCATGGCAGTAATGATTTTATCTAACTGTTCTCTAATAGCTAAAACAGATGAGTCCTCTTTTATGGCTATATTCAACTGGAACATTACTCGCTCAGGGAACTTTTTTAGAATGGATGTCCTGAGAGCATTGCCATTGACGTCCTCTCCTAGTGACTGCAGCACCCTCAGATTTTTTTCTAAATTATTGAGGACACGCCTGCAGTCATCAGCAGCGTCCTTGGCCTTGGGCTCTTCTAATAGGGCATTGTAATGGGCATCAATAACTTGGTGTTTGCTCCCAAATCTTCGTTTCAAGGTTTCCAAAGCTATTGTGTAGTTGGTATTAGTTGAGCCCAGACCCTCGACTGCTTGCAGAGCTGCTCCTTTCAGCGAAGCGACCAGGTATGCCATCTTAACAGCGTTATTGTGGGTCCCCAAATGAACACTCGCTTCAAACTGGTCCCAGAAGTCGTGCCATTTAAGAATATCTCCATCGAAGGTGGGTAATGTAAGTTTGGGCAGTTTAGCAGAGCATGTCTGTGCCTCGAGTGGCTGGTTTGTAACTTTGGGCTCATGAACTGATAATACGTCCATGATATCCTCAGCCATTTTTTCAGCCTTGAGTTCCAGAGCAGTGGATATAGATACAACATCAAGTGATGCCTCTGGAGCTCGCTCTATATAACGTAATGTTTCTTCCTTTAATTTCTCAGTCATGTGGCACAGCTCTTTCTTAATTTTCACAACATCATCGAATAAGGCTCCGGTCTCCTTCATTTGTTTTAGAATATCTTCAGCCTCGTCCAATATACCCGTAAGTGAGGTCCGGACCAACTCCACACGCACCCGCAGTGCCTGTTCCATTTTGCTATCTTCCTCCTTTCGACGTTAACTGTAAAGTTCATCCAAGAAATTCCTTCAATACCATAAGAGTGATAAATAAAAAAAAACTACTGGTAATTTTACCAAGTCATCTCATTATTAAAGAAATTCATTTTATTAACTGGATAAACACATACATATGCTAACGAATAAAACCACTGGATGTAGGCATACACTGACGAGATTAATAGCCATTATCAGCCCTATACAAATGTGGTTCCATCTACTACATAGTGCTTATATATTATAGTTATTAAAAATAACAAATAGCAGCGTGAAATGTAAATACTCGCCTCAAGGGTTTTAACGATAGGTATGGAGTACTTTCAATATCGCTGCAAGCGTATAGACCTCTAAGCGGATTTTTCAAAAAATAGGTAGTAAGACCGCTACCGCTACGCTAGGATGAGAACCCCGCTTCCTGTATGAGACGCTTACTGTAACAATATGTAACACAACATTTATGCAGGCCCAAATCATAGTATAATCATAGCGGCACACTAAACAATAGTCTATCACCTGTTTGTATTTTATTGGTTACTTTATTTTATTTTCGAACTTACCTCAAGGGTTTTAGCGATTTGTAAATAAGACTACAATGAAGTTCTCATCCGGTCGTATATCCGCGATAGGTACGTACTTAAGAAATTCGCCAACAATCCACTATATTAAGGCCTCTGCAATGAGCATATAAAAACAAATAAGAACTTTTTCAAGTTAGAATTGTTTTAAATGACAATGGCTGCTCGTGAATCGTGAATAATATGACGCTTACCTATTTTGATGTGAACCTTGATTGTTCGTCAATATGTAATAACTTCATTTGCTTTCCGAATTAATCCGCAGGAGTTGGAATACATATCCCAATACTATTTCCGCAATAACGCACGATATCCACAATACAGAAAACTTAGTTCAAAGATTTGCTCTTATTCAGAAAGAAAAACAATAATTACAAGAAAACCACATTAACCACAGATATGGAATGGAGGGTAGACCTTTGCATTGATAAGGAGCGCAATCCTACACGGCGACAAGGCCGAAAATGTGTCCAGCGGATTTAAAACGCAAGGAATACTTGTCTCCTTGTAGCTTGACACCTGACATCTTGCAGTATTTTTGCTACCGCAGCGCCCCCAAATTATACCATTTGGCGTCCACACTCGGAAGTACAAAGATTGTGCTCTATGACCACAGCGTTACCATAAGCAAATTGTAACTTCTATAATCACTTGAACCAATCAGATAATTTCCAAGAAAATCCACGAATAGGAATCGCCATGACGCAAAGGCGTTTTTCAATGTTTAACTTACGTTGCCATTGTCAATGTGCAAAACGCGATTGCAATTAAGTCTGGTTTACACTTCCGGACACCTTAAGGCGGAAATAAATAGAACACAACCAGATCATTTTATTGACTGAAAAAAAAAACAAACCAAAGTCAACATGCAGCAAGAAAATAAATCACTATGTCTTAAATAATATACTAATCAGTGTAAAAACGTCAAGTTCTGTTGTCAGGTCGTTTCTGCTACATTTAAATACAGAATAAATCTGCTTAACTGAAAAAGGCCGCTGGCCCGCCCAAAACAGCAAATATATAATAACTAACTTGAAAATAGACCCCAATTGTTGTAGATTTCTCAATGCAATACATAATGACGATGACCCAACTGCCAACGTCACCATGGCCAATAATAATCTATAAACCACCGTTGACCCAACTGCCAACGTGAGCATCTGGCTTATATTTCGTAATGCATAATGACGATGACACAACTGCCAACGCCATCACGCCCATAATAAAAAGAAACTAGCGTTGACCCAACTGCCAACGCAAGTTGCTAAGGGAAAGAAGAAAAAAAAAACTCGAGCTAGTGACGACTCCAGTAACGCCGACCCAGCTGCCGACGCACCAGTGCCGCCCTTAAAGTCCCCACAAGCTACAAGCTTCTACTTATTGACTGCTACCCGTAGCTTAACTGTTAGCGGTAACGTAGGGCTTCCTTGACCTCTACGTGCCTGTCAGTTCTCCTTCCTCTTAACTAACTAATGAGAACGCCGGGCGACCACTAAGCCCATCTGCTTAGCACGCTTACGTGCTTAAATGCACGTTACGTTGTCATATGCACCGACGGCTGTGGTACTGTGTTCATGTAACGGAACGACTGACGGGTATCCAGACTAATTTACCCGCACATCAGACACTGGCGCCTAGATTACCAGTACAGTATTATTCCAACAGCAGCACATGTCCAATTCTACCTAGCATGTGCTATCCCCGCTGTAACGCCTTTCCAGGGGGGCCTTCATCCCTGGTAAGGCCTGGACATGTTGGATATACCACGTGCCTGTTACCAACGACTTAACTACAGGAGGAGAACTTTTAACGAATTTAACTAAGTTTTACTGTTTAGGGCAGATCTCAGCATCCTCCACCAATTTTGTCGGCAGGTTTCTCTCATACTACTTCAGTCATGTACTGTCATGCCTTAGGTTCAATCTTATAACTGATTGCCGACAAAGTCTAGCGTATAACAGCAAGGAGAGACAGCGGAAGGCTACCCGTAAGGGTATGTTACATTTAACGTTACACCTTCTACATGCCTAGGCCGGCCAATACTCTTCCCGGAGAGCCACTTAGTGGTTATACTCTCACTGTGCGGGTACAGCGTCCCGACCTAGTCAGCAAAGGCCGGGGTCCGAGGACCCCGTGTTGGTACCACCTCCAAATCCCCTTGTACCAACCCCAAACCTCCAGATAATCTATGTGCAAATGCATCCTTTGTGAACTATCTCTCCGCACTGTCAATACGCGGTAATAGTTATTAAATTATCCAAAGCACTCACCCGATTGCTTCTACTCACACAAACCTCACTTTACTTAATTCACCTCTCCAACCGATTTTCAGAACCGTCCCTTCTCCCGCCATCCTTCCTACTTAACCATAGATAAACATTCATACTTCTTCATTGCCAGTTAAAAGTTGCATTCAAGATAATATAAAAAACTCACCACTCACGCAGATCGCAATCATTTGCGACACCTGTGCTACTTCCTTCACGAGGTCGTCGCTCCATCTTGTTGGAGGCCTACCGACAGCTCGTCTCCCGGTTCGCGGGCGCCACTCGAGAACTTTCCGGCCCCATCGGCCATCAGTCCCGCGAGCAATGTGCCCCGCCCACTGCCACTTAAGGTTCGCAATTCTTCGGGCTATGTCGGTGACCCCAGTTCTGCTGCGGATATCCTCATTTCTGATTCTATCACGCAGGATATCTAGAATAACGACTACTTATTTTATTAGCTAGTTGGTTTCTCCCCGAGTGTTGTGACCTGAAAAAAAAACACATTAATGACTAACATTAATTCCGTGCTAATATTATAAATGCTGAGGTAACTCTGTCAGTAACCGAATTCCACGCGGACGAAGTCGCGGGCAGAAGCAAGTATCTTGTAAGTAAAGCTGTAGGCCGCGACCAAAGACTACAATATTATATGGAAATGTGTTTATAATGTACACCGATTTCGCCAAGCGAAACCCTCTGAGTATCAAATATAAACTTTTTTTTAAATAGTAGTTTATGTAACTGCTACATAATAAAGGTCCTTAAAACACGAGTGGGGTTTTATGAAACGAGCCGCAAGGCGAGTTCCATTATAATATCGCACGAGTGTTTTAAAGCCTAATTATGTACAGTTGCATACACAACTTTATCTACACTCATTTTATAAATCCTCTAAGATGCTTCAAAATCGGCCAACAATGGCGGCAATTCGAATACGGTAGTGTCTCACATTCGATTTTCAAAAAGCATAGATTAAATAGAGCCAACATTTGAATTTGGAACAAACTTTCGCTCTGTCTGACTGAAGAATATAGGCCGACATTGCTGTTCGAAGATGTTCGAAATTTGTATTAGACCATCGACTTCGATGGTCTAATACAGCTATTAGAACTTTTTCACAGATAAGAAATCTGTTCTAACTAAACAGTTTATCTTAATGCTGGTCATAATTTGCGGTTTTTGAACGCATCATAGGAGGGTTTATGATATGAGTGTAGATAAAGATTTAAATTATTCCAGTATATTTAGTCATCATCATCATCATCATTTCAGCCGATAGACGTCCACTGCTGGACATAGGCCTCCCCCAAGGCGCGCCACGCGCGCGTATATTTAGTAGATTTCATTAATTACAATTAATTAACGAGAATTAAGCTATTTAAAAAAATAATGCTAATTGCATTAGTTTTGTCCAAAAGAAAGATTTAATATGTTTTACCTACCTTTTTAAGTACCTACATGAATAGAATACGTGTTATAATATTAATTACTAAACAATCCGATAGATTCAACATTTTTGTATAATATATAAAATAGTACAATGGGATTATGAAACTGGTTCAAGTGATTCGATTCACACCATTGTACTGACTGTATTGTACTATAGATATTTTATCAATATACAACATACTGTTTCTATTAAATGATATAAGACACAATCAATGTACAATAAGCCTTTAATATGTTTAGTTAAGGTACGAATAGGATTGCCATCTGTTTGTATTTAGCCGGACATGTTTGGATTTTTCGAGCCGTGTCCGGCCAAATATTTATACGTCCGGCCTGTCCGAAGTTGAGAGTTGCCGAAATCTATGGCTACGAGGACGGACACCAACGAAAATCAATTTTCAAATCACTTTCTAATGTAGTATTAGTATAGGAACTATGTACTAAAATTACGTGGCAGAATATTATTTTGCAATTTCAAGGAAGGGGCTTCATTCCGGATGCAAAAGGGATTCATTTCATTCAACTACATATTAGGTAGGAAGTTGTGTTTGGATTTTAGTTGTCCGGCTTTTTTCTGGGCAAAGTCCGGATTTTTCAATTTAGTAGATGGAAACCCTAATTCCGAAAGTTGGCAACGTCGCATTATAGCTGTCAAATGTGTTTTTTTATTATTTTATCAACATTAATGAATGAAAAAAGGAAAAACCCTATGTTATTAAACGACGCGTGTCGTTTTCTACTTAAGTATTTGTTGGGTAGGCATTAATGTAGGCAATTACATTAAAATGCATGGAAAATAGTGACCGTCAAGATAGCGTACACCGTAACGTCATCCAGGATCTGATTATGCAAATAAACAGTACCCAAATAGTACCTACGGAATATCTGGGTTCAAAAAATAGTACGCTTATACTTCCCTCCCAATGGACGTAAGTGGTCCTCGTTTCGTGGAGGAGAGCGCTTGCTTTGCTGCGTCCCCATGGTCTCAGAAAAGAAGGTCTGCCGATCCGGGTGACGTGTCACCGTAACGTCAAAGTCAAGTTGCCACTTTATTGCAATAAAACAAAATGGAGGAAATGTTTTCTGCCGTTATAATGCAAAATAAATTATTTTCGCAATACAATTGTCATTTACTTGTTTAAGCACACAAAATGGGACAAGTTAAAAACAAATGAACGTAACAATTTAATGAAACACTCACAGCAAACATGAGGATCGGGGATTATTTTAATACACCACTTGCAACACACAGCAATGCGAATGACGTTAGGGTGACACCCACACTACTGCAGAATACCGGACTGTCATACCTGGCGAAGTATATTATTGTATTATTATTATGGGCTCTATTCGAAGTTTTAAATAGGGAAAGAGACATTCACAATCCCTGCGCTCACGCGTCGCACTAAGCAGCTAGATTTAAAGTTCAATTTAGAGCGCCGTATTCGAAGTCTTAAAAAGGGACAGGTTGATTCCCTAGACCGCTGCGCTAACGCGTCACGGCGCTCAAATAAAACTTCGATCGAATAGAGCCCCAGCAGAGTTATTACTATAGCTGAGTATATACGGGGTAGTAAAGAAATGATACAAGTTTCAGTATCAGTAAATAATTTCTTTATTAGTCACTGAGTAACATTGGATGAATACAATTTAAATTCAATTCAATAATTATAGAAAAATAAAAGTAAAAATAATTTCTCAAATTGAGCTAGTTAATTAATCTTTAAAAAAATAATACTTTACTTAATTGTGAATATTAATTTATTTCATTACATCTATTAGTATTTAACTTGTCTATAGGAACTTAAAAATAAATATAGCAAATATGAATGCCTTTTAGTATGTTTTATACTAAGAAGAAGTCGACCAATGTTTAGTAGAAAATATGACGATTTTTTTATCTACGAAAAATTCACATGCTGTTTTATTTAGATTTTTATTCATTCACCTCTCAAAGAAAACCTAAAATTAATACGTTACTGAACATCGCTGTGTTAAATAAAACCATTATGTAGGTAGGTACTTTCTTTTACAAATTAAGAAGAATCACAAACGAAGAGTTGGATCCGACATTTAAGTGTTCAACCAAAAATATTATAGAGAACTAGCTGACCCTGCGAACTTCGTACCGCCTTGGATTTTTTGTATGAAAAATAGCTTACGTCCTATTATTCTCAGACCTACAGAACATACACTCCAAATTTCATAAGAATCGGAGGAGTTTGGTGACAAACACTGTGACACGAGCATTATGTATATATTAGATTTTAATAATAACAATAAACCCATAGACAATGGTTACACGCTGATTCCACGACTGACGCCGTTACCTTACACGCTTTTCGCAAATAGGGATGACGACAGGGTGAAGAAATCGAAATTCTAATTAGTCCATCAGTCAGGTAATAAAAAAATGTTAGACACGTATTATTTGTTTTATAAAATTAACAAAGAATGACTAAGTTAAAACGCATTAAAGTTGGAGAGTGGGGGCTAACTACGTCACCGTTAGGTATAAATCGTACCTAACCGTGACTTCACGCGACATTTCAACTCAATTTACCTCCGTATAAGTTTGATTACGTGAAAAAATAAAAAATACGTGTTCAATACTTTTCAATAATCTTCCTGATAGGCTAAGGAAAAAAGTTGTCGTCATCCCTATTATATGTAATACCTAATAAACATCGGTCAAGCGGATAATTCCTAATACTAATCCATTTTTATCGCCGCGATAAAAATCCCTTTATCAAAGAACGTGAAATAGCAAATTGATTAGTTACAGAAACTATAAAACTTTATATTGCGTTTAAATTTAAATAATAGGTACATATTGATAGTAAATAATAATAGCAATCTTTAGTTTTTTTTTCCATAAATAAATTGTTAAGATACTTAACTAAAAAGTATTGAAAACAATGAAAAACCAGAGGATCCTGCGTCTGATAGGACCAGATGCAGGGTCCATCCGGATGGCTACCACCATTTTACCCGTCAACCTGCCGCCAAATAGCCACGGCTATATACTCGCCTGTATTGTAAAGAGAGTCGGTGAAATAATCAGAAAATTATTCACGGTTCAAAATAATTGACAACAGTTCAAAATTTTAGCAAGGCGTAATTAGAAAACCACTTCGGTATCTCTGTCTAAAGGATTCAATAAAAAAGTTTCAGATTTTTTTCTTCACCTTTACAGAAAATCGTGTTAATAGTGGTAACTGGTGCGTGACGACCATCCATGGCCCTTGTGACGTTATATATTATGTCTCATTGGCAGAACTAATTATCTAATATGCGCAGAAGTATGAAGGGTTGAAGTAAAGAAGCGCAATCTTTATAGATCCAAAAGTGGACACCAAATCGGGTAGATTGGGGGCGTTGCTGTCGCCACTCCAGTCAAGCCACCTATATCAGATAGTCTGCAGTAGCGCCTTCAGATGGCGCTGCTGAGGTGAAAACGCAGCGAAAATGGATGTGGGGAGAGTCTGTTTTGTTTTGTTGCTTATCAAATCCGCTGGACACGTTTTCAACTGTTTCGCCAAATAAGATTGCGTTCCTTGCCAAGACACATTCCACACTCCATACGCAGAAGGGTTAAGTACATACGTCATTTTTGACTTACGCTTACGCCCTTTTAGAATGGGGAGTTTTTTTATTTCAATTTTAAGTATGAAATTTAGGAATTACGAGAAAAAGAAAAAAAACGTGACCTTTTAACATTTTAAAACTTTAACTAGATTTTATAAAATATACTTACATGTAAAAAAATGAAATGTTGTCAGTTAAAAAGAGCTAAAAGGTTTGTATGGACACTTAGAAGTGAATTACAAAACGCGTAAGTATACTTATCTTATAAGTAGATATAGTTTGCGATAAAAATATAAAATACTGTAATAAAAATAGTAATGTAATCGAGTAGGTATGGAATTGAAGTAAAATTTGAGTAAAATACGATTTTTCGACAATACACTGAAAACAGTGTTCTAAAAATAAAGAGTTTTCTTGTGAAAATTAAAGAAAAATTGCAGTTTTATGTAACTGCTAGCATAATAAAGGCCTAATTATGTACAGTTGCATACACAACTTTATCTACACTCATTTTATAACTGCTCTAAGATGCTTCAAAATCGGTCAACAATGGCGGCAATTCGAATACGTCAGTGTCTTACATTCGATTTTCAAAAAGCATAGACTAGAGCCGACATTTGAATTTGGAACAAACGTTCGCTCTGTCTGACTGAAGAATGTAGGCGGGCATTGCTGTTCGAAGATGTTCGAAATTTGTATTAGACCATCGACTTCGATAGTCTAATACAGACAGCAGCTATTAGAACTTTTTCACAGATAAGAAATCTGTTCTAACTAAACAGTTTATCTTAATGCTGGTCATAATTTGCGGTTTTTGAACGCATCATAGAGGGTTTATGATATGAGTGTAGATAAACAAAGTTACAGACTTGTTACTGTTAAAGAATGAAAATGTTACCATGACTTAATTCGTGTGGTGTTTTCCTTAATAGTATTCAATATAAACAGTAGTATCTTACTCGAAATACATTTTTTTTTCGTATAAAACATTAAGATTAACTAGGACTTGCTTATTAATTAATTTGTTCGTTTCCTTGTGACCGTAATGTATAGATCTTCTACTATTAAAGTCCCGCGCCTTCACATTTCAAAACGCTTCAATGTATTTAAAAAGCACCACCAACACTCTCAACACATGTGTGCGTGCTGAGACAGTCATCTACTATGCGTTGAGAGTGTTGGTGGTGCTTTTTAAATAATAAAAATAATAATAAGCGTTTTGAAATGTGAAAGCGCGGGACTTTAGATAGTAGAAGATCTCTACCACTGTAGGTGTGTTATCTGAAAAAAAAGAAACACATTGGTGAATTACAATTAGAATAGAATAGAATAGGGGCAATGCTATAGGGGCTCTCCCTGTCCCTATTTAAGACTTCGAATATAGCCCCTGTAAAGGTCGCGGGAACGCGGTGGATGCGAGTGGCACAGGACTGGTCCGAGTGGCGAGCCTTGGGGGAGGCCTATGTCCAGCAGTGGACGTCTATCGGCTGATATGATATGATGATGAATGATGAATGATGATGATGATGATGACGATGAATGATGATGATGATGATGACGATGAATGATGATGATGATGATGAATATAGCCCCTGGACAACAGGGTGTGGAAAACTGGGGATGGGGACAAAGTTTGACCCTAGCCGGAGTAGCCGGACTCGAACCCGTGACCTTTCGGTAGGGCCACGTCTTGAGGATGCGACTAATCCATATCCATATTTTAATATTATAAATGCGAAAGTAACTCTGTCTGTCTGTTACCTCTTCACGTTTCAACCGCTGGACCGATTGAGATGAAATTTGTCATGGAGATAGTTGGAGTCCTAGGAAAGGACATAGGCTACTTTTTATCCCGGAAAAACGCATAGTTCCCGCGGGAACGCGATAACCGAATTCCACGCGGGCAGAAGCTAGTTAATATTATAAATGCGAAAGTAACTCTGTCTGTCTGTCTGTTACCTCTTCACGCTTCAACCGCTGGACCGATTTGGTGTGGAGATAGTTGGAGTTCCGGGAAAGGACATAGACTAATTTTATCCCGGAAAAAACGCATAGTTCCCGAGGGAACGCGATAACCGAATTCCACGCGGGCAGAAGCTAGCAATACATATCTTCGAGGTCGTGATTGCAATGCGTGTGACCCTCATACTTAGTATGTACGTGTTAATTATACATGGTGCTAACAAATTAGTCACGGATATTTTTACAGCTGATAGTACTCGGCTCTCGAAGTACATTTAAGTATGAAACACATTGGTTTTGTTATGTTTTTTTGGAGAAAAATAGGAAACAAATTTGCTACGTTAAAACACCCTGTTAATGACATTTAGGAAAAAGTACTTTTGACGTGACACGACAGACAGTGTTAAACCTCTTGACAGGTACATAATAGGATGATTATTTTAAAAATTAATTATAATTTTTTTTTGTTCGGAAAATGAAAACAAAAAAATGGTATACAAAGGTTCCTTAATTATAGTTAAAAGTTAATTGTTTTAATGTAATTTATTATCTCTTAAAATATCCTTGACTAATTTGTTAGCACCTTATATATGTTCCCATTAGACATCGCGCCATACATTTCGCAAGTGCGTACTTATTGACGTCTTTGTAAATTTTTATTAGGGTCCCGTAGCCAAATGGCAAAAAACGAACCCTTATGGATTCGTCATGTCCGTATCCGTATTTCACAGCCACTTTTTTCCGAAACTATAAGAACTATACTGTTGAAACTTGGTAAGTAGATGTATACTGTGAACCGCATTAAGATTTTCACACAAAAATAGAAAAAAAAAACAATAAATTTTGGGGGTTCCCCATACTTAGAAATGAAACTGAAAAAAAAAACATTGAACCCATACGTGTGGGTTATCTATGGATAGGTGTTCAAATAAAAAAAATATATTGAGGTTTCTAATATCATTTTTTTTCTAAACTGAATAGTTTGCGTGAGAGACACTTCCCAAATTGGTAAAATGTATCCCCCCCCCCCCCCGTAACTTCTAAAATAAGAGCATGATAAAACTAAAATAAATATAATGATGTACATTACCATGCAAACTTCCACCGAAAATTGGTTTTTAGTTTTTTTTTAAATCTAAATATATAAAGCTCAAAGGTGACTGACTGACATAGTGATCTATCAACGCACAGCCCAAACCACTGGACGGATCGGGCTGAAATTTGGCATGCAGGTAGATGTTATGACGTAGGCATCCGCTAAGAAAGGATTTTGCAAAATTCCCACGGGAACGGGAAAAATCGGGATTTTACTTTTTAATATTTCTGCGCATACGAAGTTGCGGGGAAAAGCTAGTACGTCATAAATAATAAACCGCAATTTACCTTACACTATTATTAAAACATCGATCAAAGTTACAACGAACTACAAGAAATTTTACATTATGTTACCTGCTGCTACGGAACCCTCCATTCACCAATTTTCAGTGGAAGTTTGCATGGTAATGTACATCATATATATTTTTAGTTTTATCATTCTCTTATTTTAGAAGGAGCCGTGGTGGCCTAGTGGTTTGACCTGCCGCCTCTCATGCAGAGGGTCACGGGTTCAAATCCGGCTCGCACCTCTGAAATTATTTATGTGCAAAATTCAATTTGAATTTACCACTGAGCTTTACGGTGAAGGAAAACATCGTGAGGAAACTTGCACGCATCTGCGAAGTAATTCAAGGATACGTGTGAAGTCCCCAATCCGCACTGGGCCCGCGTGGGGACTATAGCCCAACCCTCTCGTGGTGAGAGGAGGCCTGTGCCCAGCAGTGGGCCGTATATTTACGCCTATTGGCTGTAGTAATTGTAGTAACGAACATGTAATGCAATTATTTTTGAAAATATTACCATATATTGGCTATGTAATACTTTTTTTACATCACCCTTGGCCGTAAAGTGGGATTTTCTGCCCGCTACGCGGCAAGGCAAGACGTAAAACTTTTGACAAACCAATTCGTAAAGCCCCAGATCGCATATTTATGACCCTCACCTTCGGTTCGGGTCCACAGAAACCTGCGATCTGGGCCATTTACGAATTCACTACCCTAGGTCTGTAATGTACTATTAAATAAATTTCATTAGGCTTGCTATTGCTCATTATGTTGTCAAAGTAGCAACAAAATATTTTTTGTCGTTCTGTTTTGAATCAAGTTTCTAAAGTGCGAAAATTTAAGGCTCACCTCACTCACCCTGTAATATACGACTTAAAAAGTTACCGTGTTATTTGAAAGACCTGTGCTATCCAATGATACCCTAGTACCCCACATTATCGCGCTTCCGCGGTAACTATGCGTTTTTCCGGGATAGCATCCAAATTTCATCTTAATCGGTCCAGCGGTTAAAGCGTGAAGAGGTGACAGACAGAGTTAATTTCGCATTTATAATATTAATATGGATAGCTCAGTTACAGATAATCTATGATAGGAAGTCCCGCCTCTCTACAATTCAAAACGCTTCGATGTATTTGGAAAGTATTTAAAAAGCACCACTAACACTCTTAATGCATGTGTGCAAGCTGAGTGCACATTGCTCGCAGGACTGATGGCCGATGGGGCAAGAAAGTTCTGGAGTGGCGTCCGCCAACCGGTAGACGAGCTGTCGGTAGGCCTCCAACAAGATGGAGTGACGACCTTGTATAGGTCGCGGGAACGTGGTGGATGTGAGTGGCACAGGACCGGTCTGAGTGGCGCGCCTTGGGGGAGGCCTATGTCCAGCAGTGGACGTCTATCGGCTGAAATGATGATGATGATGATGATGATGAAGCTGAGACAGCCATCAAACATTGAGTGTATACGGAATAATTTTAATTACTCACCTTATGTAGTCTGGCTACCCTGTGCTCTGATGCTGCCAGCTCTCGATAGCCTTTTTCCAATCGTCTGTACATGGAATCCGATCTCCACCAACGCATCGTGATCCAGGATCTTCCTCCCATCAAACAGGTACGCTGGCTTCATCATCACCTCGTATATCTTCTTGAAATCCAGTATTTTAAACTCATCCCATTCAGTACACAATACAATTGCGTGAGCCCCCGTCACAGCAGAGTAAGCAGAATTATGAATTTCAATGTTCCTCCGTACCATTTCAGGCTCCGACGTAACATATGGATGTGTCAGTTCATACAACATTTGCTCTTTCTCAACTTTCGGATCGTAAATGTGCAGTTTAGCCCCCTCATCTAGTAACGTTTTACAAACATATATGGCGGGAGATTCTCTAGTATCACCGGTGTTCTTCTTAAAAGCAAAACCAAGAATAGCTATCTTCTTGTCAGTGACCGTGTTGAATAGGGACTCGATGACTTTCCGAGTGAATCTGGTCTTCTGATAGTCGTTCAGGTTCACAACCTGCTGCCAGTATGCGGCTACCTCGGGGAGGTTGAGGCATTCGCACAAGTATATCAAGTTTAGAATGTCTTTCTGGAAACAGCTGCCACCAAACCCGATGGAAGCCTCAAGAAACTTTGGGCCGATGCGTGAGTCTCTGCCAACGGCCCGGGCCACCTCCGACACGTCTGCCCCGGTTGCCTCGCACACGGCCGACAGGGAGTTGATGCTTGAAATCCGTTGAGCAAGAAACGCGTTAGCAGCCAGCTTGGACAGCTCGGAACTCCAAGTGTTAGTCGTCAGGATGTTTTTAGCCGGTATCCAGTGCTCGTAGACCCAGCAGAGCTCTTGCACAGCTTTCTGGCCTTCCGGGGTCTCCTCGCCCCCGATTAAGACCCGTTCAGCTTCTACCAAGTCGACAATGGCCGTTCCTTCTGCCAGAAACTCGGGGTTGGAGAGGATCTGATAGTTGACGCCCGGTTTGGTGTTAGCGCGCAATATTTTCATGATGATTTCCGCCGCTTTCACGGGAACGGTGCTCTTTTCGACTACAATCTTGTTGCTGGTGGCGAGCTCTGCGATCATACGTGCCGCGCCCTCGATATGCTTCAGATCCGCGGCGCGTCCTTTCCCGTTGCCAAAAGTCTTCGTGGGCGTGTTCACCGAGATGAAGATGAGATCAGCCTCGTCTATGCTGCTCGCTATATCTGTGGAGAAGAACAGGTTGCGTCCCCGGCACTGCTTCACCACCTCGTCCAAGCCGGGCTCGTATATCGGCAATTTCTCGGAATTCCACTGATTGATCCGCTCCACACTCTTGTCGCAGACAGTCACTTTGATGTTGGGGCACTTCAGGGCTATGACGCTGCATGTGGGGCCTCCGACGTACCCGGCACCCAGGCAACAAATCTTCTGTACAACCATTTCGAAATCGCTATAAAAAGTAGTTTATTACAGTACACGACGTTTCCACGCGAAATACTAACACGAAATAATCCTCTTAATCGTTCAGATTAATTGATTAACGCACACTTCCTATTAATTAATTGAAATAGCGTGTATTTATCGTAAATATTTGAGATAGCGGGGCTTTGATACCCCGAGCGATCGTGACTTCCTGCAACGCAATGCCATGCCACGCACGATGCACGGCTGAGCGTACGAGACAATCAGCTCGGAGTGACGCTGCGTAGATACTTTTATTGCAATTGATAAATTCATTAGAGTTTAAATTCTCTTGAATTGCAGTTCGCGGAAACGATGACCTCGACCTCGCTTCAGTGGGACGAGCCGCGGCTCGAAATCAATAGGCGCTAATTACGCGAAAATAAAATATATAAATTCGGTCAAACAATACAAAAAAGACTCTAACACTATAAAAATAAAGTATATTAAAAATTAGGAAAAATTAAAAACGTCATTGTCAGCTGTAGAATTTGTACGTGCTTGAACGAAATGTCACGTCAAAGTGTCATTGACATCGGTTCCTGCATCTAGGTACTGTATGTTAGCTCCAGCTCCACGAGTGGGACATCGTTTTAAATGTAAGTATATTACATTTTTGTTATGATTTGTAAATATTTCATAGGTTTCATAGATCTAGGCATGATCTAGGCAATATTTACAATATGACATGAACCATGGAATGGATGAAAGTGTAATATAAGCACTGGCAAAATCAAAATCATTTACGCCATAAGTGTCAATACCTTATGATGTTAGTCTATGAAAGTGTTTCTGCTATGGCAACACTGGGAACTCCAACTTGATAGGGGAAGTCTTGCTTCATATTTTTATGTGTACTTTTATTGGAACGGTGTTGGAACGCTTACCAGTACCTATATTTACTATTCAGCTTCACGCTCCGTGCTGTAATATAGACAATCAGAAAAAAAGCGAGTACTTCCTACTTTACTCATTCATTGAATGGTTCATTTATACATTTCAGAACCGTAGTAATTTTCGTCAGAGTCGTTTAACGCGAATTTCACAATGGCGCCTAAAATGTAAGTATGTGCATTTGAATTTTGTAATGTTAGTAAAATGTGTGACATTTTTAACTAAATCCTACTCCTATTGGAAGACAAAAATGTCGTGCATGGATTGCATTAGAGAGAAAAGCGAAAAACCAAGTAAATCGTGAATCTTTTTAGGGTTCCGTAGCTAATAATGAAGGTGTCGTTATAAGTTTTTTTTATTTATGCCAATATTTTGTGAGATATTCGCTTCTAAAGTGGCAAAAAGTGTGTGTCCACTGTGCGTCCCATCTAACCTTACAACTATGCAGTGAAAAAATAATAATTGGAAATATAGAATTCAACAAAATCTGCACATAAAAACGGTTTATACATGTAATGTAAATTTTGTAATTTTCGAAAAAAGGCCTTCTGCTTGAGTTTGTTGCGGCGTTTCTTCTCAAGCAATGGGTCTAGGAAGCGCTGGTAAATTCTTTTTCTGACGTGTAAAAGTGCCCCTATGTGGCCAATTTGCTGAATAAATGATTGAATTTGAATTTGAACAAAATCGGTCACGTACTTATCGAGTTATGGGATAATTTTGCGAAGCTACTACGGAGCCCGCCTTCGTATAATAAGCGAGTCCGACTCGCTCTTGGCCGGTTTTTATAAAGGAACCCCAAGAAAGCTTTTTGAACTTTTTCAAGAAGTAAGTATCTAGTGCCACGCAGCGGACACGGCCTATAAAAGCACGATTTCGAACACAATCCTGAATCTAGCCGGCGCGCAACTCGCGCCCAACTCGCCCTTAACGTCATTTGTTTCATCCGGAGATGGAGAGTGGATCACTGGCCCGCGTAGTTGGTACACACACATTTACAAGTGTACAGACGTCCTCGCACGCACACAGACGTCCTCACACGCAAACATTGACACTTCATGCTTTTATAGGCCGTGTCCGACGTGTGCCGTGACTTCGCCCGCGTGGAATTCAGTTATCGCGTTCCCGCGGAAACTATGCGTTTTTCCGGGATAAAAAGTAGCCTATGTCCTTTCTCGAGACTCCAACTATCTCCATACCAAATTTCATCCAAATCGGTCAAGCGGTTGAAGCGTGAAGAGGTAACAGACAAACAGACAGAGTTACTTTCACATTTATAATATTAATATGGATAATATAATATATGGATAATTTTCTGATTGCAGACATGATATCAAAATACAAGAAGGCGATCGCAGTTTAAAATTGGTTTTCTCAATTTTGAACAACAAATATTTTGGAGAACACACATTGTCCTCTAACTATGATATAGGCCACTATGCCCAAGCGCGTTTTAAATTTCAACCCCAAGCTTATGGCATTGAGACTAGTGCATCATTTAAGGTACATGAATTGCAAAATGACGTAAAAGCTCAAATAACTGTCACATGCAATATTGAAGGCTACACAAGACATATGGTATGTCCACACGAATGGTCAGAGTATGTGAAAATCGGTGAGCATAAGTGGGTGAATCGTTATGATGATTATTTTTTGTCTGTCATAATAGCAGATGTTACAGTTTGCCCGCCATCATGGCAAATTTTATACAATGATGATTTCACCGATTTCAATCTGAGTTCAGAGGATGGCGATGTACCAGTGCACAGAGTCGTTATGGCCGCGCACAGTGAGGTCTTCAAGACCATGCTTAATGGAGAATGGAAGGAGACGGAAAAAGAAAGCTTGGAAGTTAAAGGAGTCACACAAGAGACTCTTCAACATTTGAAGGACTACATGTACTTGGGGTCGCTGCCTGAGCACGAAGACCTGCGCCCCCTGCTGCTGATCGCCAAGTGCTACATGATGCATTGCCTCGAGCAGGCCTGTATCTTCAAAATGGTCCGAACAGTGAAACCCGAAAATTTACTGGACCTCATTAAATTCGCCACGGACAACCATTTGTCAGAATTAAATTTCGCCATCATGAAAAACACAAGCGCCAAAGTTGTTACCGACTCGGAGGGTATACACAAAGTCATCAAACTTAAAAATAATACATAGTGATGAAACATTCAGCAATAGACAAGAAATCTGTATAATTTGGCCACTAGGAGCGCTGCAATCGCTTGACACGAACCATCTGTCAATTACATAGAGAAATATTTGTTGTTATTGGTTTTACTTAAATTATTGAAAAATGCCGCGCTGTGCAGTTCCAGGATGCAATGAGAACGGACGACACGTATTTCCGAAAGCCTTGGTATGTATTTGGGGCAGGTATAATTGCATTGGGATGTCTTCATTTTCATCACAAATAACAAAACCAATATTCGTCGAGCTTTGCGTATTCTTGTCCATTTATTGTTACTTTTACGCTATTTTTATGAGTAAATAGTTATAATTTAACTAACGTTATGTTACAAATAATTAAGAATTCTTTTGCAGTGCCCTTACAGGGTAAATTTATGTTTGGTCCAATACTTATTTACTTCAAGACCTATGTACAACATAATGCAAATATTACACTACTATTACTACTTACATTATTTGCATTACTATGACTAATATTATAAAAGCTATGGATAGTTATGTCGTTATGTTTAATTCAATTTATTTTGATGTAAGTATTTGCACCAGTAATTTAAAATATTATTGTTTTGCTGCATAAAGCTAGCGTCAATATGCATTGTTTTTTTTTTGTTTTGTTACAACTTATCTGGAAGTGAATACTATGCGTCTAGTGTAGTGGGAATTGTTATTTTCTTTTTTTACTCAGTGATTGACCACTTTCTCGCCTGATGGGAAGCCCACCGGTTCAGTAATTGCCTATGCTATTCACCCTAAGCGACCGATCAATCGCTGGCCTTAGAATAACACCTTAACTGTAGCAAGTTTTGCGGTCGGGAAATCGCGGATCAAAATTTAATTATGCTTTGATTATGTTTTTTTCATTTCAACGACGAGACACGTCTTTTTCCAAAATGGTATTTTCAGCTAATTGAAATAAGACATGTTCTTTCCCTATACATACGAGACTGAAATTTGAGGAGAATTAAAGTCCATCTTGGATTTTTCTATTTTTTTTTTCATTATAGTATTAGGTAGGTTACAAGAGTTGACATTGATTTTTTGTTTTAAATGAAATGAATGAAATGAAAAATGTTTATTTGGCAAACATAAAGAAAGAGATATTTTTACAAAATTGAAAGGAAACCATATATAGAGAGAACAGAAAATAATGCTTACATCGAACTTAAAATAATTTGAATTCTTAAAATAAAATAAAGTATAAGGTTAAAATAGTACATTTACTTTAGTTTGCCAAAATGGTCTTCACTCAGCATTGTTGTCTCTGAAATGCTGACGAAGATTTCGAGACGCTGATTTTCAGTGAAGCCAAAAATGAGGTGGCGCTGCTGTCTAGCTCACAAAAAAAATCAAAATAATAAAAAATAAATAAATACATACATAAAGTACTTAATACAGGTCAGTGGTGATGTAATCTGTGTTCGGAGGCCTGAGTGAAATAAATAAATAAATAAGGTATGTGTAGTGGTCCATTCGATAGGTGTTTGAGAAAGTTTTCATTACTATTATAATATGGTCGTACATAAACATACTCTATTTTGTTTAATTTTTAATGCATTCGATTAGGCATAACCAAAGTACGTGAGAAGTTAGTACCTAATATATGTATGACAGTTATTATTGTTTTTATTAAACGATTGACGCAACTTATTTTGTTTATTTTGTACAATAGTTACCTACTCTTAGAGGTGTCAGACAGAGCCAATGCTGAAACACTAACCTATACAGGATGTTCCAAAAACCATTGCCAACCCATAAATGGGTGCAAAGCCATATAAATAGACTTTTGCTTTTTATTTGTTAACTAGCTTTTGCCCGTGACTTCGCCCGCGTGGAATTCGGTCTTTGCGTTCCCGCGGGAACTATGCGTTTTCCGGGATAAAAACTCATAACGCATAAAATTTATTTTCACAGACACTACAACATAAAGTAAACACAAGAAAAATGAAATACATAAAATTGGAAAAAAAAGATAACAACAAAACATTGACAAATTAAACACAGTTAAAACGATAGCTAGACGTAACATTTTTTAACAAAAAGTAGTCTATGTCCTTTCCCGGGGCTCCAACTATCTCCATGACAAATTTCATGTAAATCGGTCAAGCTATTGAAGCGTGAAGAGGTAACAGACAGACAGACAGACTTACTTTCGCATTTATATATTAGTATGGATACCACATTTTTTCAATTTTGTCTAATCGTGTATTGTAAAATCGTGTTTTTAGGGTTCCATAGCCAAATGGCGAAAAACGGAATCCTCGTAAATTCGTTATGTCCGTCTATCTGTCCGACGTCCGTCCGTATATCACAGACATTTTTTTCTGAAATTGACTGAAATTTGGGGTGAAAAATTGAAATAAAATTAAAAAAAAAACTTCAAACAAAAATTGGCTTCAACAAAATCGGTCGCATAATTTTTGAAATACGGGATAGTTTTGGAATCATTTAGGGTAGCTACGGAACCCTAAATATAAGCGAGTCTGACTCGCTTTTGGCCGGTTTTTTGGATACATAGGAATTATGTTCATGGAAGTAGTAACTAACTAATAACTGGAAATACCTATGTGACCAAATATTGTGCCAGATGCCCGGGAGGGGGAGAAGGGCGTAAAAACCTTGAAACCTTCTTTTTCTAACCTTATAACGAGAGATAAAGACAAAATAATCTTGGGGTGAAATTTCGGGCACGACCTTAATTTTATTTATTTTATTCGTCACATGGGAAACCAACAGCTATACAATCGAAGTATATAGTACATATAATTACTTAAAGCCAATTAAACATTTTCGCTTATAGAAACGGAACATATCACAATAAGTAGAGTCCGTCCAAACTAAGTCTGCAGCGATGAAAAACTAGTAGTTTTTGAAAATTTGTATATAGCCACACCATAGTATGAGGATAAGTTATTCTTGATACTTTGTATTTTTTATTTTATTTAATTAAGTACTTGCCTTTTTTATTTGTCGTATTCTACTCTTGTACTGTCGCCATTAGATACATTGTAGTTGCTCCGAAATGTTTGAACATATACTGCGATTACTAATATCAATGTGATCAGATATTTTTGAGCACCCAATCTAAGGAATTCCAATAAAAGTTGGTACTGTTGTTAAGTTAAATTAAGCTGAACTATTTTTACACTAAATTAAGTAAAGTATTCTCGGTATTTAGGTCAGTTGTCCGGTGGGTGAGCCAGGGACAGAACCATATGGAGTCAAATTATATACCCTAAGTGTAGGCCACCTGAAGAGAACCATAATCGTTAGCTTGTCTGTATTTATATACATACCTAAATGTGAATAAATGGATCAATTAAAGCTAAAGTTTTTTTGGCAACTATTTTATTAACTAATGAAAAAAAACAAGGAAGATTTTGAAAATTTTATTCAATCTTCATTGGAGGAAGAAAACGGTTCTAAATATTCTACACCTTCATATTGTACAGAACTAATACTTTCGTCACCGTCCGAATCTTGCACATTTATTACAAACGGATCTAAATCGTCAAGTCACGTTACTGACGCTTTCTGACAGCTAAAAAGCATTGCCATATAAAACTGAATAAGGGGTTGCCAGATTATTTCAATGCAGACTTAGCTTGGACGGACTCTACACATTCTCTACACCGAACAACTACACATCAAAAATTAACATATATGCACAACACAGTTGAAATATAGTATATTATCTACTTACATAATACAGCCAACAGCAAAATACACGTAAATTGTATAAAGTTACCCAATGATAAAATTACATAGCTTCTGACACGGATTCTGCACTAATTTATTCACAATAGAATTCAATTCAACTAACCTATTCTTTATCACATCTAACATATATTCCACGCAGACGAAGTTGTAGGGCACAACTAGTAATCTTACGTTACTGACTGAGTGATGAGATGACAACGCGTAGCTGAAACTGCTGGTTAGAGAGAGCTGAAATTTAGCATGTAGGTTCCTTAGTATATTTAGTTGGGTGAATTGGGGTCATTTTAAGTTATTTTAATCCGAGCTCCTCGGTCATCGAATTACTACACTATACAGTAGGCAGCAAATACATTCATATCATCTGCAAAGCTCAGTAACTTAGAGAAAAAGAAGTATTCGCTTATATCGTTCAAAAAAATATTAAAGAGAAGTGGCCCCAGCAGTGTTCCCTGGGGGACACTATCGTTTCGAAATAGACACTACTCGCTCCATATGTAATATTACATCCATGATCTAGTCTATGGTTTTCTGAAATGGCAACTCCAACCGGATAGAGGGAAGTCTAGGAAGAATTAATTTTTCACTATTCTTGGGGGTTCCCTAGCTGGGCATCTTTTATGGTGCGTTTACATGAACGGCGTTCAAAACGACATTCACGGGCGCGATCACAGGCACAGGCGTGTAAACAGGCTGATTTTGAACGCGCTCGTGAACGTGAACGCCGTCGATCGGTCGGCTGTCGGTTTCCTATCGGTTATTCGGCAAAGATCATTGTATGTTTACATGCACGGCGTTCATCGGGCACGTTTACGAGCCCGGCCGCGTGCGTAAAAACGCACTATTAGACTTCATCTATACTAATCTGTGCCCCCGCCTACCCACCATCCATAGATCCGTCTCTGCTCTGGGCAATCAACAAAAAACTCAAGTATTTCCTAATTTATAGAGCCGCTGATTAGAAATTCGTTTTGTATTATATTATAGCTCAGACGCTTTGAACTTCTTGACCGATATATCAAATTGCTATAAACTGAGAAACTTTACTTAAATACAGTCGCCATGGCGCCTGTAATGTAAGTACACTCAAAGAACTTTAGTACACTGTATTATATTATGACCCAAGTATTTTTAGGAGTAATAAATGAGTTGTTTTTACCTCAATAAATGAATATAGATAGTTATATAAAGTAATAAGATATTAAGATTTTGGTATTATTACTTGAAAATTAGATACACCTAGAAGATGCAATAGCCCCGCAGCTACGGCTCCTGCCACCTTATGCACTGCACTGTTTATCAAAATCATAGGCATAAATTGATAATGTACCTACTTATTTTCCTTTGCACAGGTGGAAAATTGCTAAAAATGGATTTTCCCAGATATGAGACCTACCTCAAACTACATATCTAAATTCATTTGCCACCCCCGTAAACCTCTATACATATACCTACCAAATTTCTATGAAATCGTTAGAGCCTGCCACCAAATATTATATATTATTTTATTTATTACTAGCTTCTGCCCGTGACTTCCCTTGCGTGGAATTCAGTTATCGCGTTCCCGTGGGAACTATGCGTTTTTCCGGGATAAAAGTAGCCCCAAACCTACATATCTAAATTGGTTTGCCACCCCCGTAAACCTCTATACATATACCTACCAAATTTCTATGAAATCGTTAGAGCCTGCCACCAAATATTATTTATTATTTTATTTATTACTAGCTTCTGCCCGCGACTTCCCTCGCGTGGAATTCGGTTATCGCGTTCCCGTGGGAACTATGCGTTTTTCCGGGATAAAAAGTGGCCTATGTCTTTTCCCGAGACCCCAACTATCATTTCATCTCAATTGGTCCAGCGGTTGAAGCGTGAAGAGGTAACAGACAGATAGACAGAGTTACTTTCGCTTTTATAATATTAGTATGGATATTATAATATACTAATGAATATAACTAAAACAAATATTCCTTTTGTTATTACAGACATGTGACTACAATACAAGAAAGCAATCGAAGTTTGAAGCTTGCTTTTTCAATTTTAGTTGAAGAAAAGAGTTGTCTACCTTCAGATGATTCTGCAGTTTCATCGGAGTATGCGGTAGGCAGCTTTGTAGAGTCGCGGTTTAAATTTAAATATAATGTGTATAGTAAACTTCAAGTAAGTGCATCATTCAAGATACACAGCTTGCATACGGATTCAAAAACTCAAATCAATGTCACGTGCTATGTGAATGATAAGGTAAAACATTTGATCTGTCCCTATATATGGTCAGACTTCGTTGATATAGGTTTTCCTCATAACTATGTTAATTACATTAAAACCTGTAACTTATTCTGTATAAAAATCGATATTATTGTGAACACGTCAATCCCATCTCCATGGACTAGTTTGTACACTGATGACAGTTTCACTGATTTCCATCTCGGCTCAGAGAATGGCAGTGTTCCAGTGCACAGAGTCGTTATGGCCGCGCACAGTGAGGTCTTCAAGACCATGCTTAACGGAGAATGGAAAGAGACAGCCAAAGGCTGCTTGGAGGTGAAAGGAGTCACCGAACAGACCCTTCAACACTTGAAGGACTACATGTACTTGGAATCGCTGCCTGAGGACGAGGACCTGCGTCCCCTGCTGCTGATCGCCAAGTGCTACATGATGCATCATCTCCAGGAGGCATGTACTGACAAACTGGCTCAAGCAGTTACATCTGAAAATTTCCAAAGTATTTTGGAGTTTGCAGTGGACAACCGTTTGTTCACGTTGATATCTTCTATCGTCAAAAACACATCTGCGGCGGTTGTCGAAGCTTCTGAGAGTATAAACAAGGAGCTCAAACTTAAAGCTGTTGAGGAATAGTTTCGTTTATCAATTATTATTTTACAAGCAGATATTTTTAAAGATTGTCAGTTGTCACCAATATTACAGACAATGAAAAGGTAATTCTAGAGTTTATTGGTTATACCTACCCATTTGAATGGAAACAATAATGTACATAGCGTGAGTACCTACTTTGCAAAAAAAATCGATCTTACTTTCAACTAGGTAATAACTAAATTGTTTGTTCCATTTTCAATGTTTTTTTTTCCATTATTATGTTCATCTGTAATTAATGTCACAGCTGATAATAATTGCATTTGTGTGATTGACACTCTGTTGTTTGTTTAATTATTTCTTTCAAAGTATTAGGTTTTAATGGTTACAAGAATTATCAATTATTTTCGTTTTCATTATTATACAATGGTGATCATTCCTAAACATTTCCTTTGTTTTTTTTTCTCATTTCTTTTTAAAGTATTAGGTTTTAACGCATTCACTGCCACCGACGCATATATGCGTTTTGCTGACTTTCCCGCAGTGCCTTGAACGCACATGTGCGTTTCCATGTTCCTCTAAAGACAGATGTGGCACCTGGCGAAAGTTCGAAAGACAGAAGTGGCAGTGAATGCGTTAATGGTTATAAGAATTGACAATTACTTTTTGTTATCATTTTTATTATAATTTTGTTCCTAAATATTTTACTTTGTTTCGTTTATTTTTTAATGCATGCAATTAGACATAAAACTACCTATTGAGAAATACATGTTTTAATGATACTTTTTTAATTAAACGATTAAATAAATTTATTTTGTATATTTTTCATAATAATAGTACTCTAGGGGGCATAAAATAGGGATGACGACAGGGTGAAGAAATCGAAATTCTAATTAGTCCGTCAGTCAGGTAATAAAAAAATATTAGACACGTATTTTTTGTTTTATCAAATTAACAAAGAATGACTAAGTTAAAACGCATTAAAGTTGGAGTGGGGGCTAACTACGTCACCGTTAGGTATAAATCGTACCTAACCGTGACGTCACGCGACATTTCAACTCAATATATCTCCGTATAAGTTTAATTACGTGAAAAAAGAAAAAAATACGTGTCGAATACTTTTCAATAATTTTCCTGATAGAGAAAAAAAAGTTTCGTCATCCCTATTATCGATACTGAAAAACCAACCTCCGAAAACCATCCCCGTAAAAGGGTGGAAGACCATCTTAATACCATTACCATTATTTTTGTATTGTAAATTCCATTATTACATTTTTTTTCCACTTTAGTGAAGTCGTGATTTTTCTTCTCCAGTCAGTTTTTCATAAACTAATATAGTGAAATACTACTACTACTACTCCAGCCTATTTGCGTCCCACTGCTGGGCACAGGCCTCCTCTCATCACGAGAGGGTTTGGGCTGTAGTCCCCATGCGGGCCCAGTGCGGATTGGGGACTTCGCACACATTTTTGAATCAATTCGCAGATGCGTGCAGGTTTCCTCACGATGTTTTCCTTCACCGAAAAGCACAGTGGTTAATTCAAATTGAATTTCGCACATAAGTAAACTTAAGAGGTGCGAGCCGGAATCGAACCCTCTGCATGAGAGACGGCAGGTCGAACCACTAGGCCACCACGGTGGACAGTATAGTGAAATAATAGAATTAAAATTAGAAGTTCAATATTTTGCATACTTATCTAATATATAAAATTCTCGTGTCACAGTGTTTTTAACCAAACTCCGAAACGGCTCGACCGATTCTTATGAAATATGGTGTGTATGTTTAGTAGGTCTGAGAATAGGACGTAAGCTATTTTTCGTACCCAAAAAAAAAATCTAAGGCGGTACGAAGTCCGCTGGGTCAGCTAGTAGTACAATAAAAACTGTGGTGCAGAAGGAAAATGTCATTACAAAAACGCGAATTTTTCAAGAACTGAGGCGTTTTCACTGGGGAGGTTCGAGAAAAACGTTACGGCGCGTTACATGGGGGAGGAGGGGGAGTCAAAATCTCCAGAAAATGCGTTACGTGATACTTGAACGCTCCCCTGAACATAAACAGTGATTTTTCGTATTGTATTTCATAGTAGGGTTTTGTTAATTGGGTGAATCAACTTTTTTATGTCAATAGTTGCCATGGTTACTGTCCCCTGGGCCACTTTTAAAACTGCTATTCTGTGGGTTTAAATACACTAAGCGTGGCGTTTCTTTGCCATTTTCAATCCCTTCCCCAATTAATCACTTTCTAAGCGTCTTAGAATACTATATTGTAACAGGTTTTCTAAGAAACCCCGCTCATTTTGTCCCCTGGAAAACGGGACAGAATAACAATAAGAAATAGTTGATTGACCCAAGTACAGTATCGTAGGAATAACTTTGTGAATAAAACGAGAAAAATTCAAGGAATTGTTTTTTATTAATTAACTAAGCTAGATCGGGGGCCCACAGTTTCAATGTTCTGTCGTAGGAGCACGTCGCTATGTACTTGTTGTCAAACGATATGTCACCCGACATCACCTGAAATAAAACAAAAAAACATGAAATTAGTCAAGATCACTAGTTGGCGGTGATGGCAGTCAATTTATACAATAGCACTGAATATTTAATAGTACCAGGCCACGGAATCGCCCGCCTGAATCTAGCCGGCGCGCAACTCGCACCCAACTCGCCCTTACCCTCATTAGTTTCATCCGGAGATGGAGAGTGGATCATTGGCCCGCGTAGTAGTACACACACAATTACAAGTGTACAGACGCCCTCGCACGCAAACATTGACACTTCATTCGAATAGTGTTCGAAATCGTGCTTTTATAAGCCGCGTCCGCCGTGTGACAATAGTGTCAACGTCACTGTGACATTTAATGTTTGGGAGACTTTAGTGTTTCCAATTTAGCGTGTAATATGGCACATAATGTTTTGAAACTGGCAATGTTGCACCTCGTAGGACTGCAGGGGCCTCTAACGGTGAATTCACTCGCAGTGAACCTTCTAGATAAAGAAGCCGTGGTGGCCTAGTGGTTTCACCTGCCGTCTCTCATGCAGAGGGTCGGGGGTCCGAATCCGGCTCGCACCTCTGAATTTATTTATGTGCGAAATTCAATTTGAATTTACCACTGAGCTTTTCGGTGAAGGAAAACATCGCAGATATGTATATATATATATATATAAAATTGTGATCCTTCATTTTGATACCCCACTCGATAGACTATGACAAAAAAAAAAAATTTGTTAACGTTTAAAATGCCTCCTAAAGTCAGCCATTTTGTTTTTTGCTATTTTGATATACCCAGTGTCACTGTCACGATTAAGACGAATCTAACGACACCTCGCAAGCTAAAATCCATCCAGCCATTTAGGCTACACAGCGTGCCAAAGAAATATACATACATACAAACATACAATCGAAAAACATAACCCTCCTTCTAGTCTCTGGGCGCACGCTTATTGGCCCTTCAGTCGTAAACTTGCGCAGAAATCCACTCTATTTTCGCTCACCGCTCAAGATCCGTCCCGATCGCGACCTGTGTGTGTGTGTTTATCGACTGAGACTGAGAGACTGTCGACATCTATGGAATTTATATTTATTTGACAATGGAGGCCATCTCCATAATTTGTTTTTTCTGGACCCTTGGAGACTATACATCTCTAAGTTCTTAGAATTAAGTTTAAGTTAGGGACTATACATCCCTTCAATGTAATTTTAGTACGTACCTATATGTATATTTTATATTATACATGTAATGTAAATTTTGTAACTACATATGTGGTAATTTTGAAAAAAAAGGCCTTCTGCTTGAGTTTGTTGCGGCGCTTCTTCTCAAGCAATGGGTCTAGGAAGCGCTGGTGAATTCTTTTTCTGACGTGTAAAAGTGCTTCTATGTGGCCAATTTGCTGAATAAATGATTGAATTTGATTTCGCTCACCGCTCAAGATCCGTCCCGCGACCTGTATGTGTGTGTTTATCTCTCTCTCTGTCTGAGTTACCTTGTTGTCATGTCCGGAGAGCGTGCGCAGCGGGTGCCAGGCGGGGTTAGACCACAGTTTAGCGGTTTTGTCGTAGGAAGTGGTCAACAGAAAGTGACCGTGACTCTTCTGGTAGCGCACGTCTGTTGGCAAAGGAAATGGTCCATTTATAAATAAAAATGTATATCTATCTAATATATAAAATAGGGAACCGACAACTTTCAACAACAACTTTTCCTTAGTCTATCAGGAAGATTATTGAAAAGTATTGGACACGTATTTTTTCTTTTTTCACGTAATCAAGCTTATACAGAGATATATTGAGTTGAAATGTCGCGTGACGTCACGGTTAGGTACGATTTATACTTAACGGTGACGCAGTTAGCCCCCTCTCTCCAACTTTAATGCGTTTTTACTTAAGTCATTCTTCGTTAATTTAATAAAACAAAAAATACGTGTCTAATATTTTTTTATTGCCTGACTGACGGATTAATTAGAATTTCGATTTCTTCACCCTGTCGTCATCCCTATTCTCGTGTCACAGTGTTTGTAACCAAACTCCTCCGAAACGGGTGACCGTCAAGATAGCGTACACCGTAACGATATCCAGGATCTGATTATGTAAATAAATAGTACCCAAATAGTACCCACGGAATATCTAGGTTAAAAAAATAGTACCCTTGAACTTTTCGAAATATTGAGTAAATATTGAGAGAGTGATTTGTTTGAAGGTTATTTTCTGTATGCTATCCATATTAATATTATAAATGCGAAAGTAACTCTGTCTGTCTGTTACCTCTTTACGCTTCAACCGCTGGCCCGATTGAGATGAAATTTGGCATGTAGATATTTGGGGTCCCGATAAAGGACATAGTCTACTTTTTATCTCGGAAAAACGCATAGTTCCCGCGGGAACGCGATAACCGAATTCCACGCGGGCTAAGTCGCGGGCAGAAGCTAGTAATAACTAATAAACTTACCGCTTGTTAGGTGAGTGTGTGACGGTATAGTGTATAACATGGAGCGTTTCCTCAGGTCCCAGATTTTAGTCTGGAATAAGAAAACATAATACATATATCTAATATATAAAATTCTCGTGTCACAGTGTTTGTAACCAAACTCGTCCGAAACGGCTCGACCGATTCTTATGAAATTTGGTGTGTATGTTCAATAGGTCTGAGAATAGGACGTAAGCTATTTTTCATACCAAAAAAAATATCTAAGGCGGTACGAAATCCGCGGGGTCAGCTAGTATATATATACATATATATATTACACCAATGGTATAGGCAAACGAGCGCACATCCCACCTGATGGTAAGTGGTCACTGCGGCCCATGGACACCGAAATCATATGATCCTGCATTAAGAAAACATAAGATCTCGAATCGATCGAATGCGTTGCCTACCCTGAGGCCTAAGATGGAACGCCTCTGTGCCAGAAATTTCACCGGCTGCCTTAACCCCCTACCGGGACACAACAGTGCGAGCACATATTAGAATATACTAATATGACTGGCCCGGCTCACCTGATGGTCGGCGGCGGCGGTGGCGAGCTGGTAGCCGGCGGGCGCCCAGTCTGCGCCCAGCAGTGGGCCGAGGTGGCCCTCGAGGAACATGACGCAGCGCCCCGTGCGCAGGTCCCACACGCGCCCGAACGCGTCCATGCCGCTGCGAAATAATAACTGATATGGTAAACACACTGGGATTCAATTCAATCATTTATTCAGCAAATTGACCACATAGGGGCACTTTTACACGTCAGAAAAAGAATTTACCAGCGCTTCCTAGACCCATTCCTTGAGAAGAAGCGCCGCAACAAACTCAAGCAGGCCTTTTTTCAAAATTTACAAATTTTACATTACATGTATAAAATATACATATAGGTACGTACTAAAATTACATTGAAGGGATGTATAGTCCCTAACTTAAACTTAAATCTAAGATCTTAGAGATGTATAGTCTCCAAGGGTCCAAAAAAAATATTATGGAGATGGCCTCCATTGTCAAATAAATATTCATTCCATAGATGTCGACAGTCTCACAATGTCAATAAATAATGAAATACATCATGTATAAAAGAGTTCATTAATCTCGCCACAGAATAAGTAATAGTACTAACGTACAGAAGGCCGACTGCTAACAAAAAACCGGTTTTGTTGCACCGCACGCTCCCAAATTGGTCATCTCTTTCTATCACATGCAGCGCGCTCTTTCGGAGGCCACGCCCTAGCGCTAGGGCTGGCGCACTCGAGAACATATTAAATGATGCGTCTAGTATTAGTACATAGGTTAGGTAGAATAGTCTTATTAACAAAATATATATTTAAGTTAAGTTAGTTATTTTTTATTATTAAAAACACTCGTCTACACAGATGCTACAACGTAATTTACTATTAAGTTATCACATACTTTATCTGTCAATTTATGAATCTGCTAAATTCAAAATTAAGACAAACAGTCACACAACTGCATTATCATAATATACTAGCCGTTGTCCGCGACTTCGTCCCGAGTACGTAGACCCAATAATACTATACTGTACATGCATAGTTATTGTTAATATTCTAATTAAAAAAAAAAAAAATTGGGTTGTCTTGAACTACTTCCGTACCAAATTTCATCATTTTACTCTTTACCAAATCATTTTACTGTTGTTAATACAACCCTCTGCAATACAATATTTTTTTGACATGATTTAATTTTCATAGCACATTTTGTGACGCTTGCGTCGCGACGTACCTACAAGAGTTTACGCGCGCGCGTGCACTCGCTAGCAGTGCGCGGCAAGCACTAATCATCCCGCCACGGTGCGAAGCCGGCGGGTACGCGTATCGAGCGCGAACAAATCAAACAGTGCGCCGCGCCTGCTCTCGCTTAAAATGTTTGACTTAGTAATATATTTTACGTCACACCAGGCCGAAAAGCGGGATTTACCGCCCTTGGGCGCTACGAAAAATCCCTCTTCACGGCCAGGTGGTGACGTAAAATCGTATACTAACCACGGGCGGTCGTAAAGAAATCCTCAGACCGCTAGATTATAGCCCTCGCCTCCGGCTCAAGCCTCAATTACCCGCGATCTGAGACTTTCTTTACTTGACCGCCCTAGGTGTGTAATGTACTATAAAGCTAATGATTATTTTTAAACGTCCTTGCAAGCATGAACAGACCGGTCCCCACAGACAGGGCGTACGCCTGATTAGTATGAGGGTGATAATTCTAGGTTTACCTTGGTTTTTCTATGATAACACTTACCCCGTGACCGCTAGTGACCCGTCGCCTTGGAAGCTGATACAATACACCTCCTTAGCGTGGCCTTCTTGATGGAGCACCTCCGTGGCTGAAAAAATAGGCAAAAACTCTTCACTCCCCTTATTCGAAAAGGAGTATTCTATTTATTTATTTAAACTTCTTTGTAAATATGTTCAAATGGCGAACACTAATGCTCAATGGCATTCTCTACCAGTCAACCATAGGGTAAAACAGAGAAAGTGTCGGTGCTCTTAACAAATCAATATATGTACTTAGATGGAGAAATATAGAATTTAATCATCATTTATTTATAAACTTACATAATAATACGTATACATATACCTATTATATATATACAGTGTGGAAAGATAAGTCGGGTCCTGGAGGGAAACTACCTTAAATCCTTAAGCTAGCTCATTTTACTTAAAGAAGACATTCCTTTATTTTTAAAAAGAAACAAAACTGCTTTCGAAGATTTTCCAAAACTCGCATGCCTCGCCCGGGACTCGAACCAACTAAAATTAAAAAAAAACAAACGCTCCCTATTTTATTATGCTAATCGATAGTATTTACCATGAGCTTTTCGGTTAAAGACAACATCGTGAGGAAACCTGCACGCATCTGCGAAACAATTCAAAGATGTGAAGTCCCCAATCGGCGCTGGACCCGCGTGGGGACTATAAGCCCAAACCCTCTCGTGATGATAGGAGGCCTGTGCCTAGGCTGTAGTAGTGGTAGTTACTTTCTGAACAGACCCAGGGTTATCGTCTCACCAGTTTCTAAGTCCCACAGGCGCCAGCTCTGGTCGAACACGGCGGCCCCAAGGAATCTGCCCGACGGGTGGAACTCCACCCGGGACACGCGGTGGGGACTGTGCCCCGGGAGGGACGCCATCGGCGATTCACTGGAATTGACAATATCAATGATCAGTTTAAATAAGAAATGAATTTGAATTTACCATTTTTATTTTATAGTAGCGTGGAGTATAAAATTGCCGATTTCTTTCCGACTCCAAACATAGCTTATATGTTGCTCCAAATGATGCTCTATCTACCCTTGAAAACTGCATTCAAATCGGTTCAGTAGTTTCGGAGATTAACTCTAACAAACAGGCAGACAGAAAGAAAGAGACGGAAAATTACTCTTTTATCATAGTATAGATAGATAGAGATCTTCTATTATCTAAAGTCCCGCGCCTTCACATTTCAAAACGCTGCATGTATTTAAAAAGCACCACCAACACTCTCAACGCATGTGAGCGTGCTGAGACAGCCGTGAACTACGCGTTGAGAGTGTTGGTGGTGCTTTTTAAATAATAATAAAAAAATTGAAGCGTTTTGAAACGTGAAGGCGCGGGACTTTAGATAGTAGAAGATCTCTACACAATTCCGAAGTAGCATACCTGGCGAAGTATATTGTAGGTTTATAGGGATGACGACAACTTTTTTTTCCTTAGTCTATCAGGAAGATTATTGAAAAGTATTGGACACGTATTTTTTCTTTTTTTCACGTAATCAAACTTATACGGAGATATATTGGGTTGAAATGTCGCGTGACGTCACGGTTAGGTACGATGTATACCTAACGGTGACGTAGTTAGCCCCCACTCTCCAACTTTAATGCGTTTTAACTTGGTCATTCTTTGTTAATTTGATAAAACAAAAAATACGTGTGTGATATTTTTTTATTACTTGACTGACGGACTAATTAGAATTTCGATTTCTTCATCCCGTCGCCATCCCTATTGTATCATGGGCGGAAACAAGTTTATTTTTATTTTTATTTATATTATTTAATTTACCTGACAAAATTCCATAGATACACTGTCCCGTCGTAAGCGCAGGACGCCATGGTACAAACTTCTGATTTCTCGTCACTGTCTGTTTCCATTTTTTCTTCTGTCTCTTCAAGTTTCTAAACAAAAAGCGTATCTAAATATATAAAACTCAAAGGTGACTGACTGACATAGTGATCTATCAACGCACAGCCCAAACCACTGGACGGATCGGGCTGAAATTTGGCATGCAGGTAGATGTTATGACGTAGGCTAAGAAAGGATTTTGCAAAATTCCCACGGGAAGGGGAAAAATCGGGATTTTACTTTTTAGTATTTAATATCGGAAAAGCTAGTTAATATTATAAAACTAGCTGACCCCGCGGACTTCGTACCGCTTTAGAATAATACTCGCCACTCATCAGGCATTGGTTAGGTTAGTAAGGATGGTCAAGCTAAAAGCCTAGCTATTTTATAGTTTGTTTGTCCTTCCTTCATGTCGCAACGAGTGGACCATTTACATGAAATTTGGTATGGAGATAGTTTGAGACCCGGGAAATAACATAGGGGTTTTCCACGGGTCAAACCATTTTTTCAATACTTCTATAACTATAACTGTCTATATTTATAGTATCATCGGGTACGCAAAATAGGGATGACAACAACTTTTTTTTTCCTTAGTCTATCAGGAAGATTATTGAAAAGTATTGGACACGTATTTTTTCTTTTTTCACGCCTAATCAAACTTATACGGAGATATATTGAGTTGAAATGTCGCGTGACGTCACGGTTAGGTACGATTTATGCCTAACGGTGACGTAGTTAGCCCCCACTCTCCAACTTTAATGCGTTTTAACTTAGTCATTCTTTGTTAATTTGATAAAACAAAAAATACGTGTCTAATATTTTTTTATTACCTGACTGACGGACTAATTAGAGTTTCGATTTCTTCACCCTGTCGTCATGCCTATTTGGGTATGAAAAACAGCTTACGTCCTATTCTCAGACCTACAGAACGTGCACACAAAATTTCATAAGAATCGGTCGAGCCGTTTCGGAGGAGTTTGGTTACAAACACTGTGACACGAAAATTTTATATTATAACTAGCTGACCCCGCGGACTTCGTACCGCCTTGGATTATTTTTGGTATTACACACAAAATTTCATAAGAATCGGTCGAGCCGTTTCGGAGGAGTTTGGTTACAAACACTGTGACACGAGAATTTTATATTATAAAATATAAGGATCTGAAAATATCTTTCTTACATTTTGAACGTGATAAAGTCTCATAAATGGATGAACGCCGGCTGAGCGCATGAAAAAAGCGGTAGTGATAGTTCAGCCACTGGACGCTAGATGTCGATTATTGTCGATCTAGTGTTAACCCGCGTTCCGAAGAACGCATTTTGGTATTTCCGGGACGAAAACTAGCCTATGTCCTGTCCCAGGACTCCAACTATCTCTATACCAAATTTTATCCAAATCGGTCCAGAGGTTGAAGCGTGAAGAGGTAACAGATAGACTTGGGGGAGGTCGATGTCCAGAAATGGACGTTTTTCGGCTGGCATGATGATGAAGGTGATGATGGTGATGATGATAGCGATGATGATGATGATAATGGCGATAGTGATAGTGGTGATTATGATGATGATGTTGATAACGATGATGATGATAGTGATAGTGATGATGATGATGATGATATTGATATGACGATAGTGATTGATTATGATGATGATGTTGATAACGATGATGGTGATAGTGATAGTGATGATGATGATTTGGTATGACGATAGTGAGTGATGGTGATGATGATATTGATATGACGATAGTGAGTGATTATGATGATGATGTTGATAACGATTATGATGATAGTGATAGTGATGATGATGATTTGATATGACGATAGTGAGTGATAATGATGATGATATTGATGATAATGGATATAGTGATGGTGGTGATTATGATGATGACATTGATAATGATGATAGTGATAGTGACGTTGATAAAGATGATGATGATAGTGATGGTTATGATGATGATGATGGATGATGATGATGATGATAGTGATAGTGACGTTGATAAAGATGATGATGATAGTGATGGTTATGATGATGATGGATGATGATGATGATGGTGATGTTGATCATGATGATGATAATGGTGATGATGATGATGATGAGGATGGTGATGATAGTGATGATGGATGATGATAATGATGATGATGAGGATGGTGATGATAGTGATGATGGATGATGATAATGATGATGATGATGATAATGATGATAGCGATGGTGATGATGATAATGAAGATGATGATATTGATGGTGATAATGAAGATGATGTCAGTGATGGTGATGATGATAATGAAGATGATGGTGATGATGACGTTGATGATGATGCCGATGAGTTCGACGCCGGTACCTCCCGGAAGTGTCTCGGCAGGGCGGCCCTCGGGTGGAAGGCGGCGCCGCTGACGTTGCACGTGTGTCCGTGCAGCGCGCGCAGCTCGCGGCACTCCGGCACCGACCACACCTTGCACAGCCCCGACCTGCAACGGTACATCGGTCACACGCTGGCCAGAGCTGACCACCTTCATTATAATAATAAATAACGGCGTAGGGACATGACGACCCCATCGCCCACCTGGTGTTGTACCACCGGTGCAGTCAGTCAGCGCGGGGCGGACTGTGGCGGGCCGATGGTGAGCGGCGACACCTCGCACCCGAGACTCCTGGGGGGCACACACACACATGCGCCATACACACACATACACATCTCCCCCGCCTCTGGATTGCCTTAGTTGGCCGCCCAGAGTGGAGCTTGAAGGGTGGAAGTGCTCAATCTACGTAATAACGGGGAAACCCGCTCCGGGTGCGCACGAGGCGCGACCCGCGATGGCGAAACCGGTGCACACCTCTCCACACCCTTAGCTGCTTACATCAGTGTTGCTTCCTCCCACCCGTGCGGGGGCCTGTATAGGGGGCCCACGAAGGCTAGCCTCTTGGCTAGTGCGTAAGCGGCGAGTCACCGTCTGCCTTGCTTTCAATTTGTGAGATATTGATCAGGCAGATGTCCGTTATCTTACTCCATAGCCCGATTTTCCAGTCCACACCTCCCACATAGCCCACTCCAAGTCTCTTCCTTCCTCGGCAATAGTTTGGCAACTGGGGTGGGCTGTCCGCCAGTACAGCCTCATGTTGTATTGGGAGGACAGATCTCCACAGTTGCGGCCATCTCACATTTCTAGTAAAAAGTACCAAAAGCCTCTTCATGTTGGCTTCGGCCCCATGAATGCGAATGACCGGGTCCCCATGAAACTTTTGTGACATGAAAATGTACCAACAAATAATAATAAATCATTTATTCGCACACAAACACACAGAAAGAGAAACAAAGATTAATAAAATAAAAACCGCCTTCAAACTCCGACAGACTGCGATGTCAATGTCAAGTTCACTATATGATTATCATTTCTTTGGGTCGGCTCACTTGACACCGACTTCGCAGTCTGTCGGAGTTTGAAGGCGGTTTTTATATTATTATTAAAAAATCATTTTCGGCCCCATTTTCCAAACATTACTATAGAAGTAGGTACATAAGTAACTCTGAAAATCTAATCTTAGAAATAAAATGAATGTTATATTCGAAATTGACACCAAAATCATCTTCGAGGAGTTCCCTCATTTTCTCATGGATCCCGTCATCAGAACTGAGCCAAATTAATATGGGACCAACTTGGAAGTACCACCTTTCGAACAAAAAAAGAATCATCGAAATCGGTTCACGTTTACTATTTATTTTTGGTGAACAATTGAACATACGTAAAAAAAAAAATTCCGACGAATTGAACCTCCTCCTTTTTTTGATATCAGATAAAAAGTGATGCGAAACGTTCCCGACTCAGCATCTGTCAGCTGTAAAGCCAACGCAATGTCATATGTCACAGTGAAATTGACACTATTATAAAAAAAGACAACATTGATATTGACAGCCAACACCTTATAGCTAGTAATGGTGTCGAGTGTGGAATGTGTCTTGGTAAGGAGCGCAATCTTATATGGTGAAACAGTTGAAAACGTGTCCAGCGGATTTGATAAGCAACAAAACAAAACACACTCTCCTCACAACCGTTTTCGCCTCAGCAGCGCCATCTGAAGGCGCTACTGCAGACTATCCGCCTAGGTGGCTTGACTGGAGTGACGACCGCAGCGCCCCCAACCTACCCGATTTGGTGTCCACTATTGGAACTATAAAGATTGCGCTCCTTTACTTCAACCCTCCATAACTAGTGGCGCCAACTGAGGAATACGGTGGCCCTCATTGCCCCCGCTCCTGGCAGCAGCGGGGGCCTGCGAGGATGACGACGGGGCCTCACCAACTAGCCGTGAGCAGCATCTGGCTGTCGGGGCTGAAGCGGCAGCAGCTGAGGGGCCTCGAGTCCCCCACCTGGCTGCAGTAGGGGCCCACGGCGGAGGCCCGCCGCTGGGACTCCTGCTTGGAGGCCGCTCGCACGCTGCCAGCCAGCTTCAGCTCTTCGCGCGCCTTCATCAGTCTGCAAAATGAAAAAAAAAAAACAAAGTAAATAAGTACTAACTACTAATATAATCTGTAGAAAGTCGCGTCTGGAAATTGAAAATCTATACTATAATAAAAGAGCAGAACCCGGCGTGTCTGTACATAGAAAGAAAAGTTCAAAAAAAGGAAAGGGGGTCTAAAGATGTATGGTAGACCACAAAACAGCGATTTTTAGAAATCTATTCTGTCTGTTAGATTTAATTTCGGAAACTACTGAACCGATTTGAATGCATTTCAAGGGTAGATAGAGCATCATTTGGAGCAACATATAAGCTATGTTTGATTAAAATCGGATGTCGGAGAGAAAAGTTATCGGCTATTTTATATTCTACGCATCGCAGAAGCTAGTTCCAAAATAAAGATCAAGTCGAGGCCCCTCGCGGCCTCTGTCCCCCCGCGGCCTCCATCATCCTCACCGTCACCACTGACCTGGTATTGGCGCGCGGCAGGGAGTAGTGCGCTATCCAGAGCCGGGCCTCCTTGAGCTCCCGGGGCCCCTCGTGGCACCAGGGCCCCCCGCGGCCTCTAGCATCCTCACCGTCACCACTGACCTGGTATTGGCGCGCGGCATGGAGTAGTGCGCTATCCAGAGCCGGGCCTCCTTGAGCTCCCGGGGCCCCTCGTGGCACCAGGGCCCCCCGCGGCCTCTAGCATCCTCACCGTCACCACTGACCTGGTATTGGCGCGCGGCATGGAGTAGTGCGCTATCCAGAGCCGGGCCTCCTTGAGCTCCCGGGGCCCCTCGTGGCACCAGGGCCCCCCGCGGCCTCTAGCATCCTCACCGTCACCACTGACCTGGTATTGGCGCGCGGCATGGAGTAGTGCGCTATCCAGAGCCGGGCCTCCTTGAGCTCCCGGGGCCCCTCGTGGCACCAGGGCCCCCCGCGGCCTCTAGCATCCTCACCGTCACCACTGACCTGGTATTGGCGCGCGGCATGGAGTAGTGCGCTATCCAGAGCCGGGCCTCCTTGAGCTCCCGGGGCCCCTCGTGGCACCAGGGCCCCCCGCGGCCTCTAGCATCCTCACCGTCACCACTGACCTGGTATTGGCGCGCGGCATGGAGTAGTGCGCTATCCAGAGCCGGGCCTCCTTGAGCTCCCGGGGCCCCTCGTGGTACCAGGGCCCCCCGCGGCCTCTAGCATCCTCACCGTCACCACTGACCTGGTCTTGGCGCGCGGCAGGGAGTAGTGCGCTATCCAGAGCCGGGCCTCCTTGAGCTCCCGGGGCCCCTCGTGGCACCAGGGCCCCCCGCGGCCTCTAGCATCCTCACCGTCACCACTGACCTGGTATTGGCGCGCGGCATGGAGTAGTGCGCTATCCAGAGCCGGGCCTCCTTGAGCTCCCGGGGCCCCTCGTGGCACCAGGGCCCCCCGCGGCCTCTAGCATCCTCACCGTCACCACTGACCTGGTATTGGCGCGCGGCATGGAGTAGTGCGCTATCCAGAGCCGGGCCTCCTTGAGCTCCCGGGGCCCCTCGTGGCACCAGGGCCCCCCGCGGCCTCTAGCATCCTCACCGTCACCACTGACCTGGTATTGGCGCGCGGCATGGAGTAGTGCGCTATCCAGAGCCGGGCCTCCTTGAGCTCCCGGGGCCCCTCGTGGTACCAGGGCCCCCCGCGGCCTCTAGCATCCTCACCGTCACCACTGACCTGGTCTTGGCGCGCGGCAGGGAGTAGTGCGCTATCCAGAGCCGGGCCTCCTTGAGCTCCCGGGGCCCCTCGTGGCACCAGGGCCCCCCGCGGCCTCTAGCATCCTCACCGTCACCACTGACCTGGTATTGGCGCGCGGCATGGAGTAGTGCGCTATCCAGAGCCGGGCCTCCTTGAGCTCCCGGGGCCCCTCGTGGTACCAGGGCCCCCCGCGGCCTCTAGCATCCTCACCGTCGCCACTGACCTAGTCTTGGCGCGCGGCGTAGTGCATTATCTAGAGCCGGGCTTCCTTGAGCTCTCGGGGGCCCTCGTGGCACCAGGGCCCCCCGCGGCCTCCATCATCCTCACCGTCACCACTGACCTGGTATTGGCGCGCGGCATGGAGTAGTGCGCTATCCAGAGCCGGGCCTCCTTGAGCTCCCGGGGCCCCTCGTGGTACCAGCGCCCCCCGCGGCCTCCATCATCCTCACCGTCACCACTGACCTGATCTTGGCGCGCGGCATGGAGTAGTGCGCTATCCAGAGCCGGGCCTCCTTGAGCCCCCGGGGCCCCTCGTGGCACCAGGGCCCCCCGCGGCCTCCATCATCCTCACCGTCACCACTGACCTCGTCTTGGCGCGCGGCAGGGAGTAGTTCGCGATCCAGAGCCGGGCCTCCTTGAGCTCCCGGGGCCCCTCGTGGCACCAGGGCCCCCCGCGGCCTCCATCATCCTCACCGTCACCACTGACCTGGTCTTGGCGCGCGGCAGGGAGTAGTTCGCGATCCAGAGCCGGGCCTCCTTGAGCTCCCGGGGCCCCTCGTGGCACCAGGGCCCCCCGCGGCCTCCATCATCCTCACCGTCACCACTGACCTGGTCTTGGCGCGCGGCAGGGAGTAGTTCGCGATCCAGAGCCGGGCCTCCTTGAGCTCCCGGGGCCCCTCGTGGCCTCCATCGTCATCACTGTCACCACTGACCTGGTCTTGGCGCGCGGCAGGGAGTAGTTCGCGATCCAGAGCCGGGCCTCCTTGAGCTCCCGGGGCCCCTCGTGGCACCAGGGCCCCCCGCGGCCTCCATCATCCTCACCGTCACCACTGACCTGGTCTTGGCGCGCGGCAGGGAGTAGTTCGCGATCCAGAGCCGGGCCTCCTTGAGCTCCCGGGGCCCCTCGTGGCCTCCATCGTCATCACTGTCACCACTGACCTGGTCTTGGCGCGCGGCAGGGAGTAGTTCGCGATCCAGAGCCGGGCCTCCTTGAGCTCCCGGGGCCCCTCGTGGCCTCCATCGTCATCACCGTCACCACTGACCTCGTCTTGGCGCGCGGCAGGGAGTAGTTCGCGATCCAGAGCCGGGCCTCCTTGAGCTCCCGGGGCCCCTCGTGGCCTCCATCGTCATCACTGTCACCACTGACCTGGTCTTGGCGCGCGGCAGGGAGTAGTTCGCGATCCAGAGCCGGGCCTCCTTGAGCTCCCGGGGCCCCTCGTGGCCTCCATCGTCATCACTGTCACCACTGACCTGGTCTTGGCGCGCGGCAGGGAGTAGTTCGCGATCCAGAGCCGGGCCTCCTTGAGCTCCCGGGGCCCCTCGTGGCCTCCATCGTCATCACTGTCACCACTGACCTGGTCTTGGCGCGCGGCAGGGAGTAGTTCGCGATCCAGAGCCGGGCCTCCTTGAGCTCCCGGGGCCCCTCGTGGCACCAGGGCCCCCCGCGGCCTCCATCATCCTCACCGTCACCACTGACCTGGTCTTGGCGCGCGGCAGGGAGTAGTTCGCGATCCAGAGCCGGGCCTCCTTGAGCTCCCGGGGCCCCTCGTGGTACCAAGTCCCCTCGCGGCCCCTATCTCGCTCTATTCTGGCCTCCTCCTCCTCTAACTTCTTGTGGATCGCGTCTTCGCCTAGACTGGAAGGGGATTATCGTATTATTTCTATTCTTAAAATACACTAAGGAGCAATGAAATAATGAAATCACTCTCTTCGTATACGCTTTTCCATACAGTGATGTAGGTTCCTTGGGGAGTGTAGGGGAGAATTATCAGAGGATTTCCTGAAATTCCCACGAGAACGGGAAAAAGTAGGATCTTCACATTTTAATGTTAACGCGCGTACGAAGTCGCGGGCAACAGCTAGTTAAAAATAAACAGGAAACAGCGAGCGACTCACTAGCTCAGCAGGTCCCTCAGCCGCACCCTCCGCTCGGCCGGGCCTTCGCCGAACAGGCACACCGGCTCCCCGAGCTGCCTCAGACTTCTCCGCACCTGAAACCATCACTAAATAGTAAGTATATAACGAAGTCGCTTCCTGCTGTTTGTCCATATGTATGCTTAGATCTTTAAAACTACGCAACGGATTTAGAAGCGGTTTCTCTAATAGATAGAGTGATTCAAGAGGAAGGTTTTAGTCATTGACCTATAATAACATATGGACATTACCTGACTGATGGACTAATTAGAATTTCGATTTCTTCACCCTGTCGTCATCCCTTTTGCACGATTGTACTAGATGGGAGCGATCCGCCAGGTGAACAAGCACGCACAACTCTGGTTTTATACCTCATCGTCATCAGTTGAAACGTTGAGCTGCCGCGCCTTCCTTCGTCGCTCAAACTCTTCAAGCAGCGCTTTCTTGTCCCGAGATATCTCTTCTTCTAGGTCCATGTATTCTGCAACAAGTTACGTTTCAATGTCAGACGTAGCAACTGGAGGAAGGTTGGCTTGGCCTTACGCTTACGAAGGCGGCTTGTTTTATGTGTTAGTAGAAATCTTACTAATATAATAAAACTGAAAGTTTGTGTGTTTGGATGTTTGTTGCCCAATCACACTAAAACGGCTCAACCAATTTGCATGAAATTTGGCAAACACATAGTTTATTTATTTATTTATTTAAACTTCATTGCACATACAAATTGTATACAATTGGCGGACTTAATGCCTATAGGCATAGTTTGTAACCTGGAATAAGCTATAGGCTACCTATTATCCCGGAAATCCCGGAAAAAAACCCGGAAGTACATTAGAGGGACCTAGGAAGAGGACTTTGGATAGAAATCCCGGGAATCCCACAAACTTCATAATCCCGGTAATACCGGAAAAAGAGCTTTGGAAGTATAGTGTTAAAATTCCTGCAGACGAAGTCGCGGGTAAAAGCTCGTTTCATTATATAAATTTGAAGATCATACAGACCTTCCAATTTTGGACAGCTACATACCATTGGATACTTGTATGTCACCAAGTTCTTTCCCGCCAATGTCTTCGACGCCATCCTTAGCTGCCGCCGCCAGGGCAGCCAGGCGAGCCTTTTCCTGCTCCTCGAGCGACCCATAATGGACCTGTTTGCTTTTTTTCACTAAAATAACATCATCGTCGTCCGACATTTTGAGGTTATTTTGTTATTGAAAAGCTTGAAGTTCTTTTAAACTTGATAATTGTAAGTAAGTTCGAAACAATGTGTCGGCTATTTCGCAGTGTTGGTTTTGTTTATAAATTAGTAATTACAAACCAAATAAAATATACAAACTCCAACAAAGTGCTTGTTTACTCAATATGTTCCGTTCCACGTGCGTGCGTTCCACATAGAGAACGGTTAGACTTGGGTTTGACATTTTAAAATTATCGTATTACGTAAATCAACCACTGTCAATAACGATTGGGAATGCAAATTTTGTAAATTTATATTAAAAATATATATGAATGTCACTACGTTTACTACTAAAATAAAATTTTAACATAAAATAAATCGCAAATTGCGTAGTAAGGAATTTAACTACATAAGTACACCTGGGCAGCGTTCCGAATCGCGCTTAGAGCGCTCACAGCACCTTGCATTCTTTTTCCTCTTACGACTCGACTTTCAAGAGGAAAAGAGATGCAAGGTGCTGTGAGCGGTCTGAGCGCGTTTCGGAACGCAGCCCTGGAGTGACTAGTGTAATTTCGAAACAATAAAAATTGAGCTTTAGGTAGTCTAACCGAATGTCGTTTTCATTCACAATTCAAAAACGTGCCCTAATTTTGATGTCTATTTCCTTTTGTCTTCATCTTTCGTCATAATGTTAGATAAAGAGAGATACAACAACTTCACCACCCTTCACCTCTGCGAAAAACTTGATAACAGAGGTAGTTACACAGGTAGTTCCATTAGTATCTCAATGAACCCAAAAGAAAATAAAGCTTTTCCATACCATACCAAATGAAATAGTTTTGAAATATAGTTCATTCGAAGTTTCGAACGAAAATGAACAGTTGCGGTAGTCATCTACTGCCATCTAGTGTCTAGTAGCTAAACCCAGCTTTTGTTTCACTCTTAGCGACATCTAGCGGAAAATATCTTAACTACCAAGGTACTAATGTGGTAAGTGCGCTATCTAGCGTCGAGTAGTTGAACCCTGCTTACCGTTTTTTTAACGTACGCCATCTAGTAGTGAGTAGCCAAACAAAAATGTTATTTCTCTTTAAATGCCATCTAGCGTACGCTGGGTAAACTACCAAATGTCTATGGTAACAATAACCGATACTACGCCATCTACCATCGAATAGCTGAACGTTCGAAGGATAGTAGTTTTAGTGTAAAAACTACTAGATGGCACTATGGATAGATGAATGAAATAACTTCAAAAACGGAAGTTCAAACAAATAAAAATTAGGTAAAGGTTCACTTCCGAAGTTGCTGTCATGATTTTATGAATAACGAGCCGTTAACTACTCCATGATATTATATGTAGAGATCTTCTACTATCTAAAGTCCCACGCCTTCACATTTCAAAACGCTTCAATTTTTTATTATTATTTAAAAAGCACTACCAACACTCTCAACGCATAGTTGATGGCTGTCTCAGCACGCACACATGCGTTGAGAGTGTTGGTGGTGCTTTTTAAATACATTGCAGCGTTTTGAAATGTGAAGGCGCGGGACTTTAGATAGTAGATCTCTCTCTACATATATATGTTTATTGAAAAACTAGTTACTGGTATACTACAGCCTACTTACGTCCCACTGCTGGGCACAGGCCTCCTCTCATCATGAGAGGGTTTGGGCTATAGTCCCCACGCGGGCCCAGTGCGGATTGGGGACTTCACACACATCTTTACTGTAGTTACTGGTATGACCCGTAGAAAACCTGTTCCGTGAAATATCGGGATAAGCGATATCCTATATCCCACCAAAAACATAAATGTAAAAAAGGAGAGCCAAGTTCAATACAAAAATTATTCTCTGCTGTGGGCTTCGCCGCAAAAAGAATGGAGATCTGAGATTTAGTGCCAAGTTCTATGCAAAATCCAAATATGTAGTCTAAGGGCTGACTTGGCTGGTTTTCCCATACGAATTATTATTAAGTACCTACTTTTACACAGTCATGGAAGAGCCTTATGTTCGATTGGTAGTTTCTACCAGCAAGCCAAATTTTCGAAATAATAAAATAAGAACCGAAAGGTAACAGGTTTAGAACATGCGAAGGCTATATAATTCGTATGGGAAAACCAGCCAAGTCAACCCTTAGACTACATATTTGGATTTTGCATAGAACTTGGCACTAAATCTCAGATCTCCATTCTTTTTGCGGCGAAGCCCACAGCAGAGAATAATTTTTGTATTGAACTTGGCTCTCCTTTTTTACATTTATGTTTTTGGTGGGATATCATTACTTTTTGTAGGTAAGTACATATCCTCGTAACGCCGTGGGTCTTTTTATTATAGGAATTGTAATAATAATATTACTACAAATTATAAGCTGTCCTTAAGAAAACAATTTCGCAGCATAAATCGCAACCTTATAGGTCAGATATCGAGAGACAACCGGACAGCAAGCTCGCTCGGCCACGTTCGCGTCAACGGTTCGATTCGGTTGTCACAGCGCCCCACCCACCCCGCCCGCGCCGCTCCGGCGTCACTCGGCGCGCGCGCCGAGTGTATATACCGAAAATCTAAATGCCTATTATTTTATCATTATTTATTAGTAGGTAATGATTTTACACTATTGATGTGCGCTAAATATAAAAATAATAATTAATCCCAGTTAATTAATAACGTAGGTACCCTAAGTAATATTAGGTATTTATGTTAAGCGTTCATAATAGAATCTAATTATTTAAAAATTGCCAGTTTTTTATTTATTCCTTTGTATTCATCTAATTACCTATCTGCATACCAAATTTTAACTCTCTAGGTCATCTGGAACTGGGTTAGAGTTTTGGTCTATAGGTCAGTCAATGATAAAAATGAGGAATTTTGGACATTAATATCTAAATAACCGTTTGAGATAAGCTTATGAAATTTAGAACACATATGTATCTAGCAAGTCTCAATATATGAGCCAAATTTGATACGTTTATCTAAAATAGTTTTTGATTTATGAGAGGGTCAAAAGTGGCTCCAAATGGTTCGTGTAATATTACACACGGTGCGGCTCGCCAGTTCTGTTTCTTGAACTTGGCTTGACACGCTCCCGCGTGTCTAGATTATTCCCATCCCATCTGAGGGTCTCAACCTATTTCCATACCAAATTTCTTTCATTCAAATCGGTCCATTCGTTCGACGTGAAGGAAGGACTAACAAACAAACACACTTTCACATTTAAATATGTATTAGTATAGATTTTTGCGTATTTGCTGCTTATAATTACTAAGTTTTTTTCATCACGAGGACCGAATTGATTAATTAAGTTATTTATAAATGGCAATAAAGGCGAGTTAATAATTATGGCGGCCATGAAAGCAGCGCGCGGCCGCGTATGCTGCAGTCGATGCCTAGTTTTTTTTTTCAGAAAAGAATAGACCATTTAAATGAAAATATACCAAAAATAATGGTTCATAGCTTTATTACGTACAGTTAAAATAATATGTTTAAATTGACAAACCTCTACATAGGTATGTTGTTTCATTTGCATGCATTAATAATTAATTAGCTTACCTAATGAGATACTTAATGATAATTACAAAAAAAATGTGTCAATGTGAGTGCAAATAAAATGAAACCTGTTTGGAACAAATCACATAAAACAGCTAAGTACAGTAAAGCAAATCTTAGTAAATTAAAACAAGACCATAAAAACAAAATTCAATTCTCCAATCTTATTTATCTACGTTGATTTATAATGAAACAAAATGTGTGTCACGCTCGCACCAGAGATTGCTTGCTACGTTGCTACGCTATGGATAAGATATCCATCCACCGATCATATTCATTGGTCCACATAGCATCCATAGCAACGTAGAGACCTTCTACTATCTAAACTCCCGCGCCTTCACATTTCAAAACGCTTCAATTTTTTCATTATTATTTAAATAGCACCACCAACACTCTCAACGCAAAGTTGATGGCTGTGTCTCAGCACGCACACATGTGTTGAGAGTGTTGGGGGTGCTTTTTGAATACATTGCAGCATTTTGAAATGTGAAGGCGCGGGAGTTTAGATAGTAGAAGATCTCTAGCGTAGCACATCTCTGGTGGAAAGGCACCCTTAGGCTGTCATTCCACTGACGCGCAGAGTAGACGTGCGCGTATCAACCAATAAATAGCAGTGGTTGTATTGTAATCCACATCTCTTCTCACAAACCAACCACCACTAGAACAATGTAACCAATAAACGTCTCGTGACCGTCAAGACACCGTAGGATCTGATTATGCAAATAAATAGTACCCAAATAGTACCCACGGAATATCTAGATAAAAAAACCAATATAAAGGCTGTTCGCGGTGTACGCTACGGGCGTCAAGCTGGCGTACACCGTAGGGATCTCTGGAACGGCTTGGATTTCGGGAATGGTGTATAGTTCAAAAAATAATACCCAAAAAAAAAGTACCCTAGAACTGTCAAATTTCAACACTATCTATAATGGAAGCTGAGATATTCCATGACTTAACGGTGTACAAAATTTGGCACTGTCAAGCTGGCGTACCCGGGAATTTCACACAGAAGACCTTCGAATTCTGGAATAAGGTTTGTGTCAATAAATAGTACCCCCTTTTCAGTAAAAATAATATTTAAAAAGTACACAGGAGACTACAAAAACACAAGGAAAACTTCTACATACAAATGCACTGGCACGGTGTACGCTGTCTTGACGGTCACAATGTCTCTCTACTCTGCTCGTCCCCTCCTCAGAGGAAAGGCAGCCTTAGAGCTTGTCGTGTATAGCACGACACAATTGGAAGGCGATCAGTTTAAGCAATAATAGACCCTGCGTCCACGGCTTAAGTGCTTCGCCGCGCGCCTTCCAAGTTGCGTCGTGCAATGCCTACTTATATTTAGTGGAAGTAAGTTACTAAACTGTTAGAAAGTTCTCTGTGACTACAAATGATAGCAGCTGTAAATCTGGTTTAGGCTCCCAGTACACAATGACTACGTCAATCACCAGTTGTTATACATATTAGCATATCAATCAGTTTAGAAATATGCATTAACTATAGTTATTTGTGCAACAAGAGAGCAAAATTGTTTTTTGCTTCGAGTGCCATGTTTGAGTCCTGAGCTAGCGAAAGATTCTATAGTTGAATCACGAGCGTTTAGCGAGTGATTCTAGTTTAGAATCTTGAGCTTAGCGAAGGACTCAAAGGCACGAGAAGTAAAAGAAATTGCTCTCGAGTAGCACATACAATTTTTCACCTCAGTAGCGAGAACACATAAAAGGTACTTGCAAAGAATACCTACTTACATCACGAAAAATATGAAATAACATTTCTTCTTCACTCCTTTCACTCAAATTATAACTTGAATTTCATGTTTTAAAAGAATTACTTTAAAGTTAGTTATCGAAAATTAAGAAGAAAGACATGATTTGACATGAGACAATGGCGGCAATTTTCCAAACGTATGTTCGGAAACTAGTACAATGATAAATTTCGAATTTATTCGGTAATATTTGACAACTTTTAGTTTACTTTAAATTAAAACTTTAGTTTAAAATGATTACAAATAACATAATTATATGAAATATAAGTCATTTGAAAATTGTAAGATTTTCAGAAGTTAAATCAACGTATAATTTTAATGTCTAAAAATACGGCGTACTGATGCGTTGCGCGTATCCGAACGTTTCTAATTCAGTTTTTTTTTCTACGAAAATAGAATCGCAGTAAGACTTGCCTAGTATAATTCTACCTCTTTTCTTAAAGAAATGAAAAGAAGAGAGCGGATAAAATCGAGATAGTTTGAATTATTGGTATAAGAAGTAGTTACTAGTTAGATGCCGCAGTATGAAATGACCATTCGCAGTAACCAAATAAAAAAAAAAAAAAAAAAGCGCGGGAACGATTTAACTGTGGCTGCAAGGCTTAAGCCTTTGCCTTTGCCTGATGTGATTGTCTAATGGGATAAAAGGATTAAAAAAAACAACTTAAAAAAATACTTTGTCTCACTGAGTGAAACAAACACGATTTTGCTCACTAATTTCTGACAGCAAAGTCTACTTGTTCGAGCTGCTGAGGTGAAAAAATAATTATATTCTTAGCGTGATTTTTGGAAACAAAACAAAGAATTTCCTTAAAAAACTAAAAAAAATTAAGATCAACGGAAACATGGAACTACTTCTCAACTTCTTTCAGTTCAGGCTTCTGGATTTTAGTAGCCTTACGAGCTGCATCAACCAGCTTTAGAGATCTCATGTCAAGGATAGAAAACATCAATTCCGACAAATGGTTGTCCATGGCAAATTTAATGAGATCCAGCAAACTTTCAGGTTTCACTGTTCGAGCCAGTTTGTCAGTACATGCCTCCTCGAGATGCATCATCATGTAGCACTTGGCGATCAGCAGCAGGGGACGCAGGTCCTCGTTCTCAGGCAGCGACCCCAAGTACATGTAGTCCTTCAAATGTTGAAGAGTCTGTTGGGTGACTCCGTTTACCTCCAAGCAGCCTTTGGCTGTCTCCTTCCATTCCCCGCTCAGCATGGTCTTGAAGACCTCACTGTGACTGGCCATGACGACTCTATGCACTGGAACACTGCTGTCTTCTGTGCCGAGGTGGAAATCACTGTAGATATTATCTTCGTACAGTAAACGAGATGGTGGTGGATCCATAATATTGATGGTGATATTTGCTTTTGTAAGATATATGTTAGTTTTTTCAACGCAGTGAGAAGTACTAATATCATATAAATCCATGTATCCTAACCAATCATGTGAAACAATCGAATGTACTTTTGTCTTGTCACCCACATCACAGGTGGCAGTTATTTGGACATTTGCGTCCTTTTGCGATTCACGTATCTTGTATGTTACACTCAACTTACATCTGTGAATGTTAGTTATTAATCGTATATACGAAAATTTAAACCGCACTAGAGCGAAGGGGCCTATCTCATAAATCGATGATTCTTTATGCAGTTCAGCAGATTCACGGTTTTTCGAGATAACGAACTCTAGTTTCAAATTTCTTTCGCTTCTTTGTATTTCTGTGATCGTTCTGCAAGGAAAAGCAAATTATTTTAGCGTAGAAGCCAATTATGAAAGTCAATAAATAACGAATCCCGTGGGACTTGCTTCGGCCATAGGTACCTATTACTATTATCTATACTGTACCTATTATCAGAGATAATGTAATTATACTCTCAACAGCAATGAAAACGGGTTGCTTTATATAGGATTTTCACAGTATTTTAGTTATTTTTAAGTAGTTTTAATTCTTGTTTAGTATAAAAACACTAATTGTATTCTAAATTGGAAGCTTCAGAATGTGTGGAGAAGAGGATGAGTCAATGCGACACATCCTGTGCGAATGTGATGCACTCGCCAGGCTCAGAATGAAACTCCTAGGTAGTGGTTACCCTGAACCAGGGGATTTCATTGCACTCCATCATTAACCTATTGGTGAAGGTGGAGGAAGCAATGGATTAGCTGCACGGAGCGGGGTAGTTACACAAAAGATCCCAATGGAAGTGTATCCGCAAGGACCCCACAGTCTCAAGATAAGTAAGATTGGAGTGAGTGAGTGACAAAATTAAGAAACTTGACTAGCTGTAATTTTCAAACGACTGGTTCAAATTGAATGAAGTTGGAAATTTGGTTGGCAATATTTCGAATTATTTGATCTCATAAGCACCTAAATGTTTCTTGAAAGACAGCGGGTAGAAGCTAGTATAATTATAATTACACTTAATTCAAATCAGGTCCTGGGAGGTACTCACAATTTCATTATGATATTCGACAAATTCCTTTATTTGGTTTCACCGTGTAACAGTAACTGAAAATTCGCGTCGAGAAGTAATACGCGTAGCACTCTATAAGTAAAGAAAGCACACAACACGGTGTGTTCTACGCCCCTAGCAATAATAATTATGTAAGTCAATTCAATTTTTGGGTGTAGGTGGCCCCATCCACTTACTTGAATTAATTATGTAAGTCACTCGACACTTAAATTTAAATACGCAGATCTCGTTTTCTATCTACCCACAGTACCATTCGAAGAATCGCTGAAAGGCTGAAAACACAGTTTCCTAGTTATGTGGAGCGTTTACATGAACGGCGTTCAAATTCAAAACGACATTCATGGGCGCGTTCACAGGCACAGGCGTGTAAACAGGCTGATTTTGAACGCGCTCGTGAACGTGAATGCTGTCGATCGGTCGGCTGTCGGTTTCCTATCGGTTGTTCGGCAAAGATCATTGTATGTTTAGATGCACGGCGTTCAAAACGATGTTCAACGGGCACGTTAACGAGCCCGGGCGCGTGCGTATAAACGCACTATAAGGATGAACGTTGCACCGATTCGATCGAAGCCTCACGGGTGACTTTTTCTGCTATGGTTCTGAACAGTTCTGATTGGTTGATATGTAAATACCTATGAATTTTTTTGTTTATGATTTGGAACGTTTGCAATCGCGGATTAGAAGTCGGTGTTCCCCTACGGTTAGGGCCAGTATCTTGCCAGTATGTATAATGTACTCTGTGGTTAGGGTTTGAGGGCGCTTACAGACGACCCTACTTGCAGGGCCTAGGCGTTTTTATACATACTTTAAGTGCCTTACACATGCTTTACACTCATGGCCTAGGCAAAATCAGAGAAATAGATGAAAGAAGTCCAAGTCAAGCAAGTTGACTAACTTATCATCGTTAAAATTGGCAGCCAAGCTGTCATTCCATACAGCTATAAGCTTCGAAAGCTGAGTTAAAAGCGTTATATTCTCCAAAGTGAAAAATCTCGGAAACCATATTTAACGATGATGGACCCGTCAACTTTCTTGACGCTACACAGTATGTGCTTATCTTTATCTGTATCTATGGTATCATCGACTTTCTCTATGGTAGAAATTTACGTCAGATCGCATATATTTTCTCACCAATATTATTATATGCGTTAATTTGGTATTTAGCGCAAAACAGCGATCCACAGCAATATAATTGTACGAACTAAAAACAAACAAATCCCCATCTGCCATCAACAAACGCTCGCTTATTTCCGACCAGCCAATGGCTTTGAAATCTCAAAGGTACTAGCATAACCTCGAAATTGATTTGTCGATTTGCTTTGGATGCAGTGTATTGGTGATTTTGTGTTGTGATTGAAGTAATGGCGCACCAGCTGTCGAGGCGCGAGGCGGAGGAGCTCCGGCCGTCGCTCGACCGCGCCATTTACAGGACCATCGGGAAGTCGGATAGCTCTTTATTGTCTACAGTGTCCTACTGCTTGACGAGTGGGTGAGTAACATGACAAACTTGGTATTTCCTAGCTGTTCCTTTCATACTAAACACCTCCACCCGCGTTCTCACACCGTAAGGGATGGTTTCCGGGATTAACAGTAGCATCTGTCACTCCAGCCCAGCCCTGCTTTTCTATCTTCATGCAAAAAATTACAAAAAAAATATACGTAAGTCTACATGCACGATGTGGTACATCATATTTATTATATGCACGTAATATTCACATTTATAACATTACATACGGATGCCTAATAGGGATCACGACAACTTTTTTCCCTTAGTCTATCTGGAAGATTATTGAAAAGTATTGGACACGTATTTTTTTTCTTTTTTCACGTAAACAAACTTATACGGAGATATATTGAGTTGAAATGTCGCGTGACGTCACGGTTAGGTACGATTTATACCTAACGGTGACGTAGTTAGCCCCCACTCTCCGTTTTAACTTAGTCATTCTTCGTTAATTTGATAAAACAAAAAATATGTGTCTAATATTTTTTTATTACCTCACCGACGGACTAATTAGAATTTCGATTTCTTCACCCTGTCGTCATCCCTATTCATGCCTGTTTCCCATTATGGTAGGTAGAACAGAGATCACAAAACCCCACCATCTATCCAAGCATATCCACTTTCATCCTAGGTAGAGAGGATGTAATATTTGAAGAAGGAAGCTTGTAATAGTATGGGAAACACATAAGTAAACTTAGAGGTGTGAGCCGGAATCGAACCCCCGATGAGACAATCTGCATGAGATGGCTTGGCTTAAGCTTAAGTGCGAAATTCAATTTGAATTAACAACTGTGCTTTTCGGTGAAAGAAAACATAGTGAGGAAACCTGCACGCATCTGCAAAGAGAAGAATACCTCAAGACTAGATCTAATACTGGAAATATCAAAAACGGCTCTTGTCCGGCCCGCATAGGGATTATAGCCCAAACCCTCTCGTGATGAGAGGCGGCCTGTGCCCAGCACTGGGACGCAAAATAGGCTGTAATAGTAGTAGTAGAGTGATTCAAGAGGAAGGTTTTATTATATAATTTGTTATAGTCTATAACACTCAATTCCCGTGGTGTGTCTTATAAACTTTTATTTATTTTATTTAGTATTATGGGAAACAGATAGCCCATAATCCCAGGGCAGATCGGGGAAATGGGTGAAATGCTGACTGAAACCAGGCAGTCGTCCCCTTTTGTAGGGCCATGGCTGGGGGCTGACCGGGGTCTCTTTGTGAAGCTTGTGGGGACACCGGGAGAATAAGTCTTAAAACTAGATATAACAATTGCTGTGCCCTAGCAGGGTTCATATTTGAACTGTAATTTTATATAATAGACCTTATGTAAACAACATGACATGCAATAAATGATTTATGATTATGAATCTCGCGCTTTTGGCCGGAGCTAGGCTAGCTGGATCTTTAGCTGGCACTCGATGTACAAAATTAAATGAGCCAAATGCGGAAAAGCAGAGCCCTCAGCCAATACCAAAAACCAATACCCCTTTTTAACCCTAATATAATAATGGGGCACCTGGACCAGGAAAGCCATTAATAGAAAGGAATGGAAACAGCTGGGATAGGCCTATGTGTCAGAAGACACGCTGAACACTAATCTGGACAATATGATGTGTTAGTTTTAAGTAAGATTATAAATGTAATATAATACTGTTTTAGTTTCGGCAATAAAGGCTATTATGATTATGATTATGATGATAATAATGGGATTAACTTGTTTATCAACGTAAATAATTCTATATTTCAGTTACGAGCGCCGCAAAATCATAGATAAGATCTCCTCCCACATAGACTCGAAGAAAGCAAGCAAACTCGCCGACAAAGTCATCGCTCTAGCCCAAGAGCTGGTCACCTCCTCGAAGTCAACGAAGCGGAAACATGAGAGTGAGAAGGAGAAGGACAGCAAACGCTCTCGGCACGAGGAGAAAGAGGAGAAGAAGGAGACGGAGAAAGAGAAGAATGGAAATGGAATGGATGTGGTTCCGCTGCCTTTACCTGTAGGAGAGACTATCGGATCGAAGATAACCGGTCTAAGTGCTGATAGAATAAAGGTAAGCTCTTCATAATAAAACCAGCCAAGAAGAGAGGGTTCCATTTGATGACCCTTGATTGTTTTCAATGACGTCATTTTCAAACCGTTTCACATGATAAGCTCTTTTATAGGATAGATTTCAAATACCATGGACTTCCTACTAATTTTCCTGTAATCTATAGGTCAATAAGCATCCTCCCTATTTTTTCCAAAATTTTAGGTCCAGTAGTTTCGGAGATAAGGGGTGGGGGGGCGAATGGCCATTTTTCGCCTATTTTCTCAAATAACTCGAAAAGTATTGACCAAAAAAGAAATAAAAAAAATATATTTGAGATCCTCATAAGAAGTACTTTCATTTGATATGTCACACAATATAGTTTGAAAAACTTCATTAATATTTTTTCAAATTTAGCCCCCAAAAGTAGGGTCTATGTTTAAAATTCATTTATTTTCGTTACACGTCCGTATTTGGGTCACAAACTTACATATACGTACCAAATTTCAACTTAATCGGTCCAGTACTTTCGGAGAAAATCGACTGTGACAGACGGACGGAGAGACAGACCAGTGATCCTATAAGGGTTCCGTTTTTACCTCTTGAGGTTCGGAACCCTAAAAAGGGGCGAAATACCAGTATAGCGATGAACAGATTGGCTTAGCTGGTAGTGACCTTGCCTGCCTACTGTTCCGATAGCCGCAAGTTTGATTTCTATCAAATAAACGTTATCTTATCTTATCTTATCTTCTTCTGGTAAAAAAAAAAGAAGAAGAAAGACCCAATTCATACCACATCAAACATGAAAAACAAAAAAAGGAAAAAGATAAATTTTAACACACAATTTATACTGTGTTTTATTGTGGCAGTGAATCCGTCCGTCCGTCTGTCTGTCCGCAGCATAGCTCGGAGATGCTTAGTTGTAGAAAGCTGTAATTTGGCACGAATATACATATTAGTACTGATGGCTGATGGGGCCGGAAAGTTCTCGAGTGGTGTCCGCGAACCGGGAGACGAGCTGTCGGTAGGCCTCCAACAAGATGGAGCGACGACCTCGTGAAGGTCGCGGGAAACCGGTGGAAGCAAGTAGCACAGGACCGGTCTGAGTGGCGAGCCTTGGGGGAGGCCTATGTCCAGCAGTGGACGTCTTTCGGCTGAAATGATGATACATATTAGTTACGCCGACAAAGTGGTACAATAAAAATTTGAAATATTTTGTGTATAATATGTGTTGTTGAATAGGTCTTGAAAATATATTGTGGGTTTGTTAAAACCATCTCTGGATTAAAGGATGCGCTTGTGAAATATTAAGCTTTAAAGTGATATTTTTTGTCAGAGTCAAGTGTCCCAGAAAGAATAGATTTAAAAAAATCCCACATTTCATCTTCTAATATATAAAATTCTCGTGTCGCAGTGTTTGTAACCAAACTCCTACGAAACGGATCTACCGATCATTATGAAATTTGTAGTGTATGTTCAGTAGGTCTGCGAATAGGACGTAAGGTATTTTTCATATCCAAAAAAATTTTTTAAGGCGGTAAGAAGTCCGCGGGGTCAGCTAGTGAACAATATAGATTAGCAATTTTTTTGGTATGAGTATGACGGAATAGTGTATTTAATTATAGACCTCTGTGTTAAAAAAAAACTTATAGAACCGTTTAAATAGGATTAGAAGACGTTAACATCACAATTTCTTTTCATCGTACCGATTTCATGAAATCCTTTTCACGAAATAGCAAGATTTTTAAGTATATACTGTACTAGCTTTTCCCCGCAACTTCGTATGCGCAGAAATATTAAAACGAAAAATCCCGTTTTTCCCCGTTCCCGTGGGAATTTCGGGAAATCCTTTCTTAGCGGATGCCTACGTCATAACATCTACCTGCATGCCAAATTTCAGCCCGATCCGTCCAGTGGTTTGGCCTGTGCGTTGATAGATCACTATGTCAGTCACCTTTGAGTTTTATATATATAGATATCAACATTTTTTCCTCACCTCACATAATCAAATAGTTTTCGTTTAAATACTGTTTAAATGAAGTAAATTTAGGTCATGTCAGCGCCTTAAGCCCCCAAACCCCCGTGCCCCGTCCCCGTGATGAGAGGAGGCCTGTGCCCAGCAGTGGGACGCAAATAGGCTGTAGTAGTCGTAGTAATGACTGTCTTTTTATCGCAGGTTATGATGGCGAATGCTCAGAAAGAGATAGAAGAGCGTAAACGCGCGCTCGTGGCCATGAAGGGGGCGCGCGCTGCGCCGGCGCCGGCGCGCGCCATCCCGCCGCCGAGCGTCATCAGGCCCACGCTCTACTCTACACCAGGTGAGACGGCACGATTTTACTATTTTTTATACCATTTTTTTCTTCAACTCCCCCCACCCCCCCCCCCCAACCCCCTTTCGGCAACTCCTCAATATTTGTTAGCATGTATTGGATTTAGGTGTCAATTTCGAAGGCTACAGTCCACAGAGTTACTTACTACTACAGCCTATTTGCGTCCCACTGCTGGGCACAGGCCTCCTCTCATCACGTGAGGGTTTGGGCTATAGTCCCCACGCGGGCCCAGTGCGGATTGGGGACTTCACACACATCCTTGAATCACTTCGCAGATGCGTGCAGGTTTCCTCACAATGTTGTCCTTCACCGAAAAGCTCAGCGGTGAAATATTGATATTATGTTCTTCTTACTAGCCTGGGAAGTATCACGTTTCAGGCGCGGCTAGACAATTGGTCTATAATGAAATTTGATACAAATGCTACAGGCCTAGGCCGGCAACTCACTTTTTTTAATTTCCATTTGATATATTTGTGACACAGAATCTTGGCATTCCGCCATTTAAAAAAGCTACAAGCAATATTTACTCTACGGTTCGTTATGACATTCTGCCAATACAGCTATTAAAAAAACATGAACCATATTTGCTACATAGGTAGCGCAGTTTTATTTATGTAAAAAAGACAAAATATAATTATACATAAAATGTTATTTTATTTATTCATTTCATTGCATGTTTGAGAAAAGCACTATACATACATCGGCGGGGAACGGAAGTTGTCGGCCTCGTAACTATCCGGCGTCACTTCGTTCGGCCGTATATAATACTCGGACTCGGCCTGCAACATCCTCCTTCCCGGCCTCTGTAGTAGAATAGAATAGAATAGAATAAAGCTTTATTGTTCAACCGTGTTTTACAAAAGATGGTAACAATATTATTTATGGAAGGGGACGACTGCCTGGTTTCAGTCGGGTGATCGGTCCTCCGTTCGGAACCATTTCACCCATTTCCCCGGTCTTCCCTGGGATTACGGGTTATCCGCTCCCAGCGCCGTTGCCCCGTCGAACCTTCCTGTAGCCTTGCAGAATCCTATTATCTTCCCTATCGTTAGGTCTTGTAGGTCATCTTCATCTAGCGTGTCCCTTCCGGTTCTTTCCCATCTCGCCATTGCGTATGAGGGGCATTTCGCTAGTAGATGTATTCCCGTTTCTTCTTCGCCACATTCTGGGCATCTTGGGTCATCTCTTATCTTCAATAGTTAGGTATCTGTTCAGTGTACAGTGTCCTGTAATTATTCCGATAGCTAGCCTTAAGATGGTAACATAGTAATGTACTATTCCAGCCGCACCCGCCGTGAGCGCAGAAGAATTGGAGAAACAGCGCAAAATAGCAGAACTACAGGCCAGGATCCAGAGAAAGCTGGCCGGTGAGTAAGGAACGTAAGGTGTAAGGTATGGAGGGTTGAAGTAACGGAGCGCAATCTTTATAGTTCCAAAAATGGACATCAAACCCGGTAGGTTGGGGGCGCTGCGGTCGCCACTCCAGTCAAGCCACCTAGGCGGATAGTCTGCAGTAGCGCCTTCAGATGGCGCTGCTGAGGCGAAAACGGTTGTGAGGAGAGTGTGTTTTGTGTTGTTATCAAATCCGCTGGACACGTTTTCAACTGCTTCGCCATATAAGATTGCGCTCCTTACCAAGACACATTCCACACTCCATAGTGTAAGGTATTCATTGCACAGAAAACACATTTTACGTCACAAAATACAATAACAAAAAAAAACTAAATTGCACAAAAATAATAACTACTACTGCTACTACAGCCTATTTGCGTCCCACTGCTGAGCACAGGCCTCCTCTCATCACGAGAGGGTTTGGGCTATAGTCCCCACGCGGGCCCAGTGCGGATTGGGGACTTCACACACATCTTTGAATTACTTCGCTATCACTCTTATCTATTAAGAGGGTTTAATCTGAAAGTTGGCAACGTCACAAATAGCTATCAAATATTTTGCTGTTTTCATTAATTTCTGAATATTACTGAATGAAAACATGAACTATCGCTCTATGGTTGAATAAAACATCAAGTATGGACCGCAACAGTTACTATAGGAACACGAAGTTTTTAGTATTATGGAAAGTAATATCTTTTGAAAACTTTCCATCGCAGTTTCCATCTTATCATTTGAATGCCTAACCAACAAATATAAAACGAGACGCGTCACTCAACCATAGAATGGTATCTCCCTTTTTAATTCATCAATATTGAGAAATTAATAAAAACAGCGAAACATTTGACAGCTATATGCGACGCTGCCAACTTTTGGGATAAACCCTCTTAAAAAAACCGTATCCAAATCCGTTGCGTAGTTCAAGATAGATAGATAGATAAAACATTTATTTGTTGCTGCAAACACACACATACACATAAAAACATCGCATAAGTAGGTACATAAAAATAATAAAGAACACAAATAAGCATGTCTATATTTTCACAATTAAAAAACTTAACCTAGGAATAAGAAAAAGTATGAGTGCGCTGCAGCAGGACAAAAAGGTCCGACTCAGTCTTTCGTTTCGCTCCCACTATACGACCAAAACCACGCGCGGCGCACTCTTTAATTTATTCGCGCTCGATACAAGTACCCGCCGGCTTCGCACCGTGGGATGATTTAAAAAAATATTGTATTGCAGAGGGTTGTATTAACAACAACAGTAAAATGATTTGGTAAAAAGTAATTATTTGGTAAAGAGTAAAATGATGAAATTTGGTATGGAGGTAGTTCAAGGCAACTCAATTTTATATTTTTTCAATAAGAATAATAACAATAACTATGCATGTACAGTACTTATAGTATCATTGGGTCTATGTACTCGGGACGAAGTCGCGGACAACGGCTACTATATTATGATATGAGTCGTGTTCGATGCGCGCTGCGACGTAGACGCATTGATGACTAATTAATTTATTTATTTATTGCGGAATTAGCGCGGCTCGGCCGCTGCTAATAGTTTTTGTAACGATGGGTGAAACCGTCGTGAATAAGCTCCTCACCTTTCTGCTGCGGTTACTGCGGGAAGATGAGCTGGACGCGGAGCAGGTCTGCTTGGCGAGCTTCAGTGCTGCCGACATCTGCGAGGCGAAGAAAGTGCGGTTCCAGTCCCTTGGGATTGCCGGCACAGTTGTACTTCACCGGAGAGGAGACGAAACCGGGATAAAATCCCTTAAGGACATCATTGATGTTCTGAGGGAGCGTGAGGGAGACTTGCCGGAGTTCGTGCCGACGGAGGTCTCCAGATTGCCGTCCTGCACTCCAGAACATGTCGACGTGAGTGGCCTGCTGAAGGAAATCGTGGCCCTTAAGGCAGGCATGGCAGAAATTTTGAAGAAGTTTGATGATTCGCCGGCCACTATTGCCGAGTTACGCAACGAAGTTATCAGTTTGCGTAATAGTGCCCCGCTAACTCGGTCACCTGCAGCGTCAAATTTCAAGACTAATGACCGGGCGCCAAGTGTCGACGCGGTCAGTTCGCATGTTGCTGACACTGCGCATGCCGGTGCGCGGCCCGTGTGCCCCCTCCGCGCCGGGCCGCCGCCCCCTGCATCCTCTAAATCACGTCATCGCTATGCCGATGCCGTAGCTGGTCGGTCTGTCGCAGCCAACCGGAGTGTCGCGCCCTCAATAGCGCGTGAAGTTCGGGTTCCTCCAAAGGAGCCCCCTAACACCAATGTGGACAAGGAGGGTTTCACTACGGTGTCGAGGAAGCGCAAGCCGCGCAAGAGCCAGGGTGGTACTGCAGAACCGGTTGGTTCTGGTCTGCACGTTGCCACACCGAGCAAGGCGCTATATGTTTCGCGCCTGCATTACTCCGCCACGGCTGGTGATTTGGCGGAGTATGTTCGCCAGAAGACCGGCTTCTCCCTGAGGGTGTTCCCGCTGCGTTCGCGCCACTACGTGCACTTCAGCTCTTTTGTGGTGCGCGTGCCTCGGCCGCTGCTGGAGAACATCGAGAGTGCTGACTTCTGGCCGAAGGGTGTCGTGTTTCGACGGTTCCGGGGCAACCTACCGAATCCTACACCGGAGATGACGACGCAGCGGAGCCACGCCGTTTCGTCGCCTAAATAGTTTTTATTTCGTTCCATGACGCATTGGCGTTAGCTATGTCATGTTAACTTTAAAATAAATAAATAAATAAATAAATGATAATGCAGTTGTGTAACTTTGTGTCTTAATTTTGAATTTTGCAGATTCATGAATTGACAGATAAAGTATGTGATAACTTAATAGTAAATTACGTTGTGGCATCTGTGTAGAAGAGTGTTTTTAATAATAAAAAAATAACTAACTTAAATATATATTTTGTTAATGACACTGTTCTACCTAACCTATGTGCTAATACTAGACGCATGATTTAATATGTTCTCGAGTGCGCCAGCCCTAGCGCTAGGGCGGGGCCTCCGAAAGAGCGCGCTGCATGTGATAGAAAGAGATGGCTAATTTGGGAGCGTACGGTGCAACAAAACCGGTTTTTTGTTAGCAGTCGGCCTTCTGTACGTTAGTACTATTACTTATTCTATGGCAAAACACTGATTTTAAAGATCTAACAATGCATATGGACAGACAGCAGGGAGCGGCTTCGTTTTATGCTATGTAGTGATGGACCTGTGGTCCCCCCAGGCGGAGCCCTGGCGACGACCGGCGCAGGCCCGGCGCCTCTCATCCTGGACCGCGAGGGCCGCACCGTCGACAACACGGGGAAGCGGGTCCAGCTCACGCACGTGGCGCCCACACTCAAGGTAACTCATATCATATCATAGAGGAATAGGGATGACGACAGGGTGAAGAAATCGAAATTCTAATTAGTCCGTCAGTCAGGTAATAAAAAAATATTAGACACGTATTTTTTGTTTTATCTTATTAACAAAGAATGACTAAGTTAAAACGCATTAAAGTTGGAGAGTGGGGGCTAACTACGTCACCGTTAGGTATAACTCGTACCTAACCGTGACGTCACGCGACATTTCAACTCAATATATCTCCGTATAAGTTTGATCACGTGAAAAAAGAAAAAATACGTGTCCAATACTTTTCAGTAATCTTCCTGATAGACTAAGGAAAAAAAGTTATCGTCATCCCTGTAAGTGAGAGCGGTGGACTGTATGATTACTATGACTTAATGTAAAATGAAGACAAGTAGAAGTGGATTAAGAATATAATAAGATTAAAATAATTTTATGGAACCTCACTGCTGACAATCAATCAAAAACAAGTCTCCTAAACGAGTGGTCTCTAGGCGACGGTCAGAATTTTAGAAAGTAAAACCGCTAACATAGAGGAGGCCGCACGTCGACCAGTCGCCAACAATCCCTATGATACAAGAAGAGTGGCAGAGTCGATACTGTAGTCCGTACTCCGAACCCCGGGTTAACACTAGATCGACATCTAGCGGCCAGTGGCTGAACCCCGATTACCCGACCGTTTAGCAGTTGCTCCGCTACTTGAAGCTAGATAGCGAACCGAACGCAAAGTAGGCGGGCAGAGGCTAAAGTAGGATATAGGTTTTTGGATTTTAAGGTTAGCTGGAAGGAATTCCTTAAAGGGATAAGCTCGCTTTTTTACATGTGTCTCTGTATTGTGAACTGTACATTTATTTATTTCTTTTTGTAAATTAAAGTGATAGTTACCGGTATCGCCACGACAGTTGAAGGTGAATGGAAACACACACACAGCTACATAAAGACTGGCTTTAGATGCGAAAAATAATGGTAAATTCAAAAACCCAATGTCTTTAGATGACACGTTGATGTATTCGCGGCGAAACCTATACTATAATATAGATGTTATTAAATGCCTTTTATAAATAACTACCTTCTGCCCGCGACTTCGCGCGGAATTCGGTTATCGCGTTCCCGCGGGAACTTTGCGTTTTTCCGGGATAAAAATAATGTCCTTTCCCGGAACCCCAACTATCTCCGTGCCAAATTTCATCTCAATCGGTCCAGAGGTTGAAGCGTGAAGAGGTAACAGACAGACGGTTACTTTCGCGTTTGTAATATTAGTATGGATGTGGATTCTGTTTCGCGCGAGTAATTATTTCACAACCGAATCTCCCCGCCAGGCGAACATCCGGGCGAAGCGCCGCGAGGAATTCCGCGCGCAACTGTCGGGCGCCGCGACCGCCTCACCGGCCGGCGACGCGCCCTGGATGGACCCGCGCGTGGCCCTCAAGGCGCCCGCGAGGGCCAAGCGGGCGCTGCGCTTCCACGAGCCGGGCAAGTTCCGGCAACAGGCCGAGAGGCTGCGGATGAAGGTAGATGGGATATGATCGTTAAAGAAACTCATCACACATCGTAGACATCATACATCTTAGACTAGACATCTCACATTGCAGACATTACACATCGTAGACATCACACATCTTAGACATTACACATCGTAGATATCACACTTTTCGTAGACATCACACATCTTAGACTAGACATCTCACATTGCAGACATTACACGTCGTAGACATCACACATCTTGGACATCACACAAAGACATCACACGTTGTAATATTACACGTCAAAAACAGACGTAGACATCATACATCTTTGACTTTACACTTCGTTGACATCACACGCCATAGTGTAGACATAGTACGATCTGGCTGAGCCGACTAGCGACGCGCCCTGGATGGACCCGCGCGTGGCCCTCGAGGCCCCCAAAAGGGCCAAGAGGGCCCTGCGCTTCCACGAGCCGGGCAAGTTCAGACAACAGGCGGAGAGGCTGCGGATGAAGGTAGATGGGATATAAATGTCACTCATCATCAAACATACTGTAGCGGGGGGTTGGTGTTAGCTCAGGTAGATGCTGCAGGCACGGAGATCAGCGGTGGAATCCGAAGACACGAAGACGATGTCTAGCTTACTAAAATATCTAAATTTTGAAGACTGGCCCTATTACTGCCCTAACACTGCCTAACTAAGAAATAATAGATTTTAAGTTGAATTGATATTATATTTTGAGAGATATATTCATTACAATGGCTATAAAAAGATAAAAACATAGACATCACACATCGTAAACATGACATGGCGTAGGCATTAGACATTACACGGCGTAGACATCTAAAGGCGTAGACAATACACGGCATAGAAATCACACATGGTAGACATTACACGGCGTAGACATCACACGTCGTAGACATCACACGGTGTAGACATCACATGGCGTAGAAATCATATATGGACGACAGATGACACATTATTTTTGTTACAGGCCCAGTTAGAAAAACTGCAAAACGAGATATCTCAAATAGCGAGAAAGACCGGCATCTCTTCTGCCACCAAATTGGCTCTTCTGGCTTCGGATAAGTCCGATTCCGATACAGTTCCCGACATAGAGTGGTTAGTATAAAAGAAGTAATTAAAAAAAAACTTATAGACAAGCTTTTATTAAGGTACTCGTCAAGACGGATCGAACGAGTCCAAACTCGATGGGGTTGTGTCGTTTAACTACCGAGCTCCTATGGCCACCTTCCGGCTCCATCATCAGATCAGCTCCATGTCATAATAATTATGCATTGTCATCTGATTTACACATGCGTGCAAAATTTCAACTCAATCGGTAACCGGGAAGTGGATCAAATTTAACTTGCAAGATTTGATTACAACAAACAAACAAATAATTATCGGGACGGGTGAAACTAAATAAAAGCTTGTAAAAAATATTAGAATCAATATAGAGAATTTTCATGCTAATCTGTCTTGCACACACATATGCAGGCACAATTTTCCTAAAAATTTTGTGTTCCTTATATACTCAATAGCATTGAAAACGGATCACTTTCTATGGAAAATTTGGATTTTCCATAGAAAGTGATCCGTGACACTGAACAGCAAAGAAAATGGGTCACTTTGGATAGGTACAAAGTGACCCATTTTCTTTGCTGTTCAGTGTAGATGTTTTAAAATTGTCACGTTACATGCTTTTATACTGACTTAGGCCCGCCACATACATTCGTAATTCAGTAACGGAATCCCGCAACGGAATTCCGATTCGAAAATTCCAAATTGTATAGACCTGCCACATACACGCAATTGTTTTCCGTTAGGGATAGGGTATTACACCATTTTTTGAAAAGTGAAAAAAATGATCCTTATGGCGGATTGAATCACAAGATTTTTTATTTCGATTTTTTGAATGGGATAAATACCTTAAAAAGTACTTTTAAAATTACATTTTCAGTTTACGCGCTAAAAAGCTAGCCGCCATGTTAGCTCGGTCTGTGACGTCACTAGGATAGTAAATAAGTACATAGTAAACAAACAAGTCAAGTCTTTGTAACGCTTTGTTTACAGCAGAAGTGACGTCACAGCAGCTAACAATATGGTACGAGTATAAAATGTTGTTAAAAACAACATTTTATACTCATACTCATTTATTCATAAAACCGATTTATATGTCATAGTAAAAATAAATGTCATTGTATAAATGTAAATATAAAATTATTTATGCATTTTTATGATTAAAAGTCGATGTTTTGGGTAGCATTTTTATATAATCTATCATAAATCAGTACTTCCCGATTTTTCCTTGAACGGTGTATAGTACCCTATTCCGAACTGATTGTGTGTGGTAGGTCTATACAATTTCTATGGCGGGCATGCGTTCGGAATTACGTTAGGGAATCCCGCGACGGGATTCCGTAGCGGAATTCCGACTGTATGTGGCGGGCCTTATTATTGGTAAAGACTACTTCCATGCTAAGATTAACACACCGTTTCTGCCCACAGGTGGGACAGCGTGATACTAATGACGCCGGAAGAAAGAGAGGCCCAGTGTTCGAGTAACGCTCAAGATTCTGCCGACAGAGTCAGCGAGTGTAACACAGGGGACGAGGATATTACAAGGAATCTGAACGTACAAGCGATCACGAACCTCGTGGAGCATCCGCAGCGATTGCGCCCGCCAAGTAAGATACTCATACTCATATTCATACTCTTTTTTACCCGACTGCGCACCACAAAGGATGGTAATGTGTTTAGAGATCTTCTACTATCTAAAGTCCCGCGCCTTCACATTTCAAAACGCTTCAATGTATTTAAAAAGCACCACCAACACTCTCAACGCATGTGTGCGTGCTGAGACAGCCGTGAACTACGCGTTGAGAGTGTTGGTGGTGCTTTTTAAATAATAATAAAAAAATTGAAGCGTTTTGAAATGTGAAGGCGCGGGACTTTAGATAGTAGAAGATCTCTACCTTTATGTAAGTACTAGCTCCTGCCCGCGGCTTTGCCCGCGTGAAATTCAGTTATCGCGTTCCCGCGGGAACTATGCATTTTTCCGGGATAAAAAGTAGCCTATGTCCTTTCCCGGGAGATAGTTGGATCTCCATGCCAAATTTCATTTCAATCAGTCCAGCGGTTGAATGCATGAGAGGCGGTAGGTCGAACCACTAGGCCACCAAGGTTCCCGCGGGAATGCTCTTACCGAATTCCACGTGGACGAAGTCGCAGGTGAAATATAGTATTAGTATAGATGTATTTTGGATTCCTATAATCGAGACGTAGATCCATATCCATATTAATATTATAAATGCGAAAGCAACTCTGTCTGTCTGTTACCTCTTCACGCTTCAACCGCTGGACCGTTTTCAAGAAATTTGATATGGAGATAGTTGGGGTCCCGGGAAAGCACATAGGCAATTCAATTCAATTTAATTCATCATTTATTCAGCAAATTGGTCACATAGCGGCACTTTTACACGTCAGAAAAAGAATTTAGGCTACTTTTTATCCCGGAAAACCTGCATAGTTCCCGCGGGAACGCGATAACCGAAATCCCCGCGGGCGTGTCTCGGGAAAAAGCTAGTTACTAAATAAAACACATTTGCTCACATTTATAACACTAATAAACAGTAAAACAATCACTATTTCTTTGGTTTTAGAGCACTTTTCGGAACACACGCTAGATTCACTCTTATTCTGTTCTTGGGACATTTTAGACTGAAGATATTGGCCAAATCCAACTCCGTGGTGGTTTCTACCATATCTCTTTGCACCCTTATAAGTGTTTTCATATTATTGTCTGTATGAATTTCTGTATTTTTCAACTCTTCACTCTCACATCTCGACATCGCATAAGTCGCGTATAAAAAAACGATAAAAATCTTCAACATTTTCTTCGAAATTGGTTGATTACAAAATGGCGCCCAGACTTTTTTAATTGTTATTCGTCGTTCCTCTTCGTCGACTAACCTTCGTAACGGTCAACGTTTCTACACTGACCACTAGAACCGGTTATCTTGGGTAATAAATTACCATTTTATGCACACCAGTAGATAGTTGTGTAAGACTAGTCGTTTCCTGCGATTTTCTTCGTTTACCACAATCACAACAGCCTATTTGCGTCCCACTGCTGGGCACAGGCCTCCTCTCATCGAGAGGGTTTGGGCTATAGTCCCCACGCGGGCCCAGTGCAGATTGGGGACTTCATACACGTCCTTGGATTACTTCGCAGATGCGTGCAGATTTCCTCTCGATGTTTTCCTTCACCGAAAAGCTCAGTGGTAAATTCAAATTGAATTTCGCACATAAATAAACTTAGAGGTGCGAGCCGGAATCGAACCCCGACCCTCTGCATGAGAGGCGGTAGGTCGAACCACTAGACCACCACGGCTACTCAATCACGGCATCAAATTCAATTGTACATAATAGGGATGACGACAGGGTGAAGAAATCGAAATTCTAATTAGCCCGTCAGTCAGGTAATAAAAAAACATTAGACACGTATTTTTTGTTTAATCAAATTAACAAAGAATTACTAAGTTAAAACGCATTAAAGTTGAAGAGTGGGGGCTAACTACGTCACCGTTAGGTATAAATCGTACCTAACCGTGACGTCATGCGACATTTCAACTCAATATATCTCCGTATAAGTTTGATTACGTGAAAAAAGAAAAAATACGTGTCCAATACTTTTCAATAATCTTCCTGATAGACTAAGGAAAAAAAGTTGTCGTCATCCCTATGACGATGCAAAAGTGATTTGTAAAATCCTACTTGATTATTTTTTTATAGAGAAATACATACATACATAAATACTAAACATCCATGACTCGAGTACAAACATTCGTGCTCATCACACAAAGTTTTCCCCTAGCGGGATTCGAACCCGCGACCCTCGGAACAGGCATGGTCACTACCAAGTACCAACAAGGGGACCAATACAGTCGTGAAATTCATATCTACTTTTGACCCTGATTGTACGGGAACAAAACCATACCGAAAAGCCAAGGGAAGAAATAAAAAAAATCGTCTTATAAAGTATTTATTGTTTTAAAGCACCTTTTTTAACACATTTCATACCGACCCTTATCCTATGCTTCGGACATCCCACATTGATAATATTTGCCCACATCATTGTAGTGGATTCCACATCTCGATTATTCCTCACCAGCCTTCTCATAAACGTATTAGAATTGGAGATATCATTTATATTATAATCCAAATTCCAATCTGTATTATGATTGAAATGTTCCGCCTCATGCGGAGGTTCTTCTAAAATGATTATCTCTGCCACAACACTTGCGATCACGAATAACAAAATTACACGTATCATTATTCACACTTCACTATGATTTATGTGTATTCTTTATGGTTCTTCGATGTGCTTTGATAGCTTCAAAACTGCGCTCTTGAAGATAACTTTTGTTAAAATATAACAAAAGTATGTTGTAGAACCGATAGGTGTAACCTTTGTGGAGGATGTACAGACACTGTTACTCTTATCGTTTAACATGTATATTATCTATTGACCCCTCGAACTGCGTATCAAATTTTCGATAAAATAAACATACTCCATCCATACTTCATTATTATTACTGAATTGTCTATATGAAAGTATTCTAAACTGACGAGCATGTATGAAGCCGTGGTGGCCTACTGGTGCGACCTACCGCCTCTCATGCAGAGGGTCGGGGGTTCGATTCCGGCTCGCACCTCTAAGTTTACTTATCTGCGAAATTACATTATGTCTGTACTGTTCCTTGAATGTGTGGTGTTCAATAAAGTATATTGTACTAGCTTCTGCTCGCGACTTCGCCCGCGTGAAATTCGGTTATCGCGCTCCCGCGGGCTACCTCTTCACGCTTCAACCGCTGGACCGATTTGGATGAAATTTGGCATGGAGATAGTTAGGCTCCCGGGAAAGGACATAGGCTACCTTTTATCCCGGAAAAACGCATAATTCCCGGGGGAACGCGAGGAACATAAATCCACGCAGGCGAAGTCGCGGGCGGAAGCTAGTACAATAGTACATTACAGACCTAGGGTGGTGAATTCGTAAATGTCCCAGATCGCATTTTTCTGTGGCCCGAACCGAAGGTGAGGGCCATAAATATGCGATCTGGGACTTTACGAATTACCGCCCGTGGTTTGTCAAAAGTTTTACGTCTTGCCTTGGCCAAGAAGTGAGATTTTCTCTCCGCGTAGCGGGCAGAAAATCCCACTTTATGGCCAAGGCTGATGTAAAATAGATTAAAAACAAATAAATAAAAAAGTATCTTTCTTTAATGTATTGTACTAGTTTATATCACTTAATTTAACACAAGAAAAACCAACTCTTTTTCTCCCATGCGGACACCTCACGTTGAAAATTCTCCCTTCCACGATGTTCATAGTAGTTGTTTCACTTTCATTCTTCCTAGAATCATTCGCTCTAGAATTCAAATCGTTGTTATAATTTCCATGATCACCACTAGAATCTTTGGCAAATCTGTTGTCATAATTGTTATAATTTCTCTGATTTGCATTGCTGTTATAATATGGACTGTATGTATTCACTTCATAAGTTAAGTTGTTATTATACGGGTTATCATTGTAGCTTGCTAGATTCAGTGTTTTAGCATACCAGGAATTCTGATTGGTATTTATCATATTATGAGGTGTATTATAGCCAGAATTGTATGGAGGTTTGTTTGTGTTAAAATTGGCTAAATATTGGTTGCCGTTTTTGGTATATCCATTGTTATATGGCATGTTTAATTGATTGAAATTGTAGCTACGGTAACTTCTTTCGTCAAACGATCGTCTCATGCGGTTTAATAGTATGCTATCTTCTGTTCTCCTCTCTGTAATATCATTTATACTTCTTTTAACTCTGACATCGAATTCCGGATTCTTTTCCATTTGTATGTTATAGTTGTTTTTCCTTGCCAATATATTTATTAGTCCAATTAGTAAATATACTGGTAGAGTGTACATTTTGATATGTTTCTTTAAAATGTTTTTGTTTTTCACTTTTTTTTGGCTATGTTGATGATTTCTTCGTAACTTGCGATTTTTCTTTTTTTTATACTAGTAAAATCACTTTTTCATTAAATATTCCTCTACACGTGTTGTACACTTGATTTGTTCAATGTTAATGGTTTGTTTTTGCGTTTTAACTCCAGTAGGTTATCACAGTGACTCAGTATTGGTGCGTTATGTTATTGTTCCCACTAATGGTAGGCCGGAATCGCACTCTGAAAACATATTATTGATTGTATGTAACAATGAGACGTGTTGACAAGTTTTGTGACATTCGGAAATGTCATCCTATCCTATTAACTCGCAGATGTTCTGATATTTCCGCTCACCGTTGGCACCAATGTTTTTACGAGGCTGTCAGTATCAAACTTGTCATTCCATACAATAGTGTCAATTTCACTGACATTTGACGTTTTGGCACAGAATATTTAATAGTACTACGTACAGAATGGCCACGGAATCACCCGCCTGAATCTAGCCGGCGCGCAACTCGCGCCCATCTCGCCCTTACCGTCATTTGTTTCATCCGGAGATGGAGAGTGAATCATTAGCCCGCGTAGTGGTACACACGGACTATAAAAGCACGATATCGAACACAATTCCAATGAAGTGTCAATGTTTGCGTGCGAGGACGTCTGTACAATTGTAAATGTGTGTGTACCAGTACGCGGGCCAACGATTCACTCACCATCTCCGGATGAAACAAATGACGGTAAGGGCGAGTTGGGCGCGAGTTGCGCGCCGGCTTGACTCAGGCGGGTGATTCCGTGGCCATTATGTACGTAGTATTATTAAATATTCTGTGGCATAATAGAAATTTTGTGGTATGGGTGTATGTGGTATGGGTGTATGTGGTATCCCTGCTGAAATATTCCCTCTGCGCTACAATATGGGATGTTTTAAAAAGAGTGTCATTAAATATCTTCGGGACCGGCAACGCATCGGTGACGCCCCTGTTGTTACAAATGTCTATAGGCGGCGGTAACCACTTTCCATCAGGTGGGCCGTCTGTATGTTTGTCCGTTTATAATAATAATAAAAAAATGTAGATGAATACATATTATTATACCGTCAAGTAGTTATTGAGATGGGATTATGGTCTATAAATATTTTTAAAGATGATTTTGCTAGTAATTAGGTTACTCGTTATAGCCGTTATAGTTAAATTCTTAATGTCTTTATAATCCATCCATCTAATATTATCTTTACACAATAACCAAGTATTTTTAATAAGAGTTTTTCAGATTAGCCTATATAATTATGTTCAAAAGTATCAAATTTAGAGCGGAATTTACATACTTTGCTAGTGGTAGGGCCTGGTGCTTGGTCCGTCCGGGGAGGTACCACCGTCTTTCCCCGCTAAGATGCCGCCAAATAGCAGTGCTCATACTGTTGTGTTCCGGTAGGGGGTTAAGGCAGCCGGTGAAATTTCTGGCACAAAGGCAATTCATCTCAAGCCTCAGGGTAGGCAACGCATTCGAGATCTTATGGTTTCTTAATGGCGGATCAAAGGATTTCGGTGTCCATTGGCCGCAGTGACCACTTACCATCAGGTGGGCTGTGCGCTCGTTTGCCTATGCCATCGACATAAAAAAAATACATACTCAAATAAGCGCTAACTGCGCTACAATTTGGGGCTTTTCAAAAAGTGGGCGATCAAATATCTTCGAGATCGACAACGCATAGGTGATGCCTCTGGTGTTACAAATGTCTATAGGCGGCGGTGATCACTGACCATCAGGTGGGCCGTCTGTCTGTTTGTCAATCTCTGTACATAAAAATAGTAGTAATTTAAGGAATGTTGCTGCAATCCACCGGGCTACCAATGCCTTTTCCTGTAAATATAATTCTAATTAATATTAAATGATATCACTACTGAAGTATTTATAGTTATTTAGGATGTATTTTCCTGTCCTCATGTTGTAATGTTTTTCATAGTAACCAAGTATCGTCATAATATTTACTGAGACTAGATGATTTTCCTGTACTAGAAACAGAAAAATATATATATGTGTACACACTTCGTGCACTTCGTCCGCGTGGGTTTCGGTTATCTCATTGCCGCGGGAACTATGTGCTTTTTCGGGATAAAAATTCGTCTGTGTCCTTTCCCGGGACTTCAACTATCTCCATACCATACGTCGTGTAACGAAAGCTGTCAATGTAGGGATGATATAATATGACATATGTTTTTTTCATACTTTTAACTATTAACATTTCTTAGAAAAGTATGATCTTACATGAGCAATTTGACGATGCTGGATCAGGGAACGGCCTTAAAGGGCCTACACCATTTTTCTCGTTTTGTACTGCATGTAAACAAAAGAGATAGCGATATGATCAACACGGAAAAGTGACCAAATATATGATTGGTAAAACCTTTCGCATTTAAAAATGTGGAACTTAAATACAAAAAGTTTCAATGTTTCAACTTTATAAATATGGAAAAAATACGTAGGACTAAGTAAATGATGGAGATTCTTTGTTTATGAAAAATTAAATTCAATTGATACGAAACTTCGGAGGTATTCTCACTCATTTCCAAGGATTTTTGACAAAATAAAACATTTGTATATTATTCAAGTACTACTACTACTACAGCCTATTTGCGTCCCACTGCTGGGCACAGGTCTCCTCTCATCACGAGAGGGTTTGGGCTATAGTCCCCACGCTGACCCATTCCGGATTGGGAACTTAACACACATCTTTGAATTATATCGCAGATGCGTGCAGGTTTCCCCACAATGTTTTCCTTCACCGAAAAGCACATTGGTTAATTCAAATTGAATTTCGCACATGATTAAACTTAGAGGTGCGAGCCGGAATCGAACCCCCGACTCTGCATGAGAGGCGGTAGGTCGAACCACTAGGCCACCACGGCTTATATTATTATTTAACAACAAACTTAAAAAACATGCTTAGAACATGCTTAGAACCGATAGCCGATACTCCGGGTAAAATATCGTCACGCTTTCCTTGACCTCGTCTATTGATTATTTCCACAGCCGAACCCCTGAAGCCTACCTACATGCCTGTGTTCCTAACGAAGAAAGAACGCAAGAAGCTACGTCGACAAAGCCGCCGGGAGGCCTGGAAGGAGGAGCAGGAAAGAGTCCGCCTCGGGCTGGAGGCGCCGCCCGAGCCCAAACTCAGGTCAGTCACATTATACGAAGGCCGTTCATAGACCCAGCTCAGCCGTCACTGTCACTCGTGGGACGAGTGAAAGAGAAAGCGCTACGCACAGAACGCCCGATTTAGTTAGTATTTAACGCGTTTTAATTTCTATAAAAATACCGTTTAAAAAAATAGCATTTATAAAGCTGTCGATGTATTGGATGTATGCATATAATATGGATATTTTTTGTGTTATAATTAGGTTTGCACTGTTTGATATAATAAACTGGAGTAAAGTTGGATTAGCGGTCCGAGTTAGAGGTTACTTTGGAATTAAATTGTATCGAGCGAAGTTTCGTGAAACGTGTATCGAAAGCTGTCAATGTAAGGATGATATAATCAAATATAACATATGTTTTTTTCATATTATTAACTTTTAGCATTTCTTAGAAAAGTATGATCTTAAATGAGCAATTTGACGATGCTGGGTCAGGGAAGGGCCTTAATGCGAAGGCACGCGGCGGACGCGGCCTATAAAAGCACGATTTCGAACACAATTCGAATGAAGTGTCAATGTTTGCGTGCGAGGACGTCTGTACACTTGTAAATGTGTGTGTACCACTACGCGGGCCAACGATTCACTCTCCATCTCCGGATGAAACATATGACGGTGAGAGCGAGTTGGGCGCGAGTTGCTCGCCGCCTAGATTCAGATTATTAAATATTCTATGGCGAAAGTTAGGGTGAAAATGCAAAATAGAGTTGATTCCGTGCAAATATCCTGATGAAATAATAGCAAGTGGTGAATAGAAAAGTACCTTTTCTACACATAAATATACTCAACTAGCTGTTGCCCGTCCCATTTTTTTCCTGTTCCCGTGGGAATTTCGGGAAATCCTCTCTTGGTGCTTTCCTAAACTCCACAAGAAACCTACATGCCAAATTTCAGCTATCTAAGACCGGTGGTTTGGCCTTTGCGTTGATACATCAGTCAATCACTTTTGCCTTTTATATATACAGATTAGCGATTTACACGGACGATATGTTCCTAAATCCCTGTCACCACATGTATAAATAGTATGAAAATATGTGTAAAAAAATTGCGTTGTAAATGCTGCCTAGGCAGAATACAACTTTTATGTCTTTTTTAAACGTTTAATTTAGGAACTTATCGGCGCCGTAAATCGCATATATTTGCAGAATAAGTATACTTTTCTATTGACCACTTGCTATAATTTCATCAAGATAATTTTGCACAAATTAAATTTTGCCCTACCCTTCGCGTAAACACATTTTTTTCCATTGACCTATATAACATATGGACGAACAGTGCCTAATAGAATATGTCAAAATATATGGAGCAAAATGACATTAGAAAATACGTTCCAATATGCTAATAACGCCTCTTTATAACATGTGTCAAGATAAATATTTTATACAAAAGTAAACTTAATACTATAAGACTTAAATGTCAAATTTACTGGGCGCCAAACGGGTGCCCGAGTTGTTCGGGCACCCGTTTTGACGGGCCATTTATCTCCGGCTGATTGTGAATCCTTACTTATTAGATTAATGTTTTTTTGACATTTTTCCGTGCCCACGCCAGGATATCGAATCTGATGCGCGCGCTCGGCACCGAGGCCGTCCAGGACCCCACCGCCATCGAGGCCAAGGTGCGCGAGCAGATCGCCAAGCGCCAGAAGACGCACCTCGACACCAACAAGGCCAGAGCGCTCACCAAGGACCAGAAGAGGGAGAAGGTAACATATCATAAGACTTACATAAAGTACACAAAAATAAACAATCACTGACTAGTTCACACTCCCACATATCGTGCACACACTCACCTAATTACACACTGGTACTTTCATACTCCTCCCACCACTGGTATGTTAACATCACTCACACACAATAGTGAGCGTGAGCATGTGAGTGTGAGTATGTGAGTGTGAGTATGTGAGTGTGAGTATGTGAGTGTGAGTATGTGAGTGTGAGTATGTGAGTGTGAGTATGTGAGTGTGAGTATGTGAGCGTGTGTATTAACTCACGCTCACAAAATTAGAGATATAGCGAGTGTCCATGAGTGAATCGACAAGCGCCAGAAGACGCACCTCGACACCAACAAGGCGAGAGCTCTCACCAGAAGAGGGAGAAGGTGAGATAAGATAGAAAAAGATTAAACACTATTAATTAATGAACACTCTTATATACATAAATAAATTCACACTGACTAGTTCACACTCACTCATATAGTGCACACACTCACCTAATTACACACTGGTACTTTCATACTCACACACTTATACAATCACACTCACTGTTACTCACACTCACAAAAACCGGCCAAGTGCGTGTCGGGCCACGCGCAAATTATAGGGTTCCGAAGTTTAGGATGCCCACAGTACCTTTCTAAGACTTATTAGCATCTAACTAGCCTGTGGTATGACGTGCCCGCCCGACGCCCCTGCCGCTCGAGAAAAATCATCATTATAAGTTGGTCGACTATTACTCGTAAGTTTGTACAGCCTACTTAGCTCTGATAGTTTTCCTTTCAACTACGTTATATATGCCACAACCGTGATTTTTTTCAGCCATCCAAATACCACCATTTAGCTAGCAGGGGGGGGGGGGACACGTGACTCTAACAAAAAATAGCACTTTAAAGCTTAATATTTCACAAACGCATCACTTAATCAAAAAATGGTTATAACAAACCCACAATATTTTTTTAAGACCTATTCAACGATATGCCGCACCATGGGGTACGCAAGAAAAAAAAATTACATCCCCACTTTACGAGTAGGGGAGGTACCCTATAAAAAAAAATATTTCAAAATTTTATTGTACCACTTTGTCAGCGTAACTAATATGCATATTCATGCCAAATTACAGCTCTCTAGACCTAAGCATCTCCGAGCAATAGTGCGGACAGACGGACGGACGGACGGACGGACGGACGGACGGACGGACGGACGGACGGACGGACATGGCGAAACTATAAGGGTTCCTTGTGGACTTCGGAACCCTAAAAATGAGAGATATCAGAGGTTATCACTAATATACGAAATACCGAAACATGCAGACCTCTATTCTCTAAATTAAAAATACTAACACTGACATTCTTATACATTCTAGAAACTTGTAAATTCGTTAAAATACATAATCACTTATTTACTAAGTCTAAAGACCTTGACCTAAAAGCGCGAAATTTACGCTATCAGAATAGATTAGTCATAGATACTCATGCGAGGCTTCATATCTAAATATATAAAACTCAAAGGTGACTGACTGACTGACTGACATAGTGATCTATCAACGCACAGCCCAAACCACTGGACGGATCGGGCTGAAATTTAGCATGCAGGTAGATGTTATGACGTAGGCATACGCTAAGAAAGGATTTTGCGAAATTCCCACGGGAACGGGAAAGAAACGGGATTTTACATTTAATATTTCTGCGCATACGAAGTTGCGGGGAAAAGCTGGTGTTGAATAAAGGTGTAAGAACATTGTTCTTTGCTGTTGGTTGTTTTTTTGGCACCGCCCCTAACCATTTTCTGCTTTGCCTAAAGGTTGACTGGTAGAGAATGCCTCAAGGCATTAATTCCGCCTTTTGTACACTAAGTTTTCTTTATGTGCAATAAAGTTTAAATAAATATATAAATAAATAAAGGCCCTCAAGCGATGTCCGTTCGAATTTTCAATAAAATTCCGCCACGCATAAGCAAGCAGTGAAAACAAATTCGTTACGTTAGTTACAAAACTTAAAATATATCTTTTACATGACCCTTGGCCGTAAAGTGGGATTTTCTGCCCGCTACACGGAGAGAAAATCTCACTTCTTGGCCAAGGCAAGATGTAAAACTTTTGACAAACCAAGGGCGGTAATTCGTAAAGCCCCAGATCGCATATTTATGGCCCTCACCTTCGGTTCGGGCCACAGAATCCTGCGATCTGGGACATTTACGAATTCACCACCCTAGGTCTGTAATGTACTATTAGAGAAAAACCCTTATTCACTAAAAGAATTCATGGAGTTGTGAATTATGTTCTATCTTATTTTCTAGTTTGTAAGTTCTACCCTGCTATGCCCTAGGGTCCATGGCTGTACTGGTAATAGTACATCACAGACCTAGGGCAGTGAATTCTTTAATGTCCCAGATCGCAGCTGTTTGTGACCCGAACCGAAGGTGAGGGCCATAAATATGCGATCTGGGGCTTTACGAATTAGCGCCCGTGGTTTGTCAAAAGTTTTACGTCTTGCCTTGGCCAGAAAGTGACATTTTCTCGTCGCGTAGCGGGCAGAAAATCACACTTTACGGCCATGGGTGACGTAAATATTTTTAAGAGCATTGTAATACCATGGTTGCTAAGGTTAAATGATTATGATTATCCATGAGTAAATCGACAAATGGCAGAAGACGCGGCTCGACTCGACACCAACATATTTTTTTATATTAATCACATGAAGGTTATGTGAATTTCTCTCAAAATTTCGTATTAATTTTCAGGTCGACCGCAAAATTCGGGAAGACACGACGATGGGAGTGAATGTAGCCGTTTACAGGTATATTATATGTTTATATTGTTAGAAACATAATTTGTACATAATTTTTAAAATTACATCGGAGGTACAGTTCGTTTCACGAAAGCTGGCACGAATGGATTCAAGCAGTGAATCATAATATCTATGTGTGCGTCACAAATTGGTTACATAGAGGTTGATAAGTAATAGTAGTTTATGTAACTACTACATAATAAAGGTCCTTAAAACTCGAGTGGGGTTTCATGAAACGAGCCGCCAGGCGAGTTTCATAATAATATCGTACGAGTGTTTTAAGGCCTAATTATGTACAGTTGCATTCACAACTTTATCTACACTCATTTTATAAATCCTCTAAGATGCTTCAAAATCTGTCCACAATGGCGGCAATTCGAATACGTCAGTCTCACATTCGATTTTCAAAAAGCATAGACTAAATAGAGCCGATATTTGAACTTGGAACAAACTTTTGCGTCTGACTGAAGAATATAGGCGGGCATTGCTGTTCCAATATGTTCGAAATTTGAATGCTATTACTCTATTAGACAATCGAATTCGATAGTCTAATACAGCTATTAGAACATTTTCACAGATAAGAAATCTGTTCTAACTAAACAGTTCATCTTAATGCTGGTCATAATTTGCGGTTTTTGAACGCATCATAGAGGGTTTATCTAGTATATAAAAATAAGTCGGGTTTTCCTTCCTGACGCTATAACTCCAGAACGTACGAACCGATTTCCACGGTTTTGCATTCGTTGGAAAGGTCTCGGGCTCCGTGAGGTTTATAAAAAAAACTAAGGCGGTACGGAGTCCGCGGGGTCAGCTAGTGATATATATTAGTGTAGATAAACATGTTTTAGATAACCCTGCCATATGACTGCCCAAGTTTACAAAATATGAAGTGTCCTTTATAAGAATGACACAGTGACAAGTGACATTACTTTCGTTCATTCCATTCGTTCCAGCTTTCCTGAATCGATCTGTATAAATGAAAGTACAGTCGATACTGAAATCTTGTATATATTTTTTTTGGTATTTTTTAATTTATTTTTCTCAAACATGCTCGGAAATGCTCGTGTTACTTTCAAAAAAAGAAGACGCGAGGCTGTCCATTGCCGGCCTTGGCCAGCAAAAACATTATTGTCGTGTGTGTTTTTTTTTAATTCGCTTGCTATTTGAGACACGTCTGTAGAGAAACTGACAAATCTATGGAGGTAATAAGTACAACTTCCATGGCCAAATCATCCACGATCATGGAAGTAGTAAATACTGATGTGGGGTAAGTGCGCCTAAATTTATTTCGCCATGCCTTGTAAACAGCCAACTACTAGTTGAGTAATATTTATAGGTTTCGATATATTTATGTTAGGCGCACTTACCCCATCCTGGCGCACTTGCCCCGACTGACCTTACGTATTTCCTCGCTGTTTGAGAAAAGCATTATATATACCTCGGCCGCAATTGCGATTGCCGGACTCGTACTAATAGCCCGTGCGTATTGCCGGACGAGTCAGTCCGTACTTGGCGGCCTCTGCAATAATGTACTATTAATTTCAGAATAAAGGACCTGTTCGAGTGCGCGTCAGCGAAGTTCAAAGTGGAGGTGAACGCGCAGCAGCTCCACATGTCGGGCTGCGTGGTGCTGCATCGCGGATGCTGCGTCGTCGTGGTGGAGGGGGGGCCTAAGCAGCACGCCAAGTACAAGAGGCAAGCGAGCAAACCTAATCGATCTGGACCCTTGGAGACTATACATCTATAAGAGCTTAGATTTAAGTTTAAGTTAGGGACTATACATCCCTTCAATGTAATTTTAGTACGTACCTATATGTATAATTTATACATGCAATGTAAATTTCGAAACTATGGAAATTTTGAAAAAACCCTCTCGTGATGAGAGGAGGCCTGTGCCCAGCAGTGGAACTTGTATAGGCTGTTATGGCCCACGTGACGATGACTTTGAAGAAGAAGAATAGTACATTACAGACCTAGGGTGGTGAATTCGTAAATGTCCCAGATCGCAGGTTTCTGTGGCCCGAACCGAAGGTGAGGGCCATAAATATGCGATCTGGGGCTTTACGAATTACCGCCCGTGGTTTGTCAAAAGTTTTACGTCTTGCCTTGGCCAAGAAGTGAGATTTTCTCTCCGCGTAGCGGGCAGAAAATCCCACTTTACGGCCAAGGGTGATGTAAAGACATTTATTCGCTGCACAGAAGACACAGTTTACAGCAAAAAATACACAAAAATAATTATTATTACAAACACGACAACAACAAAAAACATAAGAACACGTGTGTGTGAGTCTATACATTGAGGGGTCAAACACCTGCAGCGCAGCCAACACCTAGGTGACCCACGGAGCGCTATACAAAACCTACTACAACTACAACAGCCTATTTACGGCCCACTGCTGGACACAGGCCTCTCATCACGAGAGGGTTAGGCTATACGCGGGCCCACTGCGGATTGGGGACTTCACACACATCCTAGAATTATATCGCAGATGCGTGCAGGTTTCCTCACGATGTTTTCCTTCACCGAAAAGCTCAATGGTAAATTCAAATTGAATTTCGCACATGAATAATTTCAGAGGTGCGAGCCGGATTTGAACCCGCGACCCTCTGCATGAGAGGCGGTAGGGCAAACCACTAGGCCACCACGGCTTCCATAAAAACCTAAAATGTAATAAATAAATAAATTGAATAATTATTGGTATTGACCAATAACAAAGTGAGTAATATAAATGGTAATAATGATTATTTAAATTTTTTTTCTGTTATTTTCCCGGCAGACTAATGCTGCAGCGTATAAAGTGGGAAGACGACACTGTTAAGGACGCGGAAGGCAACTCCGTCCCCAACTCGTGCTCCCTCGTGTGGGAAGGGTCGACCATGCACCGCGCCTTCGGGGAAATCAAGTTCAAGGTGTGCCTTGTAGGGACCGTAGAAAAAGCAAGGTGAACCCATGGTCTAAGAAAACAAGGTCTGCCGATCCGGGTGACATGTCACCGTAACGTCAAAGTCACCTTATTGCAATAAAAGTTCATGGTACAAGTAATCCTTAAGAGGGTGTATCCCGAAAGTTGACAACGTCGCATATAGCTGTCAAATGTTTCGCTGTTTTTATTAATTTCTCAATATTGCTGAATTAAAAAGGAAGATATCATTCTATGGTTGAATGACGCGTCTCGTTTTATATTTGTTGGTTAGTCATTCATATGATAAGATTACATTAAAATGCATGGAAACTGCGGTGGAAAGTTCTCAAAAGATATTACTTCCATAGTACTAAAAACTTCGTGTTGCTATGATAACTGTTGCAATCCATATTTAATGTTTTATTCAAGCATAGAGCGATAATTCATGTTTTCATTCAGTAATGTTCAGAAATTAATGAAAAAAGGAAAATATTTGACAGCTAATTCCGACGTTGCCAACTTTCGGAGTAAACCCTCTTAAATCAATTTGTGTGCGTGGGCGTCACGCGGCGGACACGGCCTATAAAAATACGATTTCGAACACAATTCGAATGAAGTGTCAATGTTTGCGTGCGAGGACGTCTGTACACTTGTAAATGTGTGTGTACCAGTACGCGGGCCAACGATCCACTCTCCATCTCCGGATGAAACATATGACGGTGAGGGCGAGTTGCGCGCCGGCTAGATTCAGGCGGGCGATTCCGTGGCCATTCTGTACCTAGTACTATTAAATATTCTGTGGTGCCGTCGAAAAAGTTTTTACTACAAATATTAAACGAATCATTTCTCTATTGCAGGTGTTACCGACGGAGAAGCAAGCGCGCGAACTGTTCCAAAAACACGGCGTGGAGCATTATTGGGACCTCGCTTACAGTGGGGCCGTCTTAGGGGCCGCCGACGACGAATAGAGGCCCTTAGGGGCCTACAGGGGCTCATAGATACCTAAAGGGTGTTTCATAGGCTCCTACACCGGTCCATTTGGTCCTATAAGGGCATGGGGTCCTACAGGGTGTTACATAAGCTCTCGCAGGGGGCTTATGGGGTCCTACTGGTTGTTTCATAGCGTTGTACTGGAGCTTTTAGCGTCCTTAAATCGTTTTATAGGGTCCTAGAGGGATTTCATAGGCTTCTACAGGGTCCATGCGGTCATATAGGGGCTTATGAGATCCAACTGGGTGTTTCATAGCGCTCTACAGCGTCTCATAGGGTCGTATTGGGGCTTATGGCGCCCAATAGGCTCCTACAGGGGTTCATATGGTCATAAAGGGGCTTATGGGATCCTACTGGGTGTTTCATAGCGCTCCACAGGGTCTCATAGGGTCGTATTGGGGCTTATGGCATCCTATAGGGTGTCTTATAGGCTCTTACAGGGGTCCTTATGACCATATAGGGGCTTATGGGGTCCTACAGGAAGTTACATAGTGTTGTACAGGGCCTCATAATGTGCTAATATGGGGCTCATGGGGGAAAATTGTTTATACAAATATACGCAGAGGTAATGTTTACGCGGGCAGCGCTAACTTCCTTCCTTAGGAGTTTAAAGAGACCTTCAATGACTTACTAAGTACTACTGTAGCGTATATACACGGTGAACTTGAGTAACCCGAATAATTTTACCAGCGTATACCTGAGGTCATAAGGAATAAAAAATGTTAATGAGATCAGGTTGAAATATGATTTTTAACTTATTTTATTCCATACGACCCCAGTCGGAGTCGGTCAGAAATCGTATGGAATAAAAAAAGATAAAAATCATATTTCAACCTGGTTTCATTTTTTTTTTCTTACGGCCTCAGGTGTACGCCGGTAAAATTATTCGGGTTACTCAAGTTTACCGTGTATAGGGATTATGTCCTTAAAGGGGTTTTGATGGACCCTATAGGGGCTTAAGTGGCTCCAGTGATTTTCAATTTGATTGATGATTTAATCATAGTACCTACCATGTATTCATAATAGACAGTTGTGTATAAATGTGGATTCGATATAGATGTATGTATAGTGGAGACGAGAAAAATCAACTTGAAAAACATGTCATTTTTTTGCAGTCGGTTATTATTATAATGTAATTTTAACCATATAACAGTAATCTAAGCTTGTTTGATTTTTTTTCGTGTGCAATAATTTGAAAAATTTAGCAAGCATTTGGCATTTTTTTTGGAAACACATTTTCTCAACTTTTAATTAAATTCCTGAAATCATCGTAATAAAAAAATCTGTTAAGAGTTCAATTATAAGCGACGAGCTGTCGGTAGCCCTCCAACAAGATGGAGCGATGACCTCGTGAAGGTCGCGGGAATACGGTGGATGCGAGCGGCACAGGACCGGTCTTTGGATGAGGCCGATGATGATGATGATAATGAAGCTGAATAAACGCCACAAGGAAAACTAAAATCGAACTCTTACTAGAGATTTGCCTATTGAATAGACTTAACGGTGTTTATCTACACTCATATCATAAACCCTCTATGATGCGTTCAAAAACCGCAAATTATGACCAGCATTAAGATAAACTGTTTAGTTAGAACAGATTTCTTATCTGTGAAAATGTTCTAATAGCTGTATTAGACCATCAAATTCGATGGTCTAATAGCATTCAAATTTCGAACATCTTCGAACAGCAATGCCCGCCTATATTCTTCAGTCAGACAGAGCGAAAGTTTGTTCCAAATTCAAATGTCGGCTCTATTTAGTCTATGCTTTTTGATAATCGATTGTGAGACACTGACGTATTCGAATTGCCGCCATTGTTGGCCGATTTTGAAGCATCTTAGAGGATTTATAAAATGAGTGTAGATAAAGTTGCATATGCAACTGTACATAATTAGGCCTTAAAACACTCGTGCGATATTATTATGACTCGTGTTTTAAGGACCTTTATTATGTAGCAGTTACATAAACTATTATTTGCCTCGAGTGTTACGGAACTATATTTTCTCAATAAACTAGTTATTGAAATATGTTTTTCTTTTATTGATTCACCTATTTCTTATCGGAATATTGCAAAATATTGTGTTAAATTGAGTGATAGGGTAAGGAATAGCGTGATAAGGGAGCGGTGTGGTGTGAAAGAGGATGTAGTGACAAAAATAGAAAAACTTATGCTATATTGGTTTGGTCATATGGAAAGGATGAATGAGAGAAGACTGACAAAAAGTATTTATATGGCTAGTGTGAATGGAGGTGCTGGAAGAGGAAGACCGAGGCGAATGTTCTTGGATCAAATTCAGGACAATCTAATTAAAGGCCAGGTCAGAAGTACTCTAAACCGACGAGCATGTATGCGGAACGGGATGAAAGTAGAAGAAGCGAGAGAAGTATGCAAGAGTCGTAGCAAATGGAAAGAAGTGGTCTCTGCCTACCCCTATGGGAAAAAGGCGTGATATTATGTATGTATGTACTATTTCTTATCGGTTCAATAGCAGACCATGCGTACTTACATATGCGCAAATCGTAGCTGTTTGAATTAGAATCATAGTATACAAATCCCTATTATTACCAGGGCTCGGACAAGTCATCGCAGAAACTGATATGGACATGGAACAAGACTATTATAGAGTCGTGACTTAAGATTATTATTATCTAAAGCTGATTTATTATTATCGTAATTTATAATTTAACATTTGACCTTTTTAGTCGCATACCTGTCATGGATTTGTCAAAGTGGCATGCTTGAAACAGTTTCGTGGTGACAATTTAAACAAATACAATTATTTGCTTAATGGTTATTTCTAAATATTTTAAATATGGTGCAAAAAAAACCCATTAATAAGTGGATTAAGGACTACCCCGAGCTCCGTTATCAGGAAAATGTCAACGAAATATTGTGTACAGCATGTGACATTCGTATTAAACAGTTAAAGAAAGATAATATTGATAAACATATTAGGTCAAAAAATCACAAATTGAAGATAGCTCCGCCAGAAATTTCTTATGAAACTTTTTGCATCGATTTGTTGGTGTTCCTAATTTCTGTTAATATTCCATGGAATCAACTCAATAATTCACGCTTCAGGGCATTTTTCAAAAAGTATCTGTGGTGCCCGTGGGAAATACCTGATGAATCCTATATTAGGAAAAACATCTTGGGTGAATATTATGGACAGAAAATGCAAGAGTTAAAAAACATAATGCGGGACGAATTTTTGTGGATTTCTATCGATGAAACAAAGAATAGACATGACAAAAATGCAGTCCATATTATCTTGAGAAATTTGACACTAAATGGTACTTCGTATTATTACTTACTTGCTTGCAAGATACTAGATGTAGTGAATGGAGAGACGATCGCTAATTTTATACGTGAGCACTTAAAATTACTTTGGGATAATAATTTTGAAAATAACACCGAAAAATTGCTGATGTTGACCACAGATAGTGCAGCATATATGCTCAAAGCTGGAAAGTTGTTAAAAGAAATATTCCCCAATATGTTACATGTTACTTGCATTGCACATGGTCTTCATCGTGTTTGTGAGCAAATAAGATGCGAATTCCCTAATGTGGATCTACTTATAAGTAATGTTAAAAAAATCTTTCGAAAAGCCCCGAATCGTGTTAAGTTCTTAAAAAGTTTGTATCCAAACATACCACTTCCGCCTAGACCTGTAATAACAAGGTGGGGTACGTGGCTCGAAGCCGCCTTATACTACAACAAATATTTCATTGAGATCTCAAATGTTTTAACCCAATTAAGCAAAAAAGAAGCAAAGTCAATTAGTAAAGCCAAGAGTGCATTACAAAACCAAAATATAAGACAGAACCTAGATTTTATTAGTACTAATTATGAAATTATAAAAATTGCTTTACAACAGGTACAGAGTACGCAGCTTTCTCTTAGTGATTCGTTACTGATTTTGGATCAAGTTCGTATTGTCTTGCATTGGGTAGCATCTGACACCGTAAAAAACAAAATGGAATATGTATTAGACCGTAATCCCGACTATGAAAATTTTATAGGTATCTAACACAAATGATTAAATTAAACATCGGTTTGTTCCAGACAATGCAGAAGTTAATGGTTGCGAATGTGCAATGCAACCATCAACATTAAAAAGAATGTTAATGGAAATACCGTCACACATGTATGGTGAATTTTGGGTTGTAATAATAAATGTAATTGAAAAATATAATTAAATAATATTGTACATAATGCGATTCTATTGATCTTGTTCTATTGCCGTCTTGCGATTGTTTTGCGATGACTTGTCCGAGCCCTGATTATTACAATGTGACAATAACTCTGTCTGTCTGTTACCTCTTCACGCTTAAATCGCTGGACCGATTTAGATGAAATTTGGAGTTCCCAGGACATAGGTTACCCGGATTCCACGTGGGCTAAGTCGTGGGCAGAAGTTAGTATTATAAAAGTGAAGGTAAACTATGTTTGTATGTTGCCTCTTAACGCTTAAACCGCTGGACCGATGTAGATGAGAATTGTTATTGCCGAATTCCACGCGGACGAAGTCGCGGGCAGAAGCTAGTTAATAAATAATGCGATGTAGCCGTTAGTACCATTTTTATTGGAGTTTGCTCATCATCATTTCAGCCGAAAGACGTCCACTGCTGGACATAGGCCTCCCCCAAGGCTCGTCACTCAGACCGGTCCTGTGCTACTTGCTTCCACCGGTTTCCCGCGACCTTCACGAGGTCGTCGCTCCATCTTGTTTGAGTTTGCTCACTAAATCTGAATTAAGCTGCTTTCATAAAAGTGAATTGGTCTAGACCAAAGAGTAAAACAGTTTTGTTAGTTTGTTACTGTTGCTTTTTAGGGTTCCGAAGTCCACAAGGAACCCTTATAGTTTCGCCATGTCCATCCGTCCGTCCGTCCGTCCGTCTGTCCGCACTATTGCTCGGAGATGCTTAGGTCTAGAGAGCTGTAATTTGGCATGAATATGCATATTAGTTACGCTGACAAAGTGGTACAATAAAATTTTGAAATATTTTTTTTTATAGGGTACCTCCCCTACTCGTAAAGTGGGGATGTAATTTTTTTTTCTTGCGTACCCCATGGTGCGGCATATCGTTGAATAGGTCTTTAAAAAATATTGTGGGTTTGTTAAAACCATGTTTTTGATTAGTGATGCGTTTGTGAAATATTAAGCTTTATAGTGCAATTTTTTGTTAGAGTCACGTGTCCCCATCCCCTGCCAGCTAAATGGTGGTATTTGGATGGCTGAAAAAAACACGGTTGTGGCATATATAACGTAGTTGAAAGGAAAACTATCACAGCTAAGTAGGCTGTACAAACTTACGAGTAATAGTCGACCAACTTATAATGATGATTTTTCTCGAGCGGCAGGGGCGTCGCGTCGGGCGGGCACGTCATACCACAGGCTAGCTAGATGCTAATAAGTCTTAGAAAGGTACTGTGGGCATCCTCAACTTCGGAACCCTATAATTTGCGCGTGGCCCGACACGCACTTGGCCGGTTTTTTTCTTAACAAAGTTTGAAAAAAGACAGTTCAGGTGTTTCGGAAGAAATCAGCTCTTATATGGTTTTCAAAGTTTTTTATTTAGTTATGTATAATTGTATAGGAGCTTTGCTCGGTTGAAAATGGCTAGAACCAAATTTTCTCAGATCAGACCTACCTAGATCGATTTGTCGCCCCCGTAAACCCCTATATAACTTTGTAAAATACAAAGAACATGTGAACATGTGTCCTCTCCACTACTCAAAGGTTAGCTGGAAGAAATTCCTTGTAGGGATAAGCTCGCCTTTGTACATGTGTCTCTTCTCTGTATTGATAATTGTATTTGTTTTTTTTTTCTGTACAATAAAGTGTTACTTACTTAAAATAAATAAATTTGTATTTGTATATGCCAAATTTCGTCCAAATCGTTAGGGCCGTTTCTGAGTTCGCTTGGATAAATAAATAAAGTAATATACAAGATAAGCGCGTTTAAAGTATAAAAAGGTAACATGTATGAACCTATGCTATGCACAATTAGGCACATTGGGAGATCAAACAGTACGTTGAAACATATCTAATTACAAGGTTTTGCCCGCGTGGAATTCGGCTATCGCGTTCCCGCGGGAACTACGCGTTTTTCCGAAATAAATGGCAAATTTCATCAAAATCGGTTCAGAGGTTTAAGTGTGAAGAGGTAACCGATAGACAGAGCTACCTTCGCGTTCATAAATAGGAGTATGTTGTTTCAACATACTTTTTGGCCTCCAAACAAACATTCCCAACTTAATAACTCGAGTTTTGAAAAAATAATATTACCGACTGCAAACAAACTTTTGATGTCACATTATTTATTTTTATAATCTGTTAATTAAACCCTTATTTTGATACCCCACTCGATAGGCTTTGACAAAAAAATTGGAAACGTTTAAAAAGCCTCCAAAAGTCAGCCATTTTGTTTTATCCAGTGTCACTCTCACAATTAAAGACGAATCTAACGACACCTCGCATGCTAAAATCCATCAAGCCATTTAGGCTACTGAGCGTGCCAAAGAAATATACATACATACTTACATACATACACTCGAAAAACATAACCCTCCTAGCGCAGTCGGGTAACTCCTACTATTACTACTACAGCCATAGACGTAAATAATATAGACCCGGTCTAACGTACACGTAATATGTCCCCACTTCCACGGTGTCCAATCCAAAGTTCTGTCACCGAGCGTGCGTGACAGTAAGCGTTTTTAAAAAAACTTTTTTCGAAACGTGTTTCTCTCTCAGTATCTAAAAACTCGTCTCGTTGTTGAAAAAATGTGAAACAGCTTTAGTGTCACGATATAAGTTTAACTTTGGATTGGACACCAATGAAGTGGGGAAACATGACATGTATCTACGTTAGGCCGGGTCCATACGAAGTATTATTTGTCTATGACTACAGCCTATTTGCGTCCCACTGCTGGGCACAGGCCTCATCACGAGAGGGTTTGGGCTATAGTCCCTACGCGGGCCCAGTGCGGATTGGGGACTTCACACATCTTTTAATTAATTAGCAGATGCCTGCAGGTTTCCAGATGTTTTCCTTCACCGAGAAGCTCAGTGGTAAAATCAAATTGAATTACGCACGTAAGTAGACTTAGGGCCGGTTCCTATATCCACGTAACGCCTCGTTTTGCCTTACGAGGCGTAGGTTTTCCTACCATCCGTAGGCAAAAAGCGTTCCTATATACGCATCCGCTACCGATACCTTGCTACTAACGGATGATGGTAAAGTTGGTAACCGCTCGTTAGCAATTTGTATGAACTTTGACAGATTGACCGTTCCTATATTAAAAAGAAAAACTGTCGGTTAAGCTGTCAGCTTGACGTTTTGGCAAATAGATGAATCTCCAATAACGCCTCGTTAGTGGATTTAACCGCCCGATTTCGGCCGGTTACGAAGATACCGACGGATGTGTTAAAAATAAAATATATAAAAATGCAATTTGTATGTGATGTTAGTGACGAAATAATCGCATCCCGTGAGGCCAAATCACCAAAAAAATGCATTATCACTATAACGAGACCTGCAAAACCCTACATATTACGAGCACAGAGACCATCGCTCGCTGCCGCGCAATTCCCACGCGATTCCAATGCGAATTTTAATTGGAAATTGGATCAAATAATCATGAAGTAACAGCCAGGTTAGTAATCTTTATTTTTAAAATCAATATGTCGAGGTAGCGGTCTGAAATGAAGACAAATTAATGACAAACTTGGCTTGAATGAATGCCCTGCAAAGTTCTTTCTTCCAGTTTTTATTTCCTTCTTAAATGCTTGAATATCTAAGGATATATTGTAAATTTTCCTAATTCCAAAGTCAGAAACGGTTTTTACACTGGTTACCTACTAAGAAATAGTATACATGTATACTTTTTAAAGAGAAATACACATCAAATAATGTGAACTAATGCATGACACAAATTACACAAATGAGATTCAATAAAATCTTTGGCAGATTTATATAAAATGACACATAAAAAGAAACCAAGCCTTGTTATGTTGACTTGTTATGTTCTGTGAGGAGAGAATAATACATTGTGTGTTTTGTCCTTAGATTCTGAAATTATTGAAGAAAACAGGAATAAAATGTCTCTGAGCTGCGGCCTTATATTACCAATGACTCGATAACCCGGCTCTTGATGTTATCAATGCCTGAGCCTGAGATACCTAGTCAAGAAGCTACTAAATTAAACAGAAGACAGAAGAATGCAGACTGATAGAAATTTTACACAGTCTAGTTTAGTCAATACAATGGATAAAGGTGTATTAAGCAGATTTGTTTTGAAATAATCATTAAATATATATTTGTCTTTTTTTATCTGTTTCATATTCATCTTCTTTGTGACCCTTAGGTAGATTTTTTATAATATGGGTAGATCATGTACTGATCCACAAAGCGGTGGGGCTTAGTGGTTCGACCAACTGCCTCTCATGCAGAGGGTCGGGGGTTTGATTCCAGCTCGCACCTCTAAGTTTACTTATGAGCTTTTCGGTGAAGGGAAATATCATGAGGAAACCTGCATGCATCTGAAAAGTAATTCAAAGATTTGTGTGAAGTCCCCCAACTCGCACTGGGCCTGCGTGGGGACTATAGGCCGAGGCCTGTGCCCAGCAGTGGGACACAAAAATAGACTATAGTTGTAGTAAGTAGTAGTATTAATAGATTGATTCACAAAAGTAGGCATGAATGGAATGAAAGAAATTAATGTTACTTGTCATTCTTATAAAGGAGGGTTTTAATATTCTGTACATTTGGGAGGTCATAAGGTTATAACACAGGGATTGACCAAAATTACTTTGATTCAACCTATATGTCACCAGTTTGTGAAGCAAACATAGACTAACAGACAAACTATTATATATCTATAACTAAATTCCAGATACCATCAAAAATGAAACTCATTTCTTTAAATTTAAATGTAGCTTAAAAAATCTTTGACTTGAGAAATGTATTATTCAATAAGATGTTCTCAATGAGACAGATATTTAATATTCTCTAACTGAATCTAGAATATGTATTGATGCAAAATACATTTCTAAGAGTTGTTAAAGGCTGTGGTATATAATAATTATCACTGCAGGATTTCTCCCCACTACTGGGCTATAAATATCCACTCCACAGTGGGATACCTAATGCATTCATGTGCCTACAGCCCTAAATAAAGATATTTTTGAAATTTTCATTATACATATAGGTAGGAAAATATTAGTGAAAAATACTTTCTTTTACTAAAATGATTTAAATTTTTAATTTAAATCCATACTAATAGGAATAAATTTGTTTGTTTATACTAATATTATAAATGCAAAAGTATCTTTGTCTGGCTGTTACCCACACTTCAACCGCTGGACCGCTTTAGATGGAATTTGGTATGGGGGTCGTCCCAGGAAAGGACATAGGTTACTTTTTATCCAGGAATAAGATACACTTGTGTTGGGAACGGGAAGGGAAGCAAAAATGTGATGGTTTATCTAGTAGGTAGGTACACCTAGTATAGTTAGTTTATATATAAAATAACAGATTACAAAAATAGATAGAAATATTTTATTTATCATATATGGCAAAGATGTCACTGCAAGTAAAATTCACAATTCAGTTTGCATTCCTTAAAATAATATATTGCTCTCTTGATCAGCTGTTGGAGGTCATTCTTCCATGGGGCCATCATATTTGGATCATAGATATTCCAGAACTATATGGTGTAGTTATAAGTTTGATGCGGGTGCGGGTGGCACTTGCAGCCCTGTTTACTCCTGTAGTACGATGAGTTGCCAATATTTGTCCTCTGTCAGTTTATTCACTGTTCAGCCATACCTGGAGGCCTTTCTCTCGGTTTTAGTCTGAAGAGATCAGGAGCATGCTTTCTGGATAGTCCATATGAGCTTCTGTTTTTTTACCTGGGCGGAATGCAGCCCGTAAAAGGTATATCGCCGGGTCGCCGGCATTGATACTCATGACGGTGAATCCCTTTAGATTTTATCCAGTTCACGGCGGAGACACTGTTCGTTCGCGTTGCGGAGCAATAGTAACTGCGTTGGTACTGTTGGTGTATGAAGACAATAATTGTCTCCACCAATGCTTTATTCATGGAGTGGTTCAGCTGAGTCTAACCGATACGTGTGCCGTGCCGAACGATGCTTGTTTTGTTTACTTATGTTATATTTTCGAGTCTAGTTTTGCAGCGGCTCTGGCTCTGATTGGATTCTGATCAGGTTACATTACAAGATTACAACTTCGAGAAAGTTATTGCTAGGTAATTAAAATCAACATTGTAACATGAAATTATAGTACCTAATATTAAAACCGTATCATTTCACTGCAAAAAGTAATGTGATCAGAATTTAATAATTAAACTAAATGAAAATCACTTAACATATTTTGCTTTAAACGGAACGGAAATACAGATTACCAACAGACGACAATGTTTTTGACCATGGAGGTAACATGGGGGACATGGAGGTACCTATTAACTATCACTTATGTACTATTACCTCCATGGTTTTGACAGTTCGGTCGGTAGGGTCCTATCGCTTACGGTCCGTCACGAAAACAATATATAGAAACACCAGCTTAACCGATACCGGCTGGTAGCTTCCAGAGGCCACTTACCGTTACCGGTAAAGCTTTGGTTTCCTAGGACAGCGGTGCCGTCACATACCGTCTTTTTACGTCGGCAAGATTGCGGACATAAAAAGATGGCCGCCTTTACGGCCGTGACATGTGTAAAGTTCCACGGCCGTCTTTACGGTGCTGTCATCTTCGCGTTTCCCGCCCTCAATACAAAATTGATACTGTCAAAACATTCAAGTGTTTTATTTGCGTCGCTCATTGGAATATGCAATGGACGACCTCGATTTAGCTCTTATAATTTTCATGGAGGATGAATCATCAGAAGATCACAAGAGGAAGACAGACGAATGGAGGAAGGAGGTATCTTCAAATCTCGAGGCTCGGTGCATTCGAGATTTTGGTACGTCGCCGTTTACGGAGCAACGAAGACAAATTTAGGGAATACTTTCGGCTTACGCCAGAACTGTTCGATTATGTACTGAATCATATAAAAGATGAATTGATATACAAACCTTACAATAGACACAGAAATCCGATAAGCCCAGAGCAAAAACTGTGTATATTTGTTAGGTAAGTCAATAAAAAAATCGTTTTTGCAAATCTTTACGTACGAAATCTATTAAAACTTCGTCGTCTTCGCTGGTCCAGTAGGAGTTGGAACTCATTCTGCTCGTCCTCCGGCCGATCAAAACAATACAATATTCTATGAAAATCAGCTGTTGTATGTTCATCAGTAGTGTTGTCAGGTCAATTGTCTTGAAAATTACAATGGCAGCCTTGAAAAGTTCCAATTTTCGACAGAAAAGTTCCGTAAAACGGAACCAAACGGCAACACTGATGAAAATGGCTTCACCGCTATCGAGAAAAAACGTCGGCGAACTATCCAACACCGCCATTACGGCCGTCACGCAAATGATTTTGACGCTACGGTGTCGAGTACCGCTCTCTAGGAAACCGCGCCATTGTATTTACATAGACAACGTTCTAGTGACGTCACTCACCGCTGTATTATGGCCGCTATATTATGGCACCGCTGTCCTAGGAAACCAAAGCTTAACGGATGGTTGAATATAGGAACCGGCCCTTAGAGGTGCGAGCCGAAATCGAACCCCCGACCATGCATGAGAGGCGGTAGGTCGAACCACTAGGCCACCACGGCTTCAGTCGGTTAAAGAGGTTAAAATAAAACGAGCGCATAATTTTCATCATTTTAATTGTACGACGACAGGTGTTACCACAATTATGTACATCGCAAATTTGAAAACATTAGCCTACAACACTTAAGAATGGAATAATTCGTGGGCTGGACGTACGACCTTGCGCCCGTCCCTATATCCGCTCAACGCTTCGTTTTGGCCACGGACGGTAAAAATTTGACAGATTGTCTATGGAGCCAATGTCAAATTTCAATCAAATTTTAACCGTCTTAGACCCGCCACATACAGTCGGAAATCCGTAACGTAATTCCGAACGCATGCCCGCTATACAAAATGCATAGACGAACCACACACATTCAGTTCTGAATTCCGAACGGAAAACTACTGCTTGTATGTGGCAGGTCTATACATTTTGTATGGCGGGCATGCGTTTGGAATTCCGTTGCGGGACTTAGTTACGGAATTACGACTGTATGTGGCGGGCCTTAGGCAAAACGAGGTGTTTTTTTTAATATGGGAACTATAGTTACTATGACGGTATCTTGGGCCGTACGTAACCCTTATTGGCTACTAAATCTGTATTAACAGGCTATATTGCGTAAGATTTCGGTCACAGTTTACAAGCGTCCCGAGCTACTAGGTACGGTTGCGTATGCAGCTCGGGACGGCGGTGGTATTCAGGAGATCAAATACGTCGACCTAGGGATCTTCTACTATCTAAAGTCCCGCGCCTTCACGTTTCAAAACGCTTCAATTTTTTAATCATTATTTAATAAGCACCACCAACACTCTCAACGCATAGTTGACGGCTGTCTCAGCACGCACACATGTGTTGAGAGTGTTGGTGGTGCTTTTTAAATACATTGAAGCGTTTTGAAATGTGAAGACGCGGGACTTTAGATAGTAGAAGATCTCTACTGGATTTTATTTACTGCGCTACTTCGATGACTTAGTTGCAATTAGTCTGTTAATACATGACAGCGCTACTGGGCCGGTGATGACTTTCGGAAACTTTCGAGCATCACACGTAAATATCAGCGAGTTCAGAAATATATAAACAAAAACGAAATATTTGAGCATTTCTTCAAGCTTCATACAGTACTATAACAGATTGTAGATATTAATGAACTCGGCTGACGCTCACATGTTTTTGACGTCGAATTCATCCTCGCTATCCGCCACCGACTCCAGTAAGCTAACACAAGCTTCGCTACATAAAACCGAGAGAGGCGGGCGCCATTTTGAAATAATCGATTCGGGCTATCTTTATAGAAAATGTGACAGGTGTGAAGTGGATTTGGTAATCAGCTATTTAAATACAATTCATACACGTAATATACATTTAATTTTAAGTTTTTTATGGTTATTAGTAGATTGGTGGCGGGTTATAATATTCCCCGGTTTTTTTTATGGAAACACCATAAAAAAAACCTAAAAGGTTAACCAGACAACACCGAGTGTGAAAGTGGCTGTGTTTAATTCAATCAGGACACACCAATAATCTAATTGACATATAATAAACAATAATATCTCAAATTAAATAAAGTTCTTTTGATAAAAATAGATATCGAAGGGAGATATCACTTCACTTAAGAGTTTAATAAAAAAACATGTACGAAATGAGTGAATTCTCAATGAAATAAAAAAAACAGTTCTTAAATTTTTAAGCCAACTTCTTTTTATTAGTCGTTTCCATTGACGACATCGTTATTCCTACTTATTTATCATTTTAATCTTTCTTCTAAATACGATCAATATTATTTTTTTATAAATTAATGGATTCTGTCTTGGACACTTCGCAATATCAAAGTAAGGGCCACAGGCCTGCAAGTTGTTCGGTAATAAAGGTAAATGTACGGTGTAAATGATTAATAAAATAAAATTGGAGACTCAACAAACGTCAACGTCCATCTTGGGTGACGGCCATTGAGCCTGATCAATAATCATTTATCAAGAATCGAATAATTGTCGTTGTCATCTGTCACATTTCGACAAAATTGACGACCTCCCGCCCCCCTCGGCGACAATGTCTGTAAGGTGTCTGTACATATTTACAATTCGCCCGAAACGAAAAAAGAAAAATTGTTCCCATATTTTTCGTTATTTGCGACGACGTGACGCGTTTTTGTAGAAAAAAGTGGATTGATTTCTCTCTCGCGCTATCGGGAGCAAGTGAGAGGTGAAATATTTAACTTAAACAGGATCTTTTACTTAAAAATAAAAAGAAATAATTGTTTTATTAATCTAAGATGTTAGTTTTATACAAAAACATAATAATATATCATAATCATTTAAGAATCTACAAAACCAAAAAAATAAAACTTATCTTTGTCTAAATGAACACATTCCTTCAATAGCTTTTTCGTATGAAACTAACATCATGTAGGATTACAATTTTGTGTTCTATCAAAACGCGTCTATCCGTCGCATCCCAGAGATCAGCGGCACTAGCCTACGGCCCATGCGGCACGATGCCGCACCAGCCTTGCCGCATGCCACAAGTGATTAATACAAATCGCAGTCAAGCGCCTTACACACATCCATGCTGCAATGTGTAGCATGCCACAATAATCCTTATAAACAATACTCAAATATTGAGAAATCCCATTTTATATACAATACAAATAATCCAATAATTATAATTACACATTTTCAATTCACACGAGACATTCAATCATAAAAATAAGTACCTAACTAAAATTTCACAGTCATTTGTCGTGTGGCATGCGACATACCGGGCCCATAACCTATCACATAGAGACTAGACTCAATTTTTCGTTGTTGGCGTAACACCTAGCAATCCAGAGTAACCTCTAAACTGATTCGCCATGAAATCTCTATACATAGCCAATTGTCTTTGATCCATAGATCCCGCGAGGCTACTGTACAGCGCACTCATATACATTGGATCCATGAAAGGCATGGCAGGCACATTCTTTTGCATGTCCATCATTTGTTGTAAGCTATTACCCTTAAAAACGTTCTGTAGCAAATTATTCTGTAACGCATTCGTTTGGGAATCTCTAGAACCTGTAGAAGACGTAGGCGATACGTCATCTCTATTATTAACCTGATAATTAGGTACTACGATGGGAGGTTTGTTGGGGCTAAATTTAGGATAATCTTTGGGAGGCGTAGGCGTTTTAGCCGTCACAAATTTACCATTCGACGACCTCTTCTGGGGTATACGAGACTTTGAAGGCGTCTGGGATTTGGGATTAACCAGTGTTATTTCCAGATTCGAACCTACAACAGCTTTTCCGTCGACTAAAGTGTAATTTTTCGTCCTTGGGGACGGGGCGGTAGGTACTCTAACTATTTCGACGGCAGGTTTCGGATTTGGCGAGTTAGTTCTACACGTCAAGTCCAGGACGTCGTGAGGGGGGGTTGTGTTTTGAACGCTTCGTTGCGGCTTCACGGGGGTCCCTAGGATTACATGGGGAGGGGGCATGAAGGGGTCTTTAGGGTTGCCATAGACGGTTCTCTCTGGTCCTGAGGTCCCGAAAGCGCTTGTAGCTTGGATGACTTTTGGCGGTTGGATGCCGTTGGCGTAATTTGGTGGGATTATGTTGTACATTTGGAACATTTGTGCTTGGGTTAGCAGTTGGTGTTGGACGGAGGGGGGGAGGATGGGCGAGGCCCAGGTGGGGGGTAGAGCGGTCACTTCGAGGCCGCGTTCTTTTAAGATGTCTAGTTTTTTCTTCTTTAAAGCTTGCGGGCTCTCAGGGTAGGCGTCCAGGTCGATTATTTCTGGGGTCGCTGGCTTGTACGGGACCTGGAAGGAAGAAAACATACGTCATTTATGTGTATCTTAACTTAGATATAATCAGATTAAACACATTACTATTGTCAATTGATTATTTAAACTCACGTTGTGTAATCTTGTTAGCAGAAAGTGTTGTAGTGTTTTCATTTTTTTTTATTAAATTGTTTTTTGTTTGATGTCAGATTTGACATTAGGGAAGCGCTGGTAAATTCATTTCTGACGTGTAAAAGTGCCCCAATATGGCCAATTTACTGAATAAGTGATAGATTTGTGTTTAATTTGATTTTTTGTTGCTTTTCAGCATTTTCGAATGGCACGTTGTATGGAGAGGTAAGGTAGGTAGAGTGGATAATGTGCGAAATTCAATTTAAATCCACAATTGATTATCAATGTAGGAAATTAATAGTACATTACAGACCCAGGGTGGTGAATTCGTAAATGTCCCAGATCGCAGATTTCTGTGATATATATGCGATCTGGGACATTTACGAATTCACCACCCTAGGTCTGTAATGTAATATTTCCTAATAGGATGGTAATGTTGCTATACCCGTGGTAGCGTAATGGTCTGACCTGCCTCTTGGGCGATGTGTGTGTCTGTCTGCGTGTACCGACCTCGACTATTTCGTCGTCGCTGTTGTTGGCGGCCGGGTGGTGGATGCCGAAGTTGGTGACGGGCGCGGGCGCGGGCGCGGGCGCGGGCGACGCCGCCTCGGGCGCTGCAACAAATCAACATTGTATATACATGCATATCCATATTCATATCTAAATATATAAAATTCAAAGGTGACTGACATAGTGATCTATCAACGCACAGCCCAAACCACTGGACGGATCGGGCTGAAATTTGGCATGCAGGTAGATGTTATGACGTAGGCATCCGCTAAGAAAGGATTTTGCAAAATTCCTACGGGAACGGGAAAAATCGGGATTTTACTTTTTAATATTTCTGCGCATACGAAGTTGCGGGGAAAAGCTAGTTAATATTATAAATGCGAAAGTAACTCTGTCTGTCTGTCTGTCTGTTACCCCTTCACGCTTCAACCGCTAGACTGATTGAGATGAAATTTGGCATGGAGATAGTTGGGGTCCCGGGAAAGGACATAGGCTACTTTTTATCCCGGAAAACGCATACTTCCCGCGGGAACGCGATAACCGAATCCCACGTGGGTGACGTCGCGGGCAGGAGCTAGTTACATATAAAAATGTAAAATTTCTGGCACAGAGGCATTCCATCTTAGGCCTCAGGGTAGGCAACGCATTCGAGATCTTATGGTTTCTTAATGGGGGATCATAGGATTTCGGTGTCCATGGGCCGCAGTGACCACTTATCATCAGGTGGGCTGTGCGCTCGTTTGCCTATACCAATGACATAAATAAAAAACCGGCCAAGTGCGAGTCGGACTCGCGCACCGAGGGTTCCGTACAAACCTGTAAGGTTTACAAAGTTCGTTCTTTACGACAATCGAGTCATAACTATGGTATTTTTATTGCAAAATGAAATTCATAACATTACAATGGGGAAAGATGGAGTAGCATAAATTTAAGACAAAGATCTTAAAAAATATATATTTTGTAATGTAACTAAAAATTTAAGGTTTTCGGATTTTTTCCTTTATGTGTGCTATAAAACGTTGCTTCATGCCAAATTTCAAGATTCTAGGTCGACTGGAAGTACCCTTTAGGTTTTGATTCCCTTGCGAGTACTTGCGAGTTTCAAAATATGCAGCTTAAATTGCTGTTTCTTTTGATTGCGTTGACATAGAAGTTTGATTTTGTTACAGCTTAAAGGTATTATAGACCTGAGTATTTGGTATGAATTTCAATTTAATACCTCTACGCGTTTATGAGGAAATGGGTAGTAAGGTTAAAATTATTAAAAAAAAATATATTATGTGATGTAACTAAAAATTTATGGTTTTCGTAATTTTTCCTTTATCTATGCTATAAGACGTTGCTTCGTACCAAATTTCAAGATTCTGAGTTCACGGGAAGCACCCTGTAGGTTTTGATTCCCTTGCAAGTTTTTCACAGCTTCAAGGGACAGTAGACCTGAGTAATTGATATAAATTTCAGCTTCATACCTCCACGCGTTCCTGAGAAAAAGGGTCTTGACAGACGGACGGACGGACGGACAGACGGACAACAAAGTGATCCTATAAGGGTTCCGTTTTTTCCTTTTGAGGTACGGAACCCTAAAAACATAAAAACCGCCTTCAACCTCCAAACCAAGCAAACATGGCGTCTAGCTTTTAAGCGCGAAAACTGATTTTGAAAATTCCAAAGTACTTTTTAAGGTATTGATCCCATTCAATTTACTTTATTTTGACATTTTTTGTAGACTTTTAGAGTTAAGGTGTACCTAAATTTCAAACACAAATGTATTTTGTAATGGGGACTATCGTTTCTTTGCTCACCAGTTGGCGCCACTGTTGACTAAGGTCCAGAGGTATAGCTGTCAAAGGCGACTTTATAAGATCGGCGCCGAAACAAAATTTTCAATCTTGAATTTCATTAAGTTTATTAATTATAAATAACTATCATCATATCGAGTAGCTATGCCGCAATGTTGTGCAGTTCCGTTTCGTTTGGAAAAAAGGCTTTTTTTTTCAAAGCGTTCACATTCATAGCCAAAAAATCCATATTTGCGATAATTTCACGAAGGAGATTACTTTTCAACACTTAAATTAAAGAAATTATGATTTATATCACGAAGCACGCCAAAACCAGTGAAAACTGAATGTTATTGGACCTCACGCGACACTAGCGCCTCTAGTGGAAAATTCACACGCGATAGCCCCCATTGAATAAAGAACATGAACTTGAAATCGAAATAAAAAATCTTGAGATTCAATCCGACATAAGGATCATTTTAAACCACATTTAAAAAAAATCTTTGGCATAAGTAGAAGCCAGCCCTCTGGTCACCCGAAACTTCAATGAGTTTTTTCGAAAGACTTTTGAAAAAAAAAACCCGTGAAAAAAGCCGACCGGGAAGCCGTGGTGGCCTAGTGGTTCGATCAACCGCCTCTCATGCCGAGGGTCGGGGGTTCGATTCCGGCTCGCACCTCTAAGTTTACTTACGTGCGAAATTCAATTTGAACTTACCACTGAGCTTTTCGGTGAAGGAAAACATCGTGAGGAAACCTGCAGGCATCTGCGCAGTAATTCAAAGATGTGTGTGAAGTCCCCAATCCGCACTGGGCCCGCGTGGGGACTCTAGCCCAAATCCTCTCGTGATGAGAGGAGGCCTGTGCCCAGCAGTGGGACGTAAGCACTATTGTGTAAGAAATAATGTAATATTTTAACCTTAATGTCATGACTGGCTCTAGCTGTAAGTGTCATTTTTACCCGACTGCGCACCGCAAAGGAGGGTTTTACCCGACTGCGCACCGCAAAGGAGGGTTATGTGTTTACCTGTCTATGTATGTATGTATGTATGTATGTATGTATGTTTGTTCCTTTGTGGCACACTAGAGATCAAACGCGTGGGTCGATTTTAATGAATCATACGTCAATCGATTCGTCTGAATTGCGCGAGTGTCACTGAAGACATGAAATTTATCAAAATTCAAAATGGCGGCTACCAGACGCCATATTGTACAAAATAAAAAAATAAAAGTCAACCAACTATGGCATGTGAGGTATCGTTGAATAGGTATTTAAAAATCATTATTAGGTTTCTTTGACCATTTTTCAGACAAAAGAACCGTTTATGATTTATAACGATTCAAAGTTCCTTTACTAACCACGTAAAGTAGGTACCTACCTATCCACCCAGTAGTACATCCGTTCGAATTAGCAACACAGGAAATAATCTAGACCAACGAGTCTTCAAGCAGGTCACGACGACTATAAAATACTTAATAATAATGTTTTTCATAAATCTCAAACTTCAATCAAGTACGTACGCATGTGCAATGTAGTGTACCAGTAGCGTCATCTATCCGTTGACTTGAAGACTTTTAGTTTCGTTATTACATTTAAAGTGTCAATAGTGTGTGTGATACAGTGAAATATAACCTAATTGATTATAGGTACCAATTACACTAGTCAGTACTCAGCGCTCGTAAATAAATAAAATAGCTACCTAATACTCTTATGTAGTACCAGTAGCGCCATCTATCGGTTGACTTGAAGAATTTTAATAGGTTCAGGCTTATGTAGCGTTTTGAGCCGGGTTAGGTCTCTAGAGGGATTAATAATCAGTAATTTAGATCATCGCAAGCTACTTAATAATCCCCACGATAGCAACTCTCTCCATGAAATGACAAGATTGCGGAATTTACGGTATTTTAATCCCTAACTAAAAATAATAAAATAAAAAAGTTAATTAAAAAAAACAAAAAACCCGACTGCGTAAAAACTAAAAAGAAAAAAACAAGACTACTTAGTTCAGTAGTAGCTAGGATTATGTTAAGTAATTGATTGCTATTGAGGAATCTAAAGATGCCTACAGTCGGGACCCATTTAAAATCTAGGTTAAAATGTTACAAATAATGGGTCCCGATAGTAGGCATCTTTAGATTCCTCAATAGCAATCAATTACTTAACATAATCCTAGCTACTACTGAACTAAGTAGTCTTGTTTTTTTCTTTTTAGTTTTTACGCAGTCGGGTTATTTGTTTTTTTTAATTAACTTTTTTATTGTAATAATAAATCTACTATATAAAAATAAGTCGGGTTTTCCTCCCTGACGCTATAACTCCAGAACGCACGAACCGATTTCCACGGTTTTGCATTCGTTGGAAAGGTCTCGGGCTCCGTGAGGTTTATAAAAAAAACTAAGGCGGTACGAAGTCCGCGGGGTCAGCTAGTCTACTATATAAAAATAAGTCGGGTTTTCCTCCCTGACGCTATAACTCCAGAACGCACGAACCGATTTCCACGGTTTTGCATTCGTTGGAAAGGTCTCGGGCTCCGTGAGGTTTAAGGCGGTACGAAGTCCGCGGGGTCAGCTAGTAAATAAATAAACAAAGGGGCGCTGGGGCTCCACAGGGAGCTAGGGCAGCGCTTGAGGGAGGCAACGGGAGACCCTCGCGCCGGCAGCTTTCTCGCGCAAAGACTGGCTATTGCCATACAGCGAGGGAATGCTGCCTGCGTGATGGGAACCCTTCCGAAAGGCCCTAATTTAGGTTTTTAGGTTATTTTTTAGCTTTAATTTTTCTTATTTCTGTAAATTTAAATGCTATTTGTAGTTTATTTTTAATATTTTAACTTTTTCTTTTCTGAATAAACAATTAATAAATAGTAAGTAGGCTGGAGTAGTAGCCCTGGTCCACGGCGGCACCGACCTGATCCTTCGGCAGCCCGTGTCCGTTCACGAGGTTGGAGAGCGAGCTGAGCGCGCTGCTCGAGACCAAGTCTTGCTGCGCGCTCGCCAGCTCGGTCAGAATGGCCGCGTCGGCTTTACCTGGGAACAACAGGATACAATCATTTAAATAATTATTACGTCACACCAGGCCGAAAAGCGGGATTTACCGCCCTTGGGCGCTACGAAAAATCCCTCTCCACGGCCAGGTGGTAACGTAAAATCGTATACTAACCACGGGAAAGAAATCCTCCGGCTCGGGCCTCAATTACCCGCGATCTGAGACTTTCTTTACTTGACCGCCCTAGGTCTGTAATGTACTATTACATCACCCTTGGCCATAAAGTATGATTTTCTGCCCGCTATGCGGAGAGAAAATCTCACTTCTTGGCCAAGGCAAGATGTAAAACTTTTGACAAACCACGGGCGGTAATTCGTAAAGCCCCAGATCACATATTTATGGCCCTCACCTTCGGTTCGGGCCACAGAAACCTGCGATCTGGGACATTTACGAATTCACCACCCTATAGGTATAGGTATAGGTTCGCGCGGGCTAGTTTTCCGCAACTCGACGTCATGATTGCGCCTATTTTGCGTGGTTGCGCCTATTCACCACCCTAGGTCTGTAATGTACTATAAAAGTCAAATTTAAAATACCACCCGACTCATTCGTGGTTACCTTACCATATTATTTCAAACGAGCGCACATCCAACCAACTTATCTCTTTTACTTGATATCCACTACCCAAAGGTTGTCTGGGAGAGATCGCTCTATTAGCGATAAGATCGCCTGCTGTATATCTAACAACATGTTTTCCTGATCTTTTTTGTTCTGTTCTTTTTTCTCTATTGTGTGGTGTTCAATAAAGAGTATTTGTATTGTATTGTATCCCACCTGATGGTAAGTGGTCACTGCGGCCCATGGACACCGAAATCCTATGATCCCCCATTAAGAAACCATAAGATCTCGAATGCGTTGCCTACCCTGAGGCCTAAGATGGAACGCCTCTGTGCCAGAAACTTCACCGGCTGCCTTAACCCCCTACCGGGACACAACAGTGCGAGCACTGCTATTTGGCGGTCAGGTTAGCGGGGAAAGACGGTGGTACCGCCCCGGACGGACCTAGCACCAGGCCCTACTACTAGCAAATTCAAATTCAATAATTTATTTAGTTAATTAGCCAGTTTAGCCACATAGGGGCACTGTTACACGTCAGAAAAGGAATTTACCAGCGCTTCTTAGACCCATTGCTTGAGAAGAAGCGCCGCAACAAACTCAAGCAGAAGGCCTTTTTTCAAAATTTACATTTACATTACATGTATAAAATATACATATAGGTACGTTCTAAAATTACATTGAAGGGATGTATAGTCCCTAACTTAAACTTAAATCTATCTATAAATAAAATAAATAAATATCTTGGTACATTTCACACATATTGACCTAGCCCCAAACTAAGCAAAGAAATAGAAATAGAAATTTATTTATTTGCTTTAAATGTAGTAGGTACATGCGGTGTTACAATTGGAATAAAAGAGTCATACATTTAAACTTAATTAAGTCATGCAAATGTTAGATGCAAGTGAGTCTATATAGGGTATACAAAACCATAACTATTTAACATACCGAGTGTCTAAGTAGTCATTTACAGAGTAGAAGCATTCATTAACGAGCCAGCTGTGAAGTTTTTTTTTAAAGATATTCAGAGGGAGCTCTTTGATATGTTCTGGCAGATTGTTGTATATTTTAACACACATAACATAACTGTTTTTACTTTTCATAGTGGTCTAGGAAAGAAAAGATGATTTGGGTTTCTAGTGTTGAAGTTAACAACATCCTTTTTTTTCTTGAATAATTCAGGGTGAAGTTTTACAAAAAGGCATACTTCATATATATATGTCGAAGGGACCGTAAGTATACTAAGTTTTATAAATTCAGGTTTACAAGATATAGGAGGACAAATATTACTGATTGCCCTAATACACTGCTTCTGCGCAAGAAAGATACGATTGACATCTACCGAGTTTCCCCAAAGTAAGATGCCGTAACGTAGGTTAGAAGCAACGTAGCCATGATATGCCTTCAAAGCGGTTTTCACATCCGTAATGTTTGTAAGTCGCCAGAGAGCATATGCAAATCGGTTGAGTTTCAGACAGACTTTTTCAACATGTGATTTCCAATTGCATTGGTCATCAATGACTATCCCTAAAAATTTTACGCTAGTTGACTCTGATAATATTTGATTTTCATATGACAAGTTAAGTTTTCGTTTACGTCCCCTTTTATTTATAAATTGTATTACAGTATGTAGTTTTATCCAAATTGGCTTTTAAATTATTAATTTTTAACCATATCATTATGCTCGTCGGTTTAGAGTACTTTTGACCTGGCCTTTAATCAGATTGTCCTGAATTTGATCCAAGAACATTCGCCTCGGTCTTCCTCTTCCAGCACCTCCATTCACACTAGCCATATAAATACTTTTTGTCAGTCTTCTCTCATTCATCCTTTCCATATGACCAAACCAATATAGCATACCTTTTTCTATTTTTGTCACTACATCCTCTTTCACACCACACCGCTCCCTTATCACGCTATTCCTTACCCTATCACTCAATTTAACATTTGCAATATTCCGCAATGCTCTCATTTCTACAGCATTGATTTTACTTTCGTGCTTCTTCTGCCATACCCAACTTTCACTACCATACATAAGTGTTGGCACTAACACACCTCTATGTACAGCCACTCGAGCCTTTGCCGAGACTTTGTGGCTAGTCATAAAAGTATGCAATGCCCCATTTATTGAATTTCCAGCATTCACTCTTCGTTCTATGTCACCATCACACTTTCCATCCCTAGTAAATTTTGAACCCAAATATATGAATTCATCCACTTGTTCCACTTTCTTACCCCCTATCATAATTTCACACAGCGTCCTAAACTCATCTCTTTCAAAAACCAGAACTTTCGTCTTGCTTACGTTGATTTTCATACCCTTTCTTTAAACCGACGAGCATGTATGCGGAACGGGATGAAAGTAGAAGAAGCGAGAGAAGTATGCAAGAGTCGTAGCAAATGGAAAGAAGTGGTCTCTGCCTACCCCTATGGGAAAAAGGCGTGATATTATGTATGTGTATGTATGTATCATTATGTCACTTATACTATTGTTAATAATGTTATTATATTCTATGTCAGATTTTGAATTAATATTAGATATTATAATTGATAAGTCATCCGCAAATAATGTACAGTCATAGCTTGTACTATGGATGCTAGACAACGATATAAATACTGAAATAGAGAAATACATACATATATAAATACTAAACATCCATGACTCGAGTACAAACATTCGTGTTCATCGCACCCATAGTTTGCCCCGAGCGGGACTCGAACCCGCGACCTTCGGAACAGAAGGCAGGGTCACTACCAACTGCTTCTATTCAATTAATGATTATCTCCAACACATTGATTACACATTTTAATTGAAGTAGGTTAAGTAGCTATCACATTAATATGTCTGTTACCTAAGTTTAGTATCAGTAATAGTACATTACAGACCTAGGGTGGTGAATTCGTAAATGTCCCAGATTGCAGGTTTCTGTGCGATAAATATGCGATCTGGGGCTTTACGAATTACCGCCCGTGGTTTGTCACAAGTTTTACGTCTTGCCTTGGCCAAGAAGTGAGATTTCCTTTCCGCGTAGCGGGCAGAAAATCCCACTTTACGGCCAAGGGTGATGTAAAAATCATTTCATTTCAACTGGACCAATCGGGCCGTCAATCTAAGATCTTAGAGATGTATAGCCTCCAAGGGTCCAGAAAAGTCAGTCTTTCGGCTGAAATGATGACGGTGGCTGATGATGAACAGTATAAACATCTCACCCAGGCTCAGTTTTTGCTTCAGTTCTGTGTACATGCCCTCTGTAGGTACTTCCTTTTTCCCCTCCTCTAGAAGCTTCTCAACCGGTTTCACACTTATTTTCACCTGGAAAGTACAACATTAATTTTGAACTCAATGACCGTTGAAAAAAATGAACCAAATTCATTGATCTATTATAAGTAAGGATTCACAATCAGCCGAAGAAAAATGGCCCCTCAAATCGGGTGCCCGAGTTGTTCGGGCACCCGATTTGACGGGCCATTGGCGCTCAGAAAATTTGACACTTCACAAGTCTTATAGTGTTAGGTTTACAGCCTATTCCACCTATCCCTACTGCGATATCCCCACCAGTGGGGACATATGGAATATTTTCCATTTAGTTCTCCCTACCAGGATACATGGAATGGAGTCGTCCATCTGTCCGTCCCAGTTGTTAATGGTAGAGCAAGATGGAATTTATTCCATTTATCCCAATGCAAGGAAATATTAAATAATCCACTCAGTCCTTTAGGTCAAAGGTGTGAATGTAGGTTAGGTTTGTTAGTCATCTATATACGCCCGAAGGGCAAACTACCTAGAAATAGGGGCCCCGCGTAGCGGGGACCCGTCGACCCAGTCACATTCCTTGTATTATTCCTTCCGAGTCCCCACCAGGGGGGAAGCCAGTATAGATGGTTGGAAATAATTCCGCGAGTCCCTACCGCAGTGGATTTCAGTAGGGATAAATGGAATAATATCCCTACCAGTAGAACTAAATGGAAAAATATTCCATATGTCCACACTGGTGGGGATATCGCAGTAGGGATAAGTGGAATAGGCGAGGTTTACTTTTGTATAAAATATTTATCTTGACACATATTATAAAGAGGCGTTATTAGCATATTGGAACGTATTTTCTAATGTCAGTTTGCTCCATATATTTTGACGTATTCTGTTAGGCACTGTTCATCCATATGTTATTAGAGGTCAATGACCAAATTCATTTAATCCGCAAATCTACACACTGAAACAATTTCGATAAGTCACTATAAAGGGCCAGCTAAACCTTATGACGATATTTTACCCACAGAATCAGCGGTCTATCTATTCTAAGCATGTTTTTCAAGTTTTTTTCGAGTTGGTAAAAAAAGTATGGGATTCAGATTTCGCTCACACAATCAATCCCATACCATAGACGTAAATAATATAGACCCGGTCTAACGTACACGCAATATGTCCCCATTTCCTCGGTGTCCAATCCAAAGTTCTGTCACCGAGCGTGCGTGACAATAAGCGTTTATTAAAAAACTTTTTTCGAAACTGTTTCTCAGTATCTAAAAACTCGTCTCGTTGTTGGAAAAATGTGACCCAGCTTTAGTGTCACGATACAAGGTTAACTTTGGATTGGACACCAAGGAAGTGGGGACACATGACGTATCTACGTTAGGCCGGGTCCATACGAAGTATTATTTATGTCTATGTCCCATACACATTTTTTTCTCAATATCAAATTACAGCATAGTTTACATACATGTCAAAAGAAGAGAATTTCACATCACTGAAATCGTTTAAAAAAAATACAAAATAAAAATAAAATGAAAATCAGGAATAAAATGTTTCACCGTTAGGATCGTCTTTTCATACAATGTAATGATAAAATGACAAAATAAGAAATGAATGAAAATTGAAAGACTTGTTTGGTTACTATGTACTTATTTACTATCCTAGTGACGTCACAGACCGAGCTAACATGGCGGCTAGCTTTTTAGCGCGAAAACTGAAAATGAAAATTCAAAATTCAGTAGATAAGCTGTCCAGGTGTTCAAAATGACCTTCACACGACCTTATTCTTAAGACGTTAAGGTCGTGTGTAGGTCATTTTGAACACCTGGACAGCTTATCTACTTCTGCTGCTGACTGTACTTAAGGTATTTATCCCATTCAAAAAATTGAAATAAAAAAACTTGTGATTCAATCCGACATAGGGATCATTTTAAACCGCATTTCAAAAAATAGTGTAATTCCCTATTATTGTGTCGAATCCAATTTTACAAATTGTATACTGTACTAGCTATTCCCCGCAACTTCGTATGCGCAGAAATAATAAAATGTAAAATTCCATTTTCTCCCGTTCCCGTGGGAATTTCGGGAAATCCTTTCTTAGCGGATGCCTACGTCATAACATCTACCTGCATGCCAAATTTCAGCCCGATCCGTCCAGTGGTTTGGGCTGTGCGTTGATAGATCCGTGGATGCCGTGGTGGCCTAGTGGTTCGACCTACCGCCTCTCATGCAGAGGGTCGGGGGTTCGATTCCGGCTCGCACCTCTAAGTTTACTTATGTGCGAAATTCATTGAATTCACCACTGAGCTTTTCGGTGAAGGAAAACATCGTGAGGAAACCTGCACGCATCTGCGAAGTAATTCAAAGATGTGTGTGAAGTTCCCAATCCGCACTGGGCCCGCGTGGGGACTATAGCCCAAACCCTCTCGTGATGAGAGGAGGCCTGTGCCCAGCAGTGGGACGGAAATAGGCTGCAGTAGTAGTAGTAGTTGATAGATCACTATGTCAGTCACCTTTGAGTTTTATATATTTAGATATTAGTAAATAACATACTGGGGCCATACATTTTTTGGGTAAAATATCGTCACAACGTTTTTCTTGACTCTATAGATAATTTCGTTTATGGAGGGTTGAAGTAAAGGAGCGCAATCTTTATAGTTCCAAAAGTGGACACCAAATCGGGTAGATTGGGGGCGCTGCGGTCGCCACTCCAGTCAAGCCACCTAGGCGGATAGTCTGCAGTAGCGCCTTCAGATGGCGCTGCTGAGGCGAAAACGGTTGTGAGGAGTGTGTTTTTGTTTTGTTGCTTATCAAATCCGCTGGACACGTTTTCAACTGTTTCGCCATATAAGATTGCGCTCCTTACCAAGACACATTCCACACTCCATACATTCGTTAATAGGGGAGACGACAACTTTTTTTTCCTTAGTCTATCAGGAAGATTATTGAAAAGTATTGGACACGTATTTTTTCTTTTTTCACGTAATCAAACTCATACGGAGATATATTGGGTTGAAATGTCGCGTGACGTCACGGTTAGGTACGATGTATACCTAACGGTGACGTAGTTAGCCCCCACTCTCCAACTTTAATGCGTTTTAACTTAGTCATTCTTTGTTAATTTGATAAAACAAAAAATACGTGTCTAATATTTTTTTATTACCCGACTGACGGACTAATTAGAATTTCGATTTCTTCACCCTGTCGTCATCCCTATTCTTTCTAGTTGTGGTAATATGTACACACCTTATTTTCCTCCTTAGGTAAAGACTCTAGAAACTCTCTGTTCAGCTCTTCAGCCGGTTTCGAAGTGACACTGAAGTCCTTCAAAACTGCCTCTCCCGTTTCGCTGTTCTTTTTGGGGGAGTTGGGGGGCGAGCGGAGAGGGGAGTCGGGAAGCTCTATGGTGTCGATTGTGGGCGGTTCTTCTAACTTGCCGTTCACTTGTGGGAGGGCTAGAGCGCCGGTTTCCACTTCGTGCTTTTCTAGAGCTAGAAGGAACCTGAAAATTACGTTACCGTTTATATGTTTGTTTAGTATACTAATAATAATTTATAGACAACCTATTTTACATCACCCTTGGCCGTAAAGTGGGATTTTCTGCCCGCTACGCGGAGAGAAAATCTCACTTTTTGGCCAAGGCAAGACGTAAAACTATTGACAAACCACGGGCGGTAATTCGTAAAGCCCCAGATCGCATATTTATATATTAAACCTGCGATCTGGGACATTTACGAATTCACCACCCTAGGTCTGTAATGTACTATTGTTGTTTTCCAAATGTGCAGAACTGTTTTATATCTTTATGACCAAAAACGTGGATTCTCGGATCAACGCAAGTCATTTCCAAACATATTGTAATTGGTTTTAATAAACCGTTTATTAGTATAGCAAAACATGGGTAGAAATATAGATTTTTAAGAAAAAAACCTCTAGTTTTATTGTTTTTTTTTCAATTTTAATTTACCACTGAGCTTTTCGGTGAAGGAAAACGTCGTGAGGAAACCTGCACGCATCTGCGAAGTAATTCAAAGATGTGTGTGAAGTCCGCAATACGCGCTGGGCCCTATAGCCCAAACCCTCTCGTGGTGAGAGGAGGCCTGTGCCCAGCAGTGGGACGCAAATAGGTTGTAGTAGTAGTTATTGTTGGTTTTATAGAGGAATAAGTATTTGACTTTTTGAAACTAACAATACCTACTACGTTTTTTCATCTTAAAATATAACTTTTCATTCAGCTAGTAACCATTTGCAATTATTAATATGGGAAAACAGCTGTAAACTGCTTTTAAACTTAGAAACCTTGTATTTTACTCATTAAAAAAAACAGACGTTTTTAAGTATGGCGATGGAAGTGACCAATGATTAATTTGAAACAAATTTAAAAGGGCTAAAGAAGTTGTAGCTGAGCTCCAGCGAGTGTTACTATTTTTGAGGGCGAAAGTGATATCATTGACCCAAGTCACGCACCCTATTTTTCACTACTTTAATAGGGATGACGACAACTTTTTTTTGCTTAGTCTATCAGGAAGATGATTGAAAAGTATTGGACACGTATTTTTTTCTTTTTTCACGTAATCAAACTTATACGGAGATATAAGTTGAGTTGAAATGTCGCGTGACGTCATGGTTAGGTACGATTTATACCTAACAGTGACGTAGTTAGCCCCCACTCTCCAACTTTAATGCGTTTTAACTTATTCATTCTTTGTTAATTTGCTAAAACAAAAAATACGTGTCTAATATTTTTTTATTACCTAACTGACGGACCCTGTCGTCATCCCTATTAATAGTTTATGTGTTAATTTACTAACCGTTCGTAATGTCGTCGTGCCGTGTTGGGTTGGGAGGGATGGATGCGCCGCCATAGCTTGTGTCTGCACGCGGCTTCGTACCCGCCTGACGACGTCACCGATTGGTATAGAGATCGGAGAGACACTGTGGAGAAAGTAAATAAGTTTACGTCACACCAGGCCGAAAAGCGAGATTTACCGCCCTTGGGCGCTACGAAAAATCCCTCTTCACGGCCAGGTGGTGACGTAAAATCGTAAACTAACCACGGGCGGTCGTAAAGAAATCCTCAGACCGCTAGATTATAGCCCTCGCCTCCGGCTCGGGCCTCAATTACCCGCGATCTGAGACTTTCTTTACTTGACCGCCCTAGGTGTGTAATGTACTATTACATCACCCTTGGCCATAAAGTGGGATTTTCTGCCCGCTACGCGGAGAGAAAATCTCACTTTTTGGCCAAGGCAAGACGTAAAACTTTTGACAAACCATGGGCGGTAATTCGTAAAGCCCCAGATCGCATATTTACCAACTCAAAAAAAATCAAAGACCTATACAATATACTTAGAATCGATAGCCGATACAGTGGGTTAATTATTTGCCATATTTTCTGACCCACCATGTATAGTGCTTTTCTCAAAAATGAAAAGAAAACTTGCTATCAGGTATTCATAATACAGCATTGACACGCACGCAAAGGTAGTCAAGTACTTACAACAAGTCCAATGGAACGCCAGTCTTATTTCGTATTCACCGATATTTGACTTTAACAGACACACTAACACGGCAAGTTAAAAACTCGCATGTAGATTTCTCATTTTTTATAAAATTTATAACGTTTTATTAATTTTTAAACCAAACTAGTAAACTATATTCATGAAATTTACCTTAATAAATCTGATACAAGACAAGAATTCCCGCTCTTTATGGATCGCGCTTTTTTTAAATTCCGTTCTGAAAGACATTACGCTGTTTCAGACACGGATAAAAACGTTTCGTTTCGCGTCAATTGACAGATACAGGACATGCAGACTTGGCTGTTTGGAAATTCCTTCGCGTATTTATCAGTTAAAAAAAAAAGTACCTGTACGATAATGAAATCTCATACAACATTCCCTGCGCTTATACCTGCCGCGGAAGTAATTTCATACAAATTTCCGGGGCATGTAGTTGAGTTTTTTTTTTTAATTTTTGACTGATTGTCAATGACGCACTTCGCGGTCTGATAGAAAGCAGTCAATGACGAGTTTCCCGGCCATTTTAGAGAAAAAATATATGAACTTATACTCACGGTCTTTTAGCGAGTGCGCCTGTTTAAAAGGCTCTTTTCTATCCCGGTAGAACTGCCTCAGTAGGTGCAGGAAAGTTCTGTCTTCGGAATTCTGTTCTTTTTCCTCGTCGTCGCTGTATTTCGGCGCGCCGTTCCTTAACGACAGACGGCGGGGCGTCTGCGAACACCATAATCAGCATATTATTATCTTCTTGGGACATTTCATACAAATTGATTTAGCCCCAAACTAAGCAATGCTTAAATATCTTGGGAATAAATAAATAAATATCTTGGGACATTTCACACGTATTGACCTAGCCCCAAACCACAGCTAAATACTGACTTCGCCCACGTGGAATTCGATGATCGCGTTCCCGCGGGAACTATGCGTTTTCCCGGGACTCCACATCAAATTTCATCCAAATCGGCCCAGCGGTTGAAGCGTGAAGAGGTAACAGACAGAGTTACTTTCGCATTTATAATGTTAATATTAATACATTATGTCTGTACTTATATTAGTGTGGTGTTCAATAAAGTATATTGTATTGTATTAATAAATAAATAAATAATAAATATCTTGGGACATTTCACAGTTTTCACACATATTTACCTAGCCCCAAACTAAGCAAAGCTTGTACTATGGGTGCTAGACAACGATATAAATACTCGTATAGAGAAAGACATACATACATAAATACTAAACATCCATGACTCGAGTACAAACATTCGTGTTCATCACACAAAGTTTTGCCCCGAGCGGGATTCGAACCCGCGACCATCGGAACAGAAGGCAGGGTCACTACCAACTGGACCAATCCGTCGTAATATGGATTCTATGGCCGTAGATGGGCTGGGCTGGGCTGGGATGGGCTGGTCTGGGCGGGGCTGGGCTGGGATGTGTGGGGCTGGGCTGGGATGGGCGGGGCTGGGCTGGGATGGGCTGGGATGGGCGGGGCTGGTCTGGGCTGGGCTGGGCACTCACCGGCGCGGGCGGCTGCTCGCTGTCGCTGGAGCGCGAGGACGAGGACGGGCGGTGGCGCCGGCGCCGCCCCCGCGGCCTGCCCTTCAGCTTGGGCGCTAGTTGGTTGCACACGAATTCGTGGCCCTCCAGCTCCGGGTACTCGAACGTGTCCTGGGAACAAGGACGAGAATAATGACCTAGGACTTGTCTAAGCAAGAAACAATTAAAAAAAACACAACGGGTTGCACTCCGGGAGTGCCGGCAGAAGTGAAAACTTGCACAGGCATACATTTCCGCCGCGCGGTAGAAAGAGAGGGGGGTACTTCCTCTCCTACGCCGCGCCGGCGGTCTACTGGCTTCAATGACATTGTAACAGTTTTTAGATCAGGTCACGTGTCCGTCTTACGGTCACATGATCTGTCGCGAGTTTAACATTTTTTCCCCAACACAAAAAGTGCACAGCGCCGATAAAGCAGTTTCCACTTCAACAATGGTCGTCTGTTAAGTCGGTTTACGGATGATAATTTTATACGTGATAACGTCACGTAACGCTACGACGGTACTATTGAGTCATGTTTTTTCGTGGGCGCCGCCGGCGTTCAACAATTTATAAGGCGTTATCTCGTCAAAAGCTTTTTTTAAACAAGCATTTACTAAAGTACTCGTCAAGACGGATCAAACGAGCCCAAACTCGATGGGGTTGTGTCGTTTAACTACCGAGCTCCTATGGCCTTCCGGTTCCATCATCAGATCAGCTCCATGTCATTATAATTTTGCATCGTCATCCGATTTACACATGCACGCAAAATTTCAGCTCAATCGGTAACCGGGAAGTGGATCAAATTTAACTTGCGAGATTGATTGCAGACAAACAAGTAAACAAACATCGGGCAAGTTTTCGAATTGATCCTTCTATACGAAAGCCACACTATCTGGGTAACTAAGGCTGTGTCAAGCGTGTGTGGCTGTGTGTGTTGCTGGTTAGTTACCTTGCAGTACAGTATCCTGGTGTTCTTGGTAGGCGCGGCATAGCCCCCCAGCGCCGCCACCAGGCTGTCTCGCAGCCAGTCGCCCTGGATACCCTCCAGTAGTTAGTTACCTTGCAGTACAGTATCCTGGTGTTCTTGGTAGGCGCGGCGTAGCCCCCCAGCGCCGCCACCAGGCTGTCTCGCAGCCAGTCGCCCTGGATACCCTCCAGTAGTTAGTTACCTTGCAGTACAGTATCCTGGTGTTCTTGGTAGGCGCGGCGTAGCCCCCCAGCGCCGCCACCAGGCTGTCTCGCAGCCAGTCGCCCTGGATACCCTCCAGTAGTTAGTTACCTTGCAGTACAGTATCCTGGTGTTCTTGGTAGGCGCGGCGTAGCCCCCCAGCGCCGCCACCAGGCTGTCTCGCAGCCAGTCGCCCTGGATACCCTCCAGTAGTTAGTTACCTTGCAGTACAGTATCCTGGTGTTCTTGGTAGGCGCGGCATAGCCCCCCAGCGCCGCCACCAGGCTGTCTCGCAGCCAGTCGCCCTGGATACCCTCCAGTAGTTAGTTACCTTGCAGTACAGTATCCTGGTGTTCTTGGTAGGCGCGGCATAGCCCCCCAGCGCCGCCACCAGGCTGTCTCGCAGCCAGTCGCCCTGGATACCCTCCAGTAGTTAGTTACCTTGCAGTACAGTATCCTGGTGTTCTTGGTAGGCGCGGCGTAGCCCCCCAGCGCCGCCACCAGGCTGTCTCGCAGCCAGTCGCCCTGGATACCCTCCAGTAGTTAGTTACCTTGCAGTACAGTATCCTGGTGTTCTTGGTAGGCGCGGCGTAGCCCCCCAGCGCCGCCACCAGGCTGTCTCGCAGCCAGTCGCCCTGGATACCCTCCAGTAGTTAGTTACCTTGCAGTACAGTATCCTGGTGTTCTTGGTAGGCGCGGCGTAGCCCCCCAGCGCCGCCACCAGGCTGTCTCGCAGCCAGTCGCCCTGGATACCCTCCAGTAGTTAGTTACCTTGCAGTACAGTATCCTGGTGTTCTTGGTAGGCGCGGCGTAGCCCCCCAGCGCCGCCACCAGGCTGTCTCGCAGCCAGTCGCCCTGGATACCCTCCAGTAGTTAGTTACCTTGCAGTACAGTATCCTGGTGTTCTTGGTAGGCGCGGCGTAGCCCCCCAGCGCCGCCACCAGGCTGTCTCGCAGCCAGTCGCCCTGGATTCCCTCGAGCCTCGACAGCAGCGCGCGGTAGCGGCAGTAGCGAGGGTAGGAGAACACCACCACGCCTGGACGGTCGACGTCCTCCGCTGGAAAAAGGAAAAGGTTCAATCATCATCATCATCATCACTATCGAGAAAATCTGCATAACGGAACGGTGGCGTGGGAACTCATCATAAATGACATGTAACTCTCCCCATCTCTTTCATCCTTTCGTTTGACCAAATTTGATTTGACAGAAAATATCTTTTTCACCTCACTGGCTCGAAAGTGGTCGTTTTGCAGCTTGATATCCGAGCGCAAAAGTTGTTTTTATCCGCTAGCGTGGAAAGTGTTTTTGAAATTCGAACGACGCATGACGCCACTGTCACAATAAAAAAACTACGATACGTTCTGAAACTCAATTCGTCGTGAGAGTTTTATTAAAATAAAGGTTCAATTTACTTAATATCATCATTAATAAAATTATATTAATAATACACCGTTTCAGATGTATTTCATTATTTCACTATGTTTTATCACAAAAATACTTAATTATGTGTATATTGTAACTGTATTCAATGAATCATTGAATCTTGAAGTACGAGTAGGAGTGATTTGGAACGCAACCTCCTCCAAATAAAATAAAATAAAAGTTTTAGATTGCTGGTTTTGTAATTAAGAATACCTATACGAAGTAATAAAGAAAATATGAGCGATTCTAGCGATGAAGATACGAATTTAACTCCTCTTGAGTTAGCACAAACTGTACGCGACGCCGAACTAAGTCTTCTTCCCGAAAAATCGCGCGTGAGGTGAAAAATTTTGTGTTGCGCTCAGCAGCAAAGTCGTTTGCTGTCTCGTGCCTTGAAACCCTCGTTACGCTCAGGATTCTATATTTGAACCACTCGCTTCGCTCGTGGTTCAACCCTAGAATCCTTCGTTCACTCGGGTCTCAATCACGCACTCACAGCAAACAACAACTTTGCAGCCTTGCATAACAAATAACTATTTTTTCATCTTGATTTTTCGGGGCGTCAATTATCACGGTTCCCTAATTCTTTATTGTACCATAGTATCATATTACTATGTCTATCCTTCCTTAGGCACTCGAAGCGGCCATACTTAGCTTTTTTGCTGATGACGGCCAGTGTGGATAGTGCAACGCGTGCTTTTAGTCTCCCCGCAACCCTCACCGTCCCCGCTGTCGCCTCGCCCCCCAACGTCTGTCACACCTCAAGGCCGGTCGGGAACGAAGTCACTGCTGACGAAGTTGACGACCTATAGCAGCTGAAGCAAAGGTCTACACTCCACAGCAAGGAGTACTAACTGATGGCGCTCTTCTACCGCTCCACGTCGCTGAAGTCGAGCCGCGTCTGCTGCAGCGCCTAGGTCCGTGATTCCCATGGATGCCCCGCGCAAAGCCAGGACAGCAGGTCGTCACATTGTGTCTTTGCCTCTAGCAGCTAAAGCAATGGTCTACACTCTACAGTAAGGGGTACTAACTGATGGCGCTCTTCTCCCGCTCCACGTCGCTGAAGTCGAGCCGCGTGTGGTGGAGCGCCTGGGTCCCCCGCGGTGCAGCCGGGGGCGCGCAGGCCCCCCGCCACACGGCCCGGAGCCCCCACTCCCACGAGTGCCCCGCGCACAGCCAGGAGAGGAGGTCGTCCGCCCGGAGGACCACTTTGTCGTTTATGGCCAGCACTTCGTCCTGGAACAAGGAGATATATTGTTATATATTTGCCGTTGACGACCGGATTGGTTCAGTTGGTAGTGAGTGACCCTGCTTTCTGTTCCGATGGTCGCGGGTTCGAATCCCGCTCGGGGCAAACTTTGTGTGGTGAGCACGAATGTTTGTACTCGAGTCATGGATGTTCATAGTTCAGTATTTATATATGTATGTATTTCTCTATATCGTTGTCTAGCATCTATATTATAGATTCTATAATATAATACAAGCGTTGCTTAGTTTGGAGCTAGGACCTCAATATGTGTGAAATGTCCCAAGATATTTATTATTTATTTATTATATACGTATAATACATGTAGTACCACTACCATAGAATAAATCGATAAAAAAAAACCGACTTCATACTTTTTCTTTCTACGTAGTACTATTAAATATTCTGTGCTTTTGTTAGGTGGCCAGTGTCACTCGCACAATCAAGATGGTCGCTTTTCTCAACTGATTCTCTCGAAATTTTGTGAGCAGGTTCGAAGATAAAGTTTTTTTTGTCGATACGACGTTTTTTCAAAATGGCGGAGCTATGCGGTTCCTAATGTTTTGTAAAAATTAAAGCTATGCAAAAGAAGACCATGACATGACAGCTACAACCACTAGTTGTACGTTTCAGAAACTTCCGCGCATTTATAATATGTATTAGGTAAAATTAATTAATTATCAACTCTAATCCCGCCCTGGTAGCTTATTGCGGATGTAGTGGTGGATAATTGAATAGCACGCACACATAGACAAACACAGTGGAAACAGCACAGCGCGTCCGGGATATTGGGAACAAAGGACGTAGTTCGTTTTATTTTGTTACATTTTGAATGTCGGTATTGATGAAACCATACATCGTGTTCAGTCAGATACCATTTATGATCAACTTGTTCGCCCAGATATATATCTACACAGTAATTCGTGAAGATTGAATTCATAAAGACGATTTCTTTTCTGTCTGTTTATTTGGTAGCGCACATATGCGAAAATACTGTAAAAATGTTAGCAAAAACGCCTTTTCGTTCTTAGTTACTTATATGTAGTCAACTTTGGTACCTAATTAAGTCTATCAAAAAAGCTCATTGAAGCTTCGGGTGACCAGAAGGCTGGCTCTTTTATGCCAAAGAATTAGCATTGCCATCCAACGTGGCAATGCAGCCAGCCTTCTGGGCTGGGCACTTTCGCCTAAGGCAGTGATTTTGGATTTTTTATTTATTTATAGGTCTATAGCTGACCCCGCGGACTTCGTACCGCCTTGGTTTTAATTTGGGAATTAAAAATAGCTTACGTCCGTTTCTCAGACCTACTGAACATACACTCCAAATTTCATAAGAATCGGTCGAGCCGTTTCGGAGGATTTTGTTTACAAACACTGTGACACGAGAAGTTTATACATTAGATTTTAACTGTTTATTTGCCTATTGATTCTTTTTTACATGTAATGTAATATTTATGTTGTTTTTGATTATGAACTGTTATATCTTCGCCTATAAAATGTTAAGAAATGCATCATACTAAGCCGGCTGGCCTGCTGTGTTGCGTCCGCTGCGGCGACAACCCTGCGAAATTGCCGGGTAGGCGCGAGGGAGGGGACAGGGCCACACTCAGGATGTCGACAAAATATACCAAATCGATAGTATCTTTATTATTTTGATCATGTCTCCATTTAGGTATGGTTTATTTATTTAGTTAAGTAATTATAATAAGGTACTTCATTTAAATTCAATTTTATTGGTGAAGTTTCAATGTGTCTCAATTTATCGAATGAAACACGTTATTATTATTGTTAACATCATCTAGATTGAGTTTTATTTAAAACATAATTATTGGCAATTCTTAAATACCTTTTTTTGTTACGATTCTATTGATTGATACCTACAAGAAAATGCAAACAGAGTTTTCTTATAATGACTTTATATTTAATGTTATACAAGTAAGTAAGTAACACTTTATTGTACAGAAAAAACACACAAGTACAAAGGCGAGCTTATCCCTACACGGAATTTCATGTTATCAATGGTTTCTATCACAATCACATACAATTACATAAATGAAAAGTTTTTTTTTCGAAGAATGAGTTTCCAGCTCCGGCCCTGTGCGCATTCTAAATGAAGGGGGAGAACTAAAATTGCTTTCAAATAAGTAACCAACCCGCGCCGTATTCTGGGACTAGCCGCGACGCTGGAGACATGACGTAGCGATGTTGCTGCGATCGCGAACATCGCCATTGGGGAGACGACAACTTTTTTTTCCTTAGTCTATCAGGAAGATTATTGAAATGTATTGGACACGTATTTTTTCTTTTTTCACGTAATCAAACTTATACGGAGATATATTGAGTTGAAATGTCGCGTGACGTCACGGTTAGGTACGATTTATACCTAACGGTGACGTAGTTAGCCCCCACTCTCCAACTTTAATGCGTTTTAACTTAGTCATTCTTTGTTAATTAGATAAAACAAAAAATACGTGTCTAATATTTTTCCATTACCTGACTGACGGACTAATTAGAATTTCGATTTCTTCACCCTGTCGTCTTCCTATTATTGGTACAAAGTATAAATAGAAAAAAAAATCTCGAAAAAAGTTCTTCCACAAGCAAGTAGAGATCTTCTACTATCTAAAGTCCCGCGCCTTCACATTTCAAAACGCTTCAATGTATTTAAAAAGCACCACCAACACTCTCAACACATGTGTGCGAGCTGAGACAGCCATCAACTATGCATTGAGAGTGTTGGTGGTGCTTTTTAAATAATAATAAAAAAATTGAAGCGTTTTGAAATGTGAAGGCGCGGGGCTTTAGATAGTAGAAGATCTCTATTCAAACAAGTATGTGTGAAGTATACACTTCGAATGTATATTTCACTGTATATATCATGTCTTGATTATGATTTTCATGCTTTGGTATCATCGACGTTTGAAAAATAATATGTTATTTTTACTAACAAAAAGAGTTTATTCAGAAAAGAACAAGTTAAAAATTAAAAGTAAACTACAAATAAGTAGTATTAAAATTTACAGAAATAAGAAAAATTTAAGCTAAAAAATAACCTAAAAACCTAAATTAGGGCCTTTCGGAAGGGTTCCCATCACGCATTTTTACTTGATTTATAGCAAAGCCTACTTTTCTTATATTTCCCTTGCTAATGGAAGATGCAATGTTTTCACACTTCCATTCGACAGAAATGTTAAATCTAACAATAACTGAACGTATAAAAGCAAAAGGTGTTTAATGTCAATATTTACAAAGCCGATTGATTACAAAATACGTCACACACCGCGATGAATAAACTCGTCGAAAAAGTGACGACCACAAACATAGAAGTATGGAGTGTGGAATGTGTCTTGGTAAGGAGCGCAATCTTATATGGCGAAACAGTTGAAAACGTGTCCAGCGGATTTGATAAGCAACAAAACAAAACACACTCTCCTCACAACCGTTTTCGCCTCAGCAGCGCCATCTGAAGGCGCCACTGCAGACTATCCGCCTAGGTGGCTTGACTGGAGTGGCGACCGCAGCGCCCCAACCTGTCCGATTTGGTGTCCACCTTTGGAACTATAAAAATTGCGCTCCTTTACTTCAACCCTCCATACATAGAAATATGTATGGCGTCTGTCGTCTAGTCACATAGGTTTGCAGCCATAATGTAACGTTGCGTTGCGTCAGTTGCCGTTAATTGACAACATTACAATTTTCATTTTTATTTCAATGTTATTTTATAAAGGGGTCAATAAAAAAGTTTCAGATTTTTTGTTCATTGCTTTTTAGAGAAAAATCGTGTTTTAGTGTGAACTGGTGCGTGACGTTACGTCATAATCATAACCCGCTCTCTCTAAAGAGCGGCTAAAGGGTGGTCGCTACGCGCAGAACGGGTTACTGTCATTTTTTACTTACGCCATGAATCAGTCATCATTCAGTTTATGCGACATATTTAATAACGGGGGTGGTAGCTATCCAAGCGGGCCCGATACCCCAATTGAAGGTTTTTTTATCGCCCTTTATGTCATTCCCCCCAGACCACACAAAAAAGTGTAATTGATATTCTTAACACTAGTTAGTAACTAGTCCTAGTTACAAAATACGTCAAACATGGAACCGCCCTCGCCGCAGTCGGTTAATCAGAATAAGGCGTCCAATTTACGTTTGGCATTTTGAAACCGCTCCAGTAATTTCGCCAATCTTTCCGATAGGTCAGATTACGGCGTTATAGACGAAAACTACGCTAACACACAGTTATTAATAAAATCCATATTATTAATATTATAAATGCAAAAGTAACTTTGTTTGTCAGTATGTCCGGTTACCTCTTCACGCTTCAACCGCATGACCGATTTACATGAAATTTGGCATGGAGATAGTTGGAGTCCCGGGAAAGGGCATAGTTCCCGCGGGAAGGCGATAACTGAATTCTACGCGGGCGAAGTCGCGGGCAGAAACTAGTCATATATATATATCTCAAATAAAACGTCTATTGTTTCTATATAAAGTCAATGTGAAATGGTGGTTTTAGATGTAATAACTATGTATCCATACTTAATATTATAAATGTGAAAATAACTCTGTCTGTATGTCAGGACCAGTCAGGACCGAAAGGCCCACAAGCAAAGTCACCGGCTGAACCTAGTTTTGAAATAAATTCATCAACAAATAAATACATATATTCTATACTATAATAAATAAGTTACATTAAGGAAGTAGTGCGAAAAATTAATTTTCCCAGATATGAGTCCTAGCTAGATCGGTTTGTCACCCCCGAAAACTGCATATCTCATTACCATCGAAATTGTTACAGCCGTTTTTGAAAACGCCGGCCGTCTTTACTAGCTTTTGTCTTTGCTGTGAGTCCCGTTCACTTGACTGTTTCATCTAAACCAGTTGAGAGCTTGTTCTACTATTCACACGTTTTTGAATTGCTTCGCAGATGCATGCACATTTCCTAACAATGTTTTCTAACATGATTTTTTTTATTTACTTATGTTTTGGACTCACGCCAAGTCTATCAAGAACATTACGAAACTTCCGTACGCGCCAAGATTTAATCAAACATTTCAAGTGATCTAAACTAAATTTTCAAATATAAAGAACCCAAAACATTTGTATCTCCATAAAGGGTTCCAAAATACGGAACCCTTAACCTAACTCGGCATCGGCTCCCCGATTTCTGTTTACAATTAAACTTAGCACACAAACACGCTGGCTGTGTGCGTAAGATAATATAAGATAGGGGTGGTCAAATTTAGAATCAGTCGATTTTCAGGGATATAATTAAAATTATCGTTTTACTAGCCGTTGCCCGCGACTTCGTCCCGCGTAGAATTGCAATTTGCGTACCCAATGATACTAAACATACAGATTGTTGAGCTATAGAATATTGATCCTATAAGTATGGGTGGTCTCATTCGATTCCGCGCAAAAAATTACATCGTAATGGGGACTATCGTTTCTTTGCTCACCAGTTGGCGCCACTGTTGACTAAGGTCCAGAGGCATAGCTGTCAAAGGCGACTTTATAAGATCGGCGCCGAAACAAAGTTTTAGATCTTGAATCTCATTAAGTTTATTAATTATAAATAACTATCATCATATCGAGTAGCTATGCCGCAATGTTGTGCAGTTCCGTTTCGTTCGGATTTTTTTCTTTTTTTTTCAAAGCGTTCACATTGATCGTCAAATAATCCATATTTGCGATAATTTCACGATGGAGATCACTTTTCAACAGGTTAATTAAAAAATTATCATTTACGTCACGAAGCCCGCCAAAACCAGTGAAAACTGAATGTTATTGGACCTCACGCGACACTAGCGCCTCTAGTGGCAAATTCACTCGCGATAGCCCCCATTGACAACTTCAATCGCCTATTTTGTAAATGCCCCGCAAAAATTTGGTAGAACACTGCAAATCCTCATTTCTACTGCCAGGAAAAAGCTATAAATAAACAAAGTTTCATATAACTCAATCGGTGAACAAGGAAAGAGTTCGTCTCTATCTCAGGTGCTCAAAGTTACCAAATTTCATTCAAATCTTTCCTTCAGCTAAAATAAATTAGACAGATCTATGAATGTATGAATTCCATTTTATTGTTCTTCAAACACAATAATTAAACAATAACTACCTTTTAGATATTTATCCATCAGGAAACAATAGAAAACAAATAAAATGACATTGCAAATAAAATAAAGCGAAAATTTCATGAGCGATTGTTTTATTGTGATGAAAGAGAATAACAAAAGATTTAATTTCCACCAACTGTTGTTTTTTTTTTTTTTTAATTTCCATCATCATATTAATTACTACTGTTGGGCTACTAAGGAGTTGGGGACTTTTTGGATTTTTTCTCACGATGTTTTTCTTTCGCCAAAAAGCCATACTAATATTATAAATGCGAAAGTAACTATGTCTGTCTGTTACTTCTTCACGCTTAAACCGCTGGACCGATTGAAATGAAATTTGGCACGGAGATAGTTGGAGTCCCGGGAACGCGATAACCGAATTCCACGCGGGCGAAGTCGCAAGCAGAAGCTAGTATATATATTTAAGACGGGGAAAGGACAATGGGTTAAATTTTAATTAAAAGTTAAACGAAATAGTCATTAAATTGAACTTATAAAATATTAAGTCATGACGTCCCACCGCCGCTCATAAACATATGCAATTATGCAATACTAGAGTCATTGTAAAAAAAAACCACTTACATATATATTTCTACTTTAAAACCATTTTAAAACTTAATGAGTTCAAAACGGGTCGTCATTAAAAAAACATCGATAAACGAAATATATCGAATTATCGAATTAATTAAATAATTGTGAGTGGCAGCCCTAGTGCAACTGCGCGCGTGTGCGTGCCCGAACAAGGTGAACGTAGAGGCTGATGTTTTTATGGGAAGGATTAAAAATTGGGTCAGATTATTTTTACTCAACTGCGCAGAAGAAAGCGATGTTTTTACGATTTTATTGAACGACAAGTGAAGACAAAATCGATGGGAGGCCTTTGCACACTATTTTAAATCATAAAGTAAAACTTGTGTATTTTTATTACTTGTCTAGAAATCTGATTTTGAGTTTTATCCCTACCTATTCACGCTTCAACCGCTGGACCGATTGAGATGAAATTTGGCATGTAGATAGTTGAGGAAATCTACTTTTTATGCCGGAAAAACGGATAGTTCCCGCGGGAACGCGACAACCGAATTCCACACTGGCGGAGTCGCGGGCAGAAGCTAGTCATAATATAGTTCGTTAGTTTTATCACTCTTTTAACGTCAATTAAAATAAATTCATTAGCAACAACAAAGACACATGGAACGCCCAAAATCGAAACAGCCTGTATAAACATGTGACACACGCACACAGGCGCAAGGCACGCACACAGCAGCGCCGAATTGATAGCGGCGGATCTAGCCGGTGCAACGAACTGGGTAAGGCCGCGAATACACAGGGAGATATCCTTTTTACCAAAAAAAAAGTCTAAATATAATTCTCTTTTAAATATACTAGTGACTTTGTGAGATATACACCTCTGGACTCTGTTTTTCAAAGCATTAAACAGTTTTTTTTACATTTTGAACCGCAAAAATTAAATCGACAATCCTTATCCATATTAATTAATATTATAAATGCGAAAGTAACTCTGTCTGTCTGTCTGTTACCTCTTTAGGCTTGGGACTGCCTGAGATGAAATTTAGCATGGGGACAGTTAGAGTCCCGGGAAAGGACATGTGCTACTTTTTATCCCGGAACAACGCATAGTTCCCGCGGATTCCACGCAGGCGAAGTCGCTGGCAGAAGCTAGTATTAAATATATACTAATGAAATTTTCTTAAAATTTAACCGTCAAAAAGCCTATTATATATATGGTGGGTCAGAAAATATGGCAAATAATTAACCCACAGTATCGGCTATCGATTCTAAGTATATTGTATAGGTCTTTATTTTTTTTTGAGTTGGTAAAAAAATATATATTGTATAGGATTCAGGCGTCGCTCACACAACCAATCCCATCCATATACAATTATTTTTTTTACCACCTCGAAAAAAACTAAAGACCTATACAATATACTTAGAATCGATAGCCGATATGGTGGGTTAATTATTTGCCATATTTTCTGACCCACCGTGTATAAATATTTGATTTCATTTGAAAACCCCTTTGTGATAGTCATAACGCGACGGAAACTAATCAGGGCCTATATTCGTAGTCTTAAATAGGGATCTCGCTGTTGCCTATAGGATCGCCCACGCGTCAAGTTGAACTTTAAATCTAGCTGCTTAAAGTACACGCGCCTGGGAGAAACACCAACACAAGGTTTTGGTAGAGATCTTCTACTATCTAAAGTCCCGCGCCTTCACTTTTCAAAACGCTTAATTTTTTTCATTATTATTTAAAAAGCACCACCAACACTCTCAACGCATAGTTGATGGCTGTCTCAGCACGCACACATGTGTTGAGAGTGTTGGTGGTGCTTTTTAAAGACATTGCAGCGTTTTGAAATGTGAAGGCGCGGGACTTTAGATAGTTGAAGATCTCTAGGAAAGAAAGCGAAGTTTTGACCTAGTAACGATCGTCATATGTTTGCACTCTACACGTGTCGGTTATATATAGATACACAAGAGCGAAACGAATTTAAATATATATATTAAAATTTTATGATATTGACTTAGAATTAAGCGATTGTCATTATTTTCTTGGTTGCGGTTAATTAATATACATCTGTTACTGTGAAATGGACTTCGTTTACTTCGAATTAATTAAGTACTATTTATAACATCACTGAAGTTATCCAGTTTCGTTCAAATTTACTGGAGCGAGAACCCAACTACCACAACATACCATACAAATATTATGAACTAGCTTCTACCCTCGACTTTAGTTGCTATGTCTGTCTGTCTGTGTCTCTTCACGCTTCAACCGCTTGACCGATTGAGATGAAAATTAGCATCGAGATAGTTGGGGTCCCGGGAAAGGACATAGGCTACTTTTTATCCCGAAAAAATGCATAATTCCCGCGGAAACGCGATAGCCGAATTCCACGCGGGCAGAAGCTAGGTACTTCCATAATGTGTTCTTTTTTCTTGAAAATTGTTTGTTCACATGATTTTGAAGCTATTTACAAAAAATACGGCCGAGTAATGAAAAATTCAACAATATCGCCAAAACTGTTCAATTATTCTGGCAACACTCTGAAATTTGGCTGGATGGACGGATCGTGAATGTTGTCATTTTCCAGACATCATCCGCAAGACGCAGTCCAAACGGATGCAATCCAAATGGATTGATGGTGAATATGGAATGTGGCCCTTAAAATTACCGATAACGTTTCTTTTCGACATCCGATTTTAATCAAACCTAGCTTATATGTTGCTCCAAATGACGCTCTATCTACCTTTGAAAACTGCATTCAAATCGGTTCAGTAGTTTCGGAGATTAACTCTAACAAACAGACGGACAGAAAAGATTTCTAAAAACCGCTGTTTTGTGGTCTACCATACATCTTTAGATCCCCCGTTCTTTTTTTTGAACTTTTCTTTCTATGTACAGACACGCCGGGTTCTGCTCTTTTATTACAGTATATAGATCTTGTGATTGTGATACTGAGAGTAGAGTATAAATCCACACTAAAGAATTAAAGAATTATTTATTGAGTAACTTAAAGTACATATTGGTTTACAGTGGAACCTCTTTTTAGGTATGTAAATACCTGTGTTAAGAGGTACTAATATTATAAATGCGAAAGTATTTCTGTCTGTCTCTTACCTATGCACGCATCAACAGCTGGACCGATTTAGATTAAATTTGGTACGGATATAGTAGGAGTCCCCGAAAAGGTCAAAGGCTAGTTTTTATCCAGGAAAAACGCATAGTTCCAGCGGGAACGCGATAATAGAATTTTAGTAAAGAAAATCGAAAGTTAGTAAAATAATATAGACGGTTAGCTCATTTAAAGTACAATAATATATGGTAACCAAAATAAAATAAATTGATTTAAACTTTAATAGCACATTCATTTTTAACATTTAACAAAGGCGCTATATAATTTTATAATTCGCGCGCGGTGTGTCGGCGCCCTTACCGACATAAATTCTCAATAACACGAAATGGCGGTGCGGGGTGGGGGGGCGCAGGGCCGGATCCGGAGGAAGGCTGGTATTATTATTATTTTATTTAATCGTTAAATAATTTAGAACTATACATTATAATTTAAATGCGTGGAGTGACAGGGACAAATATTTTAAAATAAAAACTAGATATAGACAATTGTCATGATATAATTGTGAAAATTATAATATTATTAGTTGTACCTATTTTAGTTTCAATTTGATTATTTTTAATGCTTATTGTGCAGTCGAGATCGAAAATCAATATTAAGTGTACAATATTTCAAATATCAAAATGTATATTCAAAAGTGTATGAACCTTATTAAAGTGTCATATTGCACTTGTATATGTTTAAATGGAAATAGTTCAAGAAATCGAATAATCGCTATGATTTATTCATCACAAGAAGCGGAAAAACATAAATGATTAATCACCTATAGCAAGGAAATATACATTTTAATATTTTTCATAACGTGATTAACATTTATGTCTGTCTATTAAGCATTCACGGGAAATCTATGAACGGACTTCAATTAAACGATTTCATATTAAAATTACATATTACCAATTCAGTTTCTAGCGATACAGGTAAAATCTCCATTTAAAAAAGTAATTATTGTTTCACACTAGTTACTCGCTCAAGCACTGGTAAACTAATATTTCTATAGCGTTATTTTATATAAATAATACAAGAAATAACGATTTAAAGACTTGAAGATATTTACCGAATTTATTTATATGCGTTGAAGACGAATTAAACTAAGCAAAAGTTTAAAAATTAAATCAAATCCATTTATCCCAGTGCGGCCCTGGCCCGGTGAAAGATGAGAGCCGACGGACGCGGAGCTCTTGATACTTTGCGTTACGTAACAGATTCAATGTTTATTTCGATTGTTATGGTCAAATGAACGACTTGTTATGATATGATAAAACTGTACTATGCAGATTATAAATATTATTAAAGTACGTTTTTAATGGATAGAATAGGTAATATCGAAGAAATTGAAGAAAGAAAACCAGTGATATAAATGTCAGAAGTCACTAAAAATGTATATTCGAGTCAACGTTATCGGCGAGAATTAAGATCCTATGGGGAAAAAACATGAAATAGCCATAAAAGTAGCCTATTTGCTATTCCAGACTACAATCTAACAGAGCTCGTGCCAATATCCCAAGTAGGGTAAAAAGTTCCCATTTAATCCCATTCCCATTCCCGTTCCCATTAATTAAAATAATTACAATTAAGAATTCCACTTGTGTTATATGAGCACAAATATGCATGTATTTCTCTATATAAGTTTTTATAGAGTTGCCTAGCAGCTATAGTACAAACTTTGCTTTTTTTGTACCTAGGTCGATTTGTGTGAAATGTCCCAAGTATTTTTTATTAAAGCCTAATTTTTTCAACACATTAACACAGACGAAGCTACGTTTTTAACTATAAATGAATTCCAAATGACCTTCGAATAACGCTTCAAGTATCAACTCCTCTCCGTCGCACTACGGCACAGTTCACGAAGTTTTGAGCGCCTCACAATTCTAAAAGAGTACAAGTACCAAACCCGAACAAAAACAAACACGATCAATTGAACCCTCTGACTGAAGCTTAAGGGTTACTTTTGAACGAGGCACTTAAAATATTAATATATGTAGGTTTATATACAATTTTGAGATTAGGAATACATGTTTTTTTGTCCCGTTTTTTTGCTTATTGTCCAAATATAGTTAGGTGATAACACTGCACGTGGTTTTTGAAATATTTGTTCTTTTAAACATGAGAATAGTGCTTAAGGTATCCTTATGTATTGGCATTTCACGCTTAAATTATCATCCGATTTGGATAAAATTTGGCATGTAGTTAATTTGAGATCGTATTTTTCATATAGGATAGTTTTTAATCTCTAGATCATGCTTTAAGAGGGTGAGAAGAGGGTTGGAAAAACTTTGAAATTTCTCTGAAGTCAGTATCTTGAAGTTTTTTTAAATCAATGGTTTAGGCAAACGAGCGCACAGCCCTGTGCGAAGTCCCCAAACCGCTGGGACCGCGTGGGGACTATAGCCCAAACCCTCTCGCGATGAGAGGAGGCCTGTGCCCAGCAGTGGGACGCAAATAGGCTGTTGTAGTGGTGTTTGTATGTAATGTACGAAACAGGAAGTGATGTCAGAGTCATTGAGCTCAAGATAGAGTTTAACTGAAGATCATAGAGTGAAGTTTATGAATTTAGTCATGGAGGGGTCTGCCGTGAATTCGTGATATCGAGTAAAAATGTTGTTCTGAGAATACAGTTTATTTAAAAGAAACTCTCTACTCTACGACCAGAAGTTTACGCTGTGCGTTGTCATCCGTCAACAGAAGAGTTCTATATAATATACTTACATATAATGATTAGTATATTTTTCATAAATAATATTTTAGAAAGAAAGGCCTGTTCTCTAACAGGAGGCCTGTGCCCAGCAGTGGAACGCAAATACATAGACTGTAGTAGTAATAATATTATAGAATATAACATTTATTTTAATCCGCTCCCGCCACCTCTAGTAGCCTATACAGCGGGACAATTCGAGCTATTATTAGTAGTCAATCGATAAACTGAAATGTGAGGGAGCTCCGCCCAGCCTGCCCACTGTGCCCACTGCCCAGCGCTGGGGTGGGCGTGGGCTTTTATTTAACCCAAATGTTACTCTAGTGACGGAGAATTATCATTTATATTTTGCTTATCATTTGAATGATAAGAAAAATACTGTTTAAATCCTAATAGCTTTTTTTAGATTAGCTTTTTATCTACATATAAGTAATTAAGCATAGATGAATAATTGAATTTGAAAGCTACTAATCACTTTACTAATCTTTATGTGACATTTTTATTTTAGGTTCAATGAATGATTATTAAAATGTGTCATTTTTGAGAAAGTGATTTTTTTTTAAAACAAATTACATACGTGTATAATACAACACACACTAAAATGTAGCATAAGTCACTCAGGCAGGAATTATGTAGCTTTCTACCGGTAAAAGAATAATTAAAATCGATTCAGTGGTTTGTGAGTTTATCCATCAGAAACTATCAAACAAATCTCTGCTCTTTATAATATGTTGCATTGTTATTTACATAAAATAGTACTAATTCAGTAACTTACTCATTCAATTCAAATGCAATCATTTATTCAGCAAATTGGCCACATAGGGGCACTTTTACACGTCAGAAAATGAATTTACCAGCGCTTCCTAGATACATTGCTTGCGAAGAATTGACAACATTTCATTTTTTATTTTAAAAGGGCACGTTTTTTTTTTCGAAAGTCGTAAATTTCGTACTTAAGATTTAAATTGAAAAACTCCTCATTCTAAAAGGGCGTAAGTTTACAATGACGTACCTAACGAGTTTGCGCATAGATTTTTTTCTGCGCGTAGCGCTCATCCGTACACAGAAAGAGCTGGATGACGTCACTTGGTCGTCACCCAGCAGTTGCCACTAAAACTCGATTTCCTCTAAAATTAACGGGACAAAAAAAATCTGAATCTTCCTTACTTTAGACAGCGATACCCAAACGGTTTTCGAATTACGCCTTCATAAAATTTGAAATGTTGACCATTACTTATTTGTTCTAAAATACCTACACTATATAATATTATAAATGCGAATGTAACTCTGTTTGTCTGATTGTTATGAAATTTTGCATGGAAATTGTTGGGGTCCCGGGCAAGGACATAGGCTACTTTTTATTCCGGAAAAAGGCATAGTTCCCTCGGGAACGCGGAACGCGGTAACCAAATTCCATGCGAGCGAATTCGCGGGAAGAAGCTAGTATTATAATATCTTACTATGTCCTTTAGATATTCTGATTTATATTTTTAAGAGAAATAGCAATCAAATGACGAATCAATTTTATAATCAAGTATCAAACTCAGCCGACCAGTGTATACAATTACTTTACAAATGGGACAACCTTTTACTCATTTATAGTCCTTATTCCATTAGGTAAAGGTTCAAATTTGAAAACATACCTTACCGAGCCGGACAATAATAACGAATCCCCAGAACCGTAAAGAAACCTGCACGTAGCGAACAATGTCAAACGTGGGAAGGAACACCTACAAAATCAAAGTTATATAGGTATACAAAGCGCTTCGGTAAAATTTTTCTTAATGTTTAGGTTTTGATAAAGCAAAGGGGTTATTGGTCATTGTTATTTGATTGTTACTGTGGTAGATTGAGTTTTTAACAGACTTTATAAAGAACAAAAAGCCGTGGTGGCATAGTGGTTTGATCTACCGCCTCTCATGCAGAGGGTCGCGGGTTCAAATCCGGCTCGCACCTCTGAAATTATTCATGTGCGAAATTCAATTTGAATTTACCACTGAGCTTTTCGGTGAAGGAAAACATCGCGAGGAAACCTGCACGCATCTGCGAAGTAATTCAAGGATGTGTGTGAAGTCCCCAATCCGCACTGGGCCCGCGTGGGGACTATAGCCCAACCCTCTCGTGATGAGAGGCGGCCTGTGCCCAGCAGTGGGACGCAAATAGACTGTAGTAGCAGTAGAAGTTATAAGAATGAAACAGTGCAGAAAAGAAACAATTTTTACCATCACAAAAAAGAGGGGTTAAGTTGGACGCGTGTGTGTGTGTGTGTGTATGTTTTTGTAGCTTCGGAACGGATGAACCATTTTATTATTCGTTTTTTCGTATGCGCATAAACATTAACATGTAAAACCCCATTATTTCATGTTACCATAGGAATTTTGGGAAAATTCTTCCTTGGTGCCCCCCCTTAGGCTCCCCAAGGAATTTAAATGCCAAATTTCAGCTTTTGGTGACTGGTTTCGGCTGTGCGTTGTTTCGTTATCAGTTAGTCAGTCAGTAGTAACAAATTGTTTTATGTATGTAGGTATCCTACATAGAGAAATGATACAAGAAGAGTGGCAGAGTCTATACTGTAGTGCGTGCTCCGAAACCCGGGTTAACACTAGATCGCCATCTAGCGTCCAGTGGCTGAACCCCGATTACCCGACCGTTTAGCAGTTGCTCCGCTACTTGAAGCTAGATGGCGAGCTGAACGTTTTATGTTCCTTCCAAATAAGTATATTTCCTTTATTTCTTTTTATCTTTTATTCATACAAAAAATGTTTCCAATAGTTATTTTAACCAAATTTTAAATTATAGGTACATTTTTTCTTCAGCCTGTCGTGTGTCTGTTTATGTACATGGTCTTTTGTTTTGGTTTCATTGCGGGCGGAGTCGCGGGCAGAAGCTAGTATTGTTATACATATTAAACATCAAGTATCAAGAAGTCGCCGTCGCGGTAGCGGGCGGAATCCGGCGTCGCGCGTCGCTTACGAAACACCCCGCAGAACGTCGGTGCTGACAATTCAGTTCATTATATCAATAAACAGAATTAAAATAAAGGATTTAAAACGCTCTGAAAATAACGACTCCTTTTAAACATCAGAAAAGTAGGTTCTTATAATATACTCCACAGGAATTGAAACGGGTCACTTTGCATGGAAAATCCTGTACAAAGTGACCCGTTTTCATTGCTGTTGAGTGAGTGCAGTTATAATCTTCAAAGTTCAAACAACAGAAGCGATATTGTTTCGTAGTTATAAAAAAACATTCTCCATTAACAAACTATAAAGCAATAAAATGCAAAACAAAATTGGTTCATTAATTGACACAGACAGACAAACAACACACGTCCAACTTAGTAATACTTATTCTTTCAAGTATTATAAGTTTCACGTTTGTTGTGTCGTCGGGATTTCCCTACAGCTTACTTATTCACGTCCCACTGCTGGGCAGTTCATTATCATCACGGCAGGGTTTGGGCTAGTACCCAAGCGTGTCCGCAAAAAAATGTCGAAAATTTTCAAACATTAAATTAAATATTAAATTTTATATTAAATATTAAATCTTCATGAAGTTATTACATTACAAAAATCATAGATCTGATGTTATATTAGAAAATTAGACTTAGCAGCGGAAGTGAAAATAGCGCGGCTCAGTAGCGGCGTTCTGCGCCGAGCGCGGCGCCAACGAAGCAAGCTGGAGGGCACAGGGGTGCCACTACAGATAAATATAAACACGTAACCAAAATACGGCATTTGACTATGTCACTAAACTATGAAAAAAAAATTGACTCTAAAAAAAACAAATTAACAACAAGTTTTATTGTTTAAGAGCGCACGTTATTAATTTGGTATTAATGTTAATCCCAAACATTTTATAGAATTACCTATTTCAGCTGTTATACTAACAGTTCAAATTCAATCATTTATTCAGCAAATTGGTCACATAGGGGCACTTTTACACGTCAGAAAAAGAATTTACCAGCGCTTCCTAGACCCATTGCTTGAGAAGAAGCGCCGCAACAAACTCAAGCAGAAGGCCTTTTTCAAATTTTCCACATAGTTACAAAATTTACACTTGCATTACATGTATAAAATATACATATGTATAGGTACGTACTAAAATTACATTTGAGTGATGTATAGTCTCTAACTTAAACTTAAATCTAAGATCTTAGAGATGTATTCTAAGATCCAAGGGTCCAGAAAAAAAAAACATGGAGATGGCCTCCATTGTCAAATAAATATAAATTCCATAGATGTCGACAATAATGAAACACATCATGTATAAAAGAGTTCATTAATACATGTCAATAAGAACATGATGAGGTCTCTCGCTTAAAATATTTGACTTCGTAATATAATTACGTCACCCATGGCCGTAAAGTGTGATTTTCTGCCCGCTACGCGGAAAGAAAATCGCACTTTCTGGATAAGGCAAGACGTAAAACTTTTGACAAACCACGGGCGGTAATTCGTAAAGCCCCAGATCGCATATTTATGGACCTGACCTTCGGTTCGGGCCACAGAAACCTGCGATCTGGGCCATTTACGAATTCACCACCCTAGGTCTGTAATGTACTATAAAGTTATACTAGCTCTTTACTATGAAAAGTGTCGATTTACATCACTCGGCACGCGTCATAGTATTTCGAGATGTTGTTTGCTTGTGTCGTCACAGACAAGACTCGTTTCTGACCAAGTTTTGTTTAAGAATTTTTCTCAAACATGCTCTGAAATGTTCGTGTTACTTTCAAAAAAAGAAGACGCGAGGCTGTCCATTGCCGGCCTTGGCCAGCAAAAACATTATTGTCGTGTGTGTTTTTTTTAATTCGCTTGCTATTAGAGACACGTCTGTAGAGAAACTTACAAATCCATGGAGGTAATAAGTACAACTTCCATGGCCAAATCATCCACGATCATTGAAGTAGTAAATACTGATGTGGGGTAAGTGCGCCTAAATTTATTTCGCCCCTATGCCATGTAAACAGCCAACTACTAGTTGAGTAATATTTATAGGTTTCGATATATTTATGTTAGGCGTACTTACCCCATCCTGGCGCACTTGCCCCGACTGACCTTACGTATTTCCTCGCTGTTTGAGAAAAGCATTATATATACCTCGGCCGCAATTGCGATTGCCGGACTCGTACTAATAGAAGGCTTCGCTTCGCTCAGCCTTCTAAGCTATAGCTTCCTAATAACAATAAAAATAAACCCGATTGCACGTAAATGTTTCATGTACCCAGTGTCACTCTCACAATAGTCACAATCAAGACGAATCTAACAACACCTCACAAGCTACAATACATCAAGCCCTTTAGGCTACAGAGCGAGCCAAAGAAACATACATATATGCATAGTACACATTCGGAAAACATAACCTTCCTTCTGGCGCAATCGGGTAAAAACCAAGTCAGTAATGCATAAAATCTTTCAAGGTAGAAATAAAATGAAAAGTAATAATAATAATAACGCAGTGCCAGCCCTAGCCAAGTATGCGCAGAGCGATATTTTTTCCACAGAACAAAACGTCCGGAGAGTCGAATTGGTTTTTTTTTTAATGCCTATTCTGCATTTTTTGCTAAATAAGTTACTTTTGAACGGTTCTGTAATCGTGTTGTGTTTAAATTAATAATAAAAAAGCGTGTTGGCTTTTTGTGTCCTTCATAATCATTAACCCCCGACGCAAAAAGGAGGGGTGTTATAAGTTTCAATCAAGTGAATGTGTCGGTGAGTCTGTCTGTGGCATCGTACCGCATGATCACCAGACATAGCTCAAGGTCTGTCCGGATAGGTACCACCGTCTTACGTTAACCTACCGCCAAATAACAGTGATCGCACTGTAGTGTTCCGAAAAACGGGTGAGGCAGCCGGTGAAATTACTAGCATAGAACCACTCCATCCTGGGCCTCGGGGTTGGCAACGCATTCGAAATCGTATGATATCTTACGTACATGGGCCGTGTTGTTTGCCTACCCGTAACATAGATAGGTACACAAAAAATATTCTTCAACAAAAATAAAATAAAGCCATTAATACCGCTCCACGGTTTCTAAAAACATCCTCCGTCCCTTTCGCACTCAGGTTTTTATTACCAAGTAGCCGTATTATTATGAATACCTATATACTATTATAGTAATACCCGTTTAGTGTGTTGAATTTAGTTGGAGACAATAATATCTAAACGCTGTCATTTCACATTACATTAAGGAAGTCTTCAAACAAATGACGTCGTATTAACATAACAGCAAATTATATTTGTGTTCATTGATCGACACTCATTACTAATCTAGTTTTGATGTAATTTCCTAACAACCCAACTTGGAAGGCGCGTGGATTTAGCAATAGTAAACTTTGCGTCAACGGCTTAAGTGCTTCGCCGCGCGCCTTCTAAGTTGCGTCGTGATATACGTAAGTATATTGTAAACGCGAAACTGTCTGTCCGAATGTTACATTTAAACGTTTAAACAGCTGAACGGATTAAAAGAAATATCGATTTTAGCTTTTTGTTTCGGAAAGAACATATACGATGAAATAATCCATTAAAGGGGAGAAAAGAAGGGAGACAACGCATATCTAAATCCACGCAAAGTTACGTGCGGAAGTTAGTGTATTTACAAAGTAATAATTATTGTTACTAAGTACTTGCCTCCTCTACTACTACTACTACTATAGCCTGTTTGCGTCCCACTGCTGGGCACAAGCCTCCTCTAATCACGAGAGGGTTGGGCTATAGTCCCCACGCGGGCCCAGTGCGGATTGGGGATTTCACACACATCTTTGAATTACTTCGCAGAGGCGTGCAGGTTTCCTCACGATGTTTTAATTCCTTCACCGAAAAGCTCAGTGGTGAATTCAAATTGAATTTCGCACATAAGTAAACATAGAGGTGCGAGCCGGAATCGAACCCCCGACCCTTTGCATGAGAGGCGGTAGGTCGAACCACTAGGCCACCACGGCTTGCTTATCTCCTCTAGATGACCTATGAATCATCAACTCATGAATTAAACATGAACAGTTGTTCAAAGTATGTTTTTTCCATTGATCTATTATAAGGAAGGATTCACAACCACCCGGAGAAAAATGGCGCCGTCAAAACGGGTGCCCGAACAGCTCGGGCACCCGTTTGGCCTTCGTTAGAAAGAGGCGTTATTAGCATATTGGAACGTATTTTCTAATGTCAGTCTGCTCCATATATTTTGACATGTTCTGTTAGGCACTGTTCGTCCATATGTTACTATTTATTAAAGGTCATTGGTTTTTTTCGCGTCATCAACGTTGTTGTGTACGAGTGTTTAATGTTTTAACCGACTTTTGAAACTGGTGAATCCAAACTAAATGTAAAAAAAGTTAACTAGCTTTTGCCCGCGACTATATGTTTACGCATAAATGTAAAATGCCATTTTTCCCGTTCCCGAGGGAATTTCGGGAAATCCTCTCAGTGGCCCCTACATGTCACGATCAGTAATTTTGACTGTGCCTAGTACCTTGTCTTGTCTCAGGCAGTCAGATTAGACAGAACAGAAGAGTTTTTTTTTATAGTACATTATTGCAGAGGCCGCCAAGTAGCGCATTGCCGGACGAGTCAGTTAGAAAGCTGAGCGAAGCGAAGCCTTCTATTAGTACGAGTCCGGCAATCGCAATTGCGGCCGAGGTATATATAATGCTTTTCTCAAACAGCGAGGAAATACGTAAGGTCAGTCGGGGCAAGTGCGCCAGGATGGAGTTAATGCGCCTAACATAAATATATCGAAACCTATAAATATTACTCAACTAGTAATTGGCTGTTTACAAGGCATAGGGGCGAAATAAATTTAGGCGCACTTACCCCACATCAGTATTTACTACTTCCATGATCGTGGATGATTTGGCCATGGAAGTTGTACTTATTACCTACCTCCATGGATTTGTCAGTTTCGGGGCAAGTGCGCCAGGATGGGGTAATTGCGCCTAACATAAATATATCGAAACCTATAAATATTACTCAACTAGTAGTTGGCTGTTTACAGGGCATAGGGGCGAAATAAATTTAGGCAGGCGCACTTACCCCACATCAGTATTTACTACTTCCATGATAGTGGATGATTTGGCCATGGAAGTTGTACTTATTACCTCCATGGATTTGTCAGTTTCTCTACAGAGGTGTCTCAAATAGCAAGCGAATTAAAAAAAAACACACACGACAATAATGTTTTTGCTGGCCAAGGCCGGCAATGGACAGCCTCGCGTCTTCTTTTTTTGAAAGTAACACGAACATTTCCGAGCATGTTTGAGAAAATTTAATTTTCTCAAAAATGGCGGGGAAACTCGTCATTGTCTGCTTTCTGTCAGACCGCAAAGTGCGTCATTGACAATCAGTCAAAAATTAAAAAAAAAAAACTCAACTGCATGCCCCGGAAATTTGTATGAATTTACTTCCGCGGCATGTATAAGCGCAGTAATGTTGTATGAAATTTCATTATCGTACAGGTACTTTTTTTTTAAACTGATAAATACGCGAAGGAATTCCCAAACAGCCAAGTCTGCATGTTCTGTATCTGTCAATTGACGCGAAACCAAACGTTTTTATCCGTGTCTGAAACAGCGCAATGTATTTCAGAACGGAATTTAAAAAAAGAACGATCCATAAAGAGCGGGAGTTCTTGTCTTGTATCAGATTTATTTAGCTAAATTTCATGAAAATAGTTTACTAGTTTGGTTTAAAAATTAATAAAAGGTCTTAATTTTTATAAAAAACGAGAAATCTACATGCGAGTTTTTAACTTCCGTGTTAGTGTGTCTGTTAAAGTCAAATATCGGTGAATACGAAATAAGACTGGCGTTCCATTGGATTTGTTGTAAGTACTTGACTACCTTTGCGTGCGTGTCAATGCTGTATTATGAATACCTAATATCAAGGTTTTTTTTCATTTTTGAGAAAAGCACTATATAAGCCTCGGCACGTGAAAGGCTTTGCAGGCTGAGTACTGGTTTAAAGGGCCGAGGCTTCGCCGAGGCCCTTTAATATGTACGAAGCTACCTACTTTCCCGGCCACGGCAATAATGTACTATTTCTCAAAAATGGCGGGGAAACTCGTCATTGTCTGCTTTCTGTCAGACCGCAAAGTGCGTCATTGACAATCAGTCAAAAATTAAAAAAAAAAAACTCAACTGCATGCCCCGGAAATTTGTATGAATTTACTTCCGCGGCATGTATAAGCGCAGGGAATGTTGTATGAAATTTCATTATCGTACAGGTACTTTTTTTTTAAACTGATAAATACGCGAAGGAATTCCCAAACAGCCAAGTCTGCATGTTCTGTATCTGTCAATTGAACGAACGTTTTTATCCGTGTCTGAAACAGCGCAATGTATTTCAGAACGGAATTTAAAAAAAGAACGATCCATAAAGAGCGGGAGTTCTTGTCTTGTATCAGATTTATTTAGCTAAATTTCATGAAAATAGTTTACCAGTTTGGTTTAAAAATTAATAAAAGGTCTTAATTTTTATAAAAAACGAGAAATCTACATGCGAGTTTTTAACTTGCCGTGTTAGTGTGTCTGTTAAAGTCAAATATCGGTGAATATGAAATAAGACTGGCGTTCCATTGGATTTGTTGTAAGTACTTGACTACCTATGCGTGCGTGTCAATGCTGTATTATGAATACCTAATATCAAGGTTTTTTTTCATTTTTGAGAAAAGCACTATATAAGCCTCGGCACGTGAAAGGCTTTGCAGGCTTCGTACATATTAAAGGGCCTCGGCGAAGCCTCGGCCCTTTAAACCAGTACTCAGCCTGCAAAGACCTACTTTCCCGGCCACGGCAATAATGTACTATTATTTGAAGGGACTTTGTCGCTGAGCGACCATATCGCCTTGAACCGAAGAGTTTTAGGGTGGGTTGGCTCTTGGTCGTTAAGTACAATGTAATTTTAGTACGTACCAATATATATATTCTTAAAATAAATGTAAATTTGGTAACTATGTGGATTTTTTGAAAAAAAGGCCTGCTTGAATTTGTTGCGGCGCTTCTTCTCAAGCAATGGGTCTAGGAAGCGCTGGTGAATTCTTTTTCTGACGTGTAAAAGTGCCCCTATGTGGCCAATTTGCTGAATAAATTATTGAATTGAATTGAATATGGCCGCCGAGCTGCAGTCCATAGATAAACGTCGTTTTGTCAAATAGTAAAATATTTAACAAGCAATATGCAAGAAGTATGCAAGAGTCGTAGCAAATGGAAAGAAGTGGTCTCTGCCTACCCCTATGGGAAAAAGGCGTGATATTATGAATGTATGTATGTATTTAACAAGCGCTGATTAGATAACGGACTGTTTGTATCAACCCACCCTTAATGAAACTACGATATTGATTTTAAATGCAAGTATTTCAAATAAGTCCCATCTCTGTCATTCATTTATCAGACCGCACTGCCTAGGGCTTGTGTTTTTAAGGCGCGTGGTAAGGTGAAATAGCACATTTAAGTCGCGTTTAAAGGCCTAAAACTAATAATTGGCCCAAGATATAGGTCTTGAAAAAATATATATGAAGAATTGATATGTCGTCTTTAATCTGAGCTGCGGAAATTGCGATACGTCCAGGTCGTCCTTGCAAAAAAATAACATCAAGTAAAGCATTTTCAACCCTTTAAATCGCTACTGCTCAATATCTAGACTATGATTATACACGGGCTGTCCAGAAAATGAAACGTTATCCAGTTTTTCAAAATCTGAGCTGCGGATATTGTAAAATAATGATTACTTTGGTCTAAAACCGTAAATAACTACCATTTCGGTCACAAAAGTTGCGGTGGGTACGTGTGCGGACAATGCTTGTACACGTACCCATCGCAACTTTTGAAGAGCACAAATCAATCAAATGTATTTTTTCAAGACCTATATTTCGGGCTAATTTTTAATTTTATATCTTTAAACGTGCCCAAATTGGGGTTTTCACGTTACGCACCTTAACACGCTTTTATTAGGTCGACGTATGTAACTATGTAATGGAATCTTGCAAGTTAAATTTGACCCACTTTCCGATTTCCGATTGAGCTGAAATGTTGCACGAATATGTAAATCGCGTAACAATGCAATGTTATGATGACGTGGAGCTGATCTGATGATGGAGCTGGAAGGTGGCCATAGGAACGCCGTAATAAAACCACATAAACCCATCGAATTTGGGCTCTTTTGATTCGTCTTGAAGGGTAGATGAAGGATTTACAAAGAAAAGTACAGTCAGCAATAAAAGCGTGTCCCAAAAATTTTTTTTGTAAAAACTTATTTTTCTTTACCCAGTTAGTACGTCTGTTTACATTGTGGCTGTTACCTAGATTTTTTAATGCGCTGCCGTATTACTGATAACAGTTATTAGTTACCGATAAGAGCCGATATGGAATAGAAGTCAACGTATTTTCACAGTAATGTGAAAATAACTAGCTAAGCTAGTTTAGTGTAATAAATGTAGATTTTGGCAGAAAACTAAATGCAAATATAGCCGAGTAAAAGATGCGAAAACGACTTTTTGTCTTGTCCATGGTGATTGGTGATAGCAAATTTTATTAAAATCGGTTCAGTTTTTTTTAGAACAATTTTACACAAATTGAACTACGTATACACATAATTTTCCCCTAGTTTGTATATTGTAGCTTCTCCCGCGGAAATTAAGTATGAAATTTAGTTCTTATTTTTTGTAGGTACATTCACAAAATGATGAGAAAAAGGAACAAAAGAAACACAGTTTGGTAGTGGTAGGGCCTGGTGCTAGGTCCGTCCGGGGTGGTACCACCGTCTTTCCCCGCTAACGTTCCGCCAAATAGCAGTCAGTGCTCGCACTGTTGTGTTCCGGTAGGGGGTTAAGGCAGCCGGTGAAATTTCTGGCACAAAGGCAATTCATCTCAAGCCTCAGGGTAGGCAACGCATTCGAGATCTTATGGTTTCTTAATGGGGGATCATAGGATTTCGGTGACCATCAGGTGGGCTGTGCGCTCGTTTGCCTATACCATTGGTATAAAGAAACACAGAAGTGGCCGATTTAATGCATAATTTTGAATTGGTATTTAGTGTCTTTATTTCTTGAACTCGTCGTAATTAGTCTTGCGAGATGGAGATTCCGACCTAGACCTCATTCTAAGAAATAAGTAGGTACTAACCTACATCTCATAATTACTACGTTTTAATTAACTACACATAACATAATCAAAATATATAACTCTTCCGTTACTGACTGATTGAGTGACTAGCATACAACGCACAGTCAAAACTACTGGTCGTAGAAAGCTGTTCTTTTTCGTGTAGGGGAGCGTTCAAGTATTACGTAACGAATTTGAGGGGTGGGGAGAGGGGGTCTTGTAAAACGTTACGTACGATGCGTTACAGGGACGGGAGGGGGTGTTTGAACTACGCGTTACGTAACATTGTTTCCGGTACTTTACGCCACATAATTGTGATTTTTAGGTAAAAATGGTCACTTGGTGGTTACGTAACGTTTTGCTAGGGGGGAGGGGGGCGTACAGAAAAACGTTACGGTGCGTTACCTGGGGGGAGGGGGAATCAAAAATTGCGTTACATAATACTTGAACGCTCCCTAGGTTCCTTGGGGAGTGTAGGTGAGCACTTAGAAAGGATTTCCCGAAATTCCTACGGGAAAGATAATAAATGGGACCTACGCGCATAAACTCCAGGACAGTACATAATCTTTAAGTAGGTACTAAAAATAAGTTGCGTTTGTACCTTGAAAATATAAAGAAACGATCAAGTCGAGGGGACTATACAAACGATACTAAACAAAAAACTATTTTTGATTTTTTTCTGTATGTTTGTCCGGATTTAACTCGAAAACTACTAGACGGATTGCAACAAAATTTGGTATAGGGGTAGTTTATAACACTGGCCAACATATAGGCTACTTTTCATTCCGGAAAAACGATTAGTTCCCGCGGGAACGCTATTTCCAATTTCCACGAAGACTAGGTAGTATAATAAACTAGATGTTGGAAGCGAATTCTTTTAAGCAAGTTAATTTGGGTAAACATTCTCCCTCCTTTCACTCCCTTACTAAATGATTTCCAGGGTAATTAGCGTATATTTTTGTATAGGATATTAAGTAGTTTTTACATAAAGTTTAGCAGGTTTAGAGTTTATGCATTATAAATATACCTACACAAACATATACATAGGTGAATAGCGATTTTCAAAATTATGTATGTCTGTTTGTTAGAGCTTATCTTTGAAACTACAGTTTTTATGAAGTTTTCACAGACGGATTTAAATAATTAAAAAGTCAATTCAGAGTTTAAGCTTGAAGAAGCAACATATACACTAGCTTCTGCCCGCGACTTCGTCCGCGTGGAGTTCGGTGATATCATTCCCGCGGGAATTGAGTGTTAAACTATAAAAAATTACCTACTCGTATATACTAGAAAACCTTCCTCTTGAATCACTCTATCTATTTAAAAAAACCGCTTCAAAATCCGTTGCGTAGTTTTAAAGATCTAAGCATACATAGGGACAAACAGCAGGAAGCGACTTCGTTTTATACTATGTAGTGATGTAGATATTTAGTTAAGGCCCTTCCCTGACCCAGCATCGTCAAATTGCTCATTTAAGATCATACTTTTCTAAGAAATGTTTAAAGTTAAAAATATGAAAAAAACATATGTTATATTTGATTATATCATCCTTACATTGACAGCTTTCGATACACGTTTCACGAAACTTTGCTCGATACAATTTAATTCCAAAGTAACCTCTAACTCGGACCGCTAATCCAACTTTACTCCAGTTTATTATATCAAACAGTGTAAAACTAATTATAACACAAAAAATATCCATATTATATGCATACATCGACAGCTTTATAAATGGCATTTTTTTAGACGGTATTTTTATAGAAATTAAAACGCGTTAAATACTAACTAAATCGGGCGTTCTGCGCGTAGCGCTTTCTCTTTCACTCGTCCCACGAGTGACAGTGACGGCTGAGCTGGGTCTATGAACCGCCTTAAGTAAGGTTTCATAGAGTAGTGCCTAAAGCGACGTTTACGTTTTTAAAAGGTTTTAAAGATTAAAGCAACGCGGAAAGTGAAATCGTCACGGGTCGCCGCCCGCTTTCTACGTTCCTACTGCCTAAACAAGTTTTGAAAATATCTGTAAAAATAATAGCAGACTTGCTGAATGAGCCATTCGTTTGAATCGGTTTAGAGGGCGGTTTTTTTTTGTATGATTGGAAATGTAAATTAAATATGCGTTAAGATGCTTCCTTCGCATAATAATAATATGTGATATATACTACTACAGCCTATTTGCGTCCCACTGCTGGACACAGGCCTCCTCTCATCACGAGAGGGTTTGGGCTATAGTCCCCACGCGGGCCCAGTGCGGATTGGGGACTTCACACACATCTTTGAATTACTTCGCAGATGCGTGCAGGTTTCCTCAATTCAAATTCAAATTCAAATTGAATTTCGTACATAAGCAAACTTAGAGGTGCGAGCCGGAATCGAACCCCCGACCCTCTGCATCAGAGGCGGTAGGTCGAACCACTAGGCCACCACGGCTTCTTGTGATATATGGTGAGGTTTAACTCCACACCACTGGCACCTAATTCCATCATAATTTGTTCAGAATATAATACCTTATCTCATCTCGTTTAAAGCACTTACGTAATTTCGTCACGTATTCTATGAAAGTACCCTAATTCTAAATCTACGCGAGCGAAGTCGCGGGCAACAGCCAATATAACGTGAATAATATACATTTTCCAATTAAAGTCGGCTAATAACGCAGTAGGTAAGAAAATCCTTCGACCGCGCGTCTTCTGGCCGCCATTTTGAATACGGACCGACAGCAGCGGAATCGACACTCGAGAAATAAATTAAATAACTCGATTTTTGAAGAAATAAAACTGGTTTTGATATAACCAGTGTCAATAGGGATGACGACAGGGTGAAGAAATCGAAATTCTAATTAGTCCGTCAGTCGGGTAATAAAAAAATATTAGACACGTATTTTTTGTTTTATCAAATTAACAAAGAATGACTAAGTTAAAACGCATTAAAGTTGGAGAGTGGGGGCTAACTACGTCACCGTTAGGTATAAATCGTACCTAACCGTGACGTCACGCGACATTTCAACTCAATATATCTCCGTATGAGTTTGATTACGTGAAAAAAGAAAAAATACGTATCCAATACTTTTCAATAATCTTCCTGATAGACTAAGGAAAACAAAGTTGTCGTCATCCCTAATTTCACAACCAAGACGAATCTAACGACACCTCACAAGCTAAAATCCATCAAGGCTTTTATGCTATAGAGCGTGCCAAATACACAAACATATACATACCTACCTGCTTACAGACACTTGAGAACATAACCCTCCTTCTGGCGCTTTAACTGGGACAGAAGGCGGTATTTCTTACACGAGTGGGTAAGAAATACCGCCTTCTGTCCCAGTTAAAAACACTGCACATATCGTTTTTGACAGTGATAGCACCTGATACAGGGTACTCACAGACGGCTACCACCATCTTACCTACCGTCGACGATGAGCAAGGAACTATATCTAAATATATAAAACTCAAAGGTGACTGACTGACTAACTGACTGACATAGTGATCTATCAACGCACAGCCCAAACCACTGGACGGATCGGGCTGAAATTTGGCATGCAGGTAGATGTTATGACGTAGGCATCCGCTAAGAAAGGATTTCCCGAAATTCCCACGGGAAAAACGGGATTTTTCATTTTAATATTTCTGCGCATACGAAGTTGCGGGGAAAAGCTAGTCGACTATATTCTCGCTCAAGAAAGAAACAAGAGATACAGAGTGATGTGTGAGTGAAAGAGATATATATATTTATAGTTATCGTCTGAAGAGTGACCAGCCAGCTCCAGCTAACAACTATGAATATTTTTATTTTTATACCATTGGTATAGATATAAAAACACATCTTACCATCAGGTGGTCTTAGGTCTTTTCTGTATTTAGGTATCGTTTGAAAACCATACCTAAATACAGAAAAAAATACACTAAAATATAACGCTTCAAGTTTTGTTTGCTGACGGTCTCCTAACAATCGATTGCGAGAAGGTATATCCGTTGTTTTTGTTAGACTGGCCGTCCAGTGCCAACGCTATACCACGCTATACTATACCGATTTTGATGTAGTTTTTATTGGTTGACAAGGTTAAGTTAGTTAGTGTTCTTAATTATATCAAGTACCCAATCCGCACTAGGCCCGTGTGGGGACTATAGCCCAAACCCTCTCGTGATGAGAGGAGGTCTGTGCCCAGCAGTGGGACGTAAATAGGCTTGTGGTACTTGTGGTGGTTCTTTGCTTTTTTTGAATCATCAGATATTTTCTGATGGTTGGCAGTACCTACAAAACGAGTGCTTTTTAATTTTTCAATTTATATTTTTAAACTAAAGTACCATCATCATTTCAACCGAAGGACGTCCACTGCTGGACATAGGCCTCCCCCAAGGCGCGCCGCTCAAACCGATCCTGTGCTTCTCGCTTCCACCGGTTTCCCGCGACCTTCACGAGGTCGTCGCTCCATCTTGTTGGAGGCCTACCGACAGCTCGTCTCCCGGTTCGCGGGCGCCACTCAAGAACTTTCAAGTATGCGTTCACAGAATATTTATATGTATTTTTTACTTAATATCTATCTGAAACTATGACCCGTGCTTCTTACGTAACCTCCCCACTTACGTTATTTAATTTTAAGGCAACTCCGTGCCAAATTTCTAGCTGCAGACAAAGTCATTAATATGTATACGTGATACAAATGAATAACATACAAAAGTGTATACATATTAATGACCTAAACTTTATTCTATATCCAATTCTTTCCGAAACCCGTTCACTAGTTATTGTGTGAAAAGGTACGTAACGAATATCTATCAGAAGACAGGGAAACTTTCAAGTTTTTAATATGTATTAGTAGGTTCATGTGAAGTGTTGCCAGCTGTACCTACATAGTATAGTGTTCAAACGCATCATTAAAATGTACTGGTAACCCTGACTCTAAATTGCTGAAACAGAAATACGTAGAGATGATATTTTTCAATGTCATTATCTACTAATGTAAAGCAGGTTTTATTCATGCTTTTAAGAGAAGATGACTAAGGTAAAAACTAGCCCATCTGCATTGCAGGGTCTCTCAAAACCATCTTCATACCAAATTTCATCTAAATCGGCACAGCCAGCACAAAAAGGTAATAGTCGACAAGCAGCCCACCTGGTGGAAAGTGCTGTTAGATAGCAATTTTAGAGACCACAAACCCGTGTAGTTATAATAATTAGTATGGATTCAATATCAGTGTCTTATTTGGAGAGCCGTGGTGGCCTAGTGGTTAGACCTACCGCCTCTCATGCAGAGGGTCGGGGGTTCGATTCCGGCTCGCACCTTTAAGTTTACTTATGTGCGAAATTCCATTTGAATTTACCACTGAGTTTTTCGGCGAAGGCAAACATCGTGAGGAAACCTGCACGTATCTGCGAATTAATTCAAAGATGTGTGTGAAGTTCTCAATCCGCAGTAGGCCAGCGTGGGGACTATAGCCTGAATCCTCTCGTGATGAAAGGAGGCCTGTGCCCAGCAGTGGGACGCAATAGGCTGTAGTAGTAGTAGTCTAGTTTCGTAGTGTGGAATGCCAGGAATCAAATTGTGAGATACAGGGCGATTCTTTCCGTCTCCATGGAAACCTTTTACCGGATTTAAATAAGGCTGTTAAAATATAAGCTCTGCGCCGTTCTGGTAAATAATTGCCGAAATAGAAAGACGTGGAGACTGCCGTTGAAGTTTCTAGTTTATTTTACTTTTGCCTTTTCCTTAGAATAGAGAGAGAGACTGGTATAATTTGTATCGTATCACCGTCTTTCCCCGCTAACGCGCCGCCAAATAGCAGTGCTCGCACTGTTGTGTTCCGGTAGGGGGTTAAGGCAGCCGGTGACATTACTGGCACAGAGGCATACCATCTTAGGCCTCAGGGTAGGCAACGCATTCGAGATCTATGGTTTCTTATTAAGGGGATCATAGGATTTCGGTCTCCATGGGCCGCAGTGACCACTTACCATCAGGTGGGCTCGTTTGCCTATATCATTGGTATGAAAAAAAAACTTTGCACCTTTTTTCCATGTATTCACTTTAAATATATTTTTATAACTGTTGTTGGAATATTAATGACACAATCAATTCATTTATTTTAGAAAAGACTATTTAAAAGATCTACGTCATTAAATCTACGACGGAAAATGTATACACAATTAATAAAATAATTTCACAACTTAAAAAAACTACCCTTGCGGCAACAACAAATAAATCAAATTACGAAACCAATTGCTAAAGCTAACCCTTTTTGACAATAGATCAACGGTAGTTTTTGCCACCCTTTCAAATAGTGTCAAATGAACGGAGGAGCTGTTCTTTGATGTGCAAGCGCATTACACAGCACAAACAACTAGTGAACGTATATTCTGTGGCACAACTAAGATGAAAAGTGCTCGATAGATAAAAAGAAAAGAATATTCTTATTGATAATATTGATTATAGTTTAAAATTGAGGTTAAATCTGTCTTAACTACCACAACCAGATAATACCCTACTTACGTCCCACTGCTGGGCACAGGCCTCCTCTCATCACGAGAGGGTTTGGGCTATAGTGAAGGTTTCCTCACGATGTTTTCGTTCACCGAAAAGCTCTGTGGTAAATTCAAATTTAATTTCGCACATAAGTAAACTTAGAGGTGCGAGTCGGAATCGAACCCCCGACGAGTTGAACCACTAGGCTACAACGGCTTCAAAAATAAAATTTACATTTAATGTAAATTCCATACCAGTTAATCATGTAGATCGTTATCTAAAAATGTTAAGCACTCTTACTTAAAGGGAAAATTCATATAAGAGTAGGGGTTTATTAGAAACTTCGGAAACCCGAGCTCTTATCGCAGAATGGACGTTGAGAAACGTATTCCGAAACGACATACAAAATAACATTATTATTACTTTGCGGACAGTCGCGAGGACAAGCGCTGAATAATCTTTAATAATAATAAGTCTGTAGAAGAAGTCGCGTCTGAAACTTGAAAATTAAAAGAAACTATCAAGTCGAGGGGACTATATAAACGATACTGATACTGAACACAACTTTTTTACAAAAAATGTATGTATGTCCAGATTTAACTCGAAAACTACTGGACGGATTGCAACAAAATTTGGTATGTGGGCAGTTTATAACACAGGTCAACGTATAGGCTACTTTTTATCCCGGAAAAACGCATAGTTCCCGATTTCTGGATTCCACGCGGACGAAGACGCGGACAGAAGCTAGTTTAAAATAATAATAATACGTATACTTTATACGAGCTAATCGGCCATATTTGATTATTTAATGCAGAACTATCTCAGACACGGCTCTAGCGATTTATATGAAATTTGAAACGTTCGTAACAAAGTTTCGTAAATAGTTACGAATAAAAATCTTTTTTTTCTTAAAATCTATTTTGGTTTAGTTCTTCATGCCTAATGAGTGATGATACTTTAAACATAGATGGTTATAGTTAAACAAGTATAAAAAGTGTTTTACCCATGGAAAGCCCGATCCCGTGAAATTATTGGGACAAAAATGAAATTTCATCTGCTTTCAGCCGTTTTGTGTTTTGAAGTGGACAAAGGACAAACAAGCTATCACAAATAAAATAATTTATTTATTCAGTGTATTTATAAGTATTTTAGTTATTTTTGAATAGTTTTAATACTGCATTAAGTTATTTTTGTAACGGAACGGCGACAACGGTGCGGAATGATGGATGGCGCGCGAGAGACCGATGCAATCCTTATAACAATTTGGACACGAATCACAGTTTACTTGTTTTGTATAGTAATAATAATTTCTAACTTATCTTTATTTAATGTTATATTTTAGAAATACAATTCTGTATTTTAATTAAATGCGCAAACGTGCAAGGGTGTATTTCTGCTGAGTTTGTAGATTACCTGTGCTGGTAGAATTTAATTTTCTGGCGTGTAAAAGACCAAGCTCCTTCTTGGTTACAAAAAAAACTTAATGCAGTATTAAAACTATTCAAAAATAACTAAAATACTTATAAATACATAAAAATTAAACCAAATCTAAAAAAGGCCCCCGCAGCATTGTACCGAAGATGTAATATTATTTTTTAGCTAGCACTTTCGTGCGCGTCTGTTGTCGATATGGCTTATCAGTTATTTACACAGAACCTGAACCCAGATAAGATAGTCGAATAACTGAAACTAATGTTCAAAGTACTTTCGAGTATCTTTTTTACCTTTTCCTTTAGTTCAATGATTCACAAGCAGCCGGAGAAAAATGGCCTCGTCAAAATTCGGGCACCCGTTTGGCCTTCGTTATAAGGAGGCGTTATTAGTACATATATTGGAACGTATTTTCTAGTGTAATTTTGCTCCATATATTTTGACATATTCTGTTAGGCACTGTTCGTCCATATGTTATTGCTTTTTATAGGTCAATGATTGGAACGTATTTTCTAATGTCAGTTTGCTCCATATATTTTGACATATTCTGTTAAGTACTGTTCGTCCATATGTTATTACTTATTATGGGTCAATGGTTGAGCCCAAAGCTATGATCGACGCTTTTTTTCACCCTTTACATTTGCGACCATTATTATAGTACATGTTTTTTTATTGTTGTTGTTTAATATTATTAGATGACTCCAAATTGGTCAAGATTATATGTATTTACTTCATATGACAGCAAAGTTTTTATTAATTAAAGCATAAAAAAATCTTATATAAGAAATGAAAACGATGATTGTATATGTATGTACCTATCGTGTAATGTTGTAGTATTTGTGACAAATTAATTTTATTAGGAAATATTATTAACGGTCTAGTTTAATGACTAAAGTTTTATTTGAACTAAAGTTGGTCACTTTCTTTCTGTCAAATGGACATCGGGGTACTCGAGTAACTATGTTGCTTGAAGAACAGCTTCAATTAAACAATAACAAAAGTAACATAAAAATCATTGGCCAGAACACATTAAAAAAATAAAATCACAACACACACGAAAGGCTGAAAGCTAAAAAAATACACGTCCCAAATGTAAACTTTAAATAGGCCAAACCTTTTTTCAACAAAACATTCCAAATTCAAATTTTTAATATTCCGCCGACTCCACTACCGGCGTTGTGCTTAAGTCGTCACATGGCACGTCGCAGCGAATGTATTGTATAGCGCGACCACCACTTGGTACTTGCGTTATTATTATTATTACTTTTATTTTTCTTCACGTTTTTAAATTTAGTTTTCAGTACGGTGGTATGACTGATTTTAACAATTCGGTTACAGAGTAGAAAATATTGGACTAAGTAAATCAATGTTTCTTAATACGTACTCACGTTTATAACGATCACAAACGAAAAGAATTGAAAAGAACTTCTATTCATCATTGTTTAAATACTTTTGTATTAAAAACACTTCAATCAAGTTTTAGATAAAAACACTTTTCGTAATTGTTATTATTTTCAATTGTATTAGTTATAGTTGTACAGTTTGTTTCTTGTCATGAAAACTTAGGTAAAGTATCTTATCTTACAAAATAATATTAACAAAATCATGTTGTTGACGATGATTAAATAATATATCAGCAGCGAACATTCTACAATACTACTAAAACAATTTTACTTTACGAAGTATGTAAAATCATTAAATATTAGAAAACAAAACACAACGACCAAATCCTCGCAGTCCGTATAGATAGAGTGCCATAAAGTACTAACCGTGCCACTACCGCGTCGCCGTTGCAAACTCACGGTTACTCCCTGGTAATAAGAGCCGTTTCGGCCGCACCGGTAACTTTGCAAGCCTAGGCGATGCTGCGTGGTGCAAGTGATTTCGGAATAAATTATGTACATTTTAAATTTGAAATCAAATTACTGGTTTATTTTGGAATTAGCTTCATTTATCGCGCTTAATGCAGGAGCTTGATTTCATTTAATTCTTAAATCAAGTGTATTTATGCAGAGCCAACGATGAATGTCGCTGTTAATTACTTTAAATAAATAAATGAATATCTTGGAACATTTCACACATATTGACCTAGCCCCAAAGTCCCCAAACTAAGCAAAGCTTGTACTATGGGTGCTGGACAACGATATAAATACTTATATAGAGAAATACATACATATATAAATACTAAACATCCATGACTCGAGTACAAAGATTCGTGCTCATCACACAAAGTTTGCCCCGAGCGGGATTCGAACCCGCGACAGTCGGAACAGTGGGCAGGGTCACTACCAACTGAGCCGAACATGTCGTCAACATATTACTACGATATATAATTATTTAGGAATTATTCTGCTATTCAGTATAACTTATACTTGTATGCAGAAATCGAACATCTGCAATAGTTATAATAAAGTTTAAATTGCAGCAGAGAAAACTTTGAATTTAGAATATTATGTTATTATGTTGACGGCCGGATTGGTCCAGTCGGTAGTGACCCTGCCTTCTGTTCCGACGGTCGCGGGTTCGAGTCCCGCTCGGGGCAAACTTTGTGTGATGAACACGAATGTTTGTACTCGAGTCATGGATATTTAGTATTTATGCATGGTGGGTCAGGATCGGCTATCGATTCTAAGTAAAAAAAAATATTTTGTATAGGATTCAGGCGTCGTTCACACAACCAATCCCATATACAATTATTTTTTTACCAACTCAAAAAAAAATTAAAGACCTATACAATATACTTAAAATCGATAGCTGATACGGTGGGCGGTGGGTTAATTATTTGCCATATTTTCTGACCCACCGTGTATATGTATGTATTTCTCTATATAAGTATTTATATACACAAAACATATATATTAACAAAATACCTACTTATTGTTACCTATTACATAATACTTACCTTTATCGCATTTATACTATAAAATTTAGTCTATAAAATGTAATTTATCTTTTTAATGGAAATAAACAGATTTGAAATTTCAATTTAATATCGTTGTCTAGCACCCATAGCACAAGCTTCGCTTAGTTTCAGGCTAGGTCAATATGTGTGAAATGTCCCGAGATATTTATTTATTTATTTATTTTTGATCAGTGACACAATTAATATACGATAAAAAAAAATTATAAAGATATAAATAAATATACAAGAATAGCGCGTTTAAAGTAATATAAGAATTAAGTTACCCGCTACCGCGCCCGCTCGCACTGGGGCCGCGCCCCCTCCGTAATTTCATCCATGAAATAGTTGGCGTTACCAAATAGGGATTAGAGCGGGACGGAGCATACCGCGCGCGCGTGCGAGCGGGACAGCGACACGACGCCACTCGATTTTTGAGGTTTCCGTGCATTGAGCGTTTTTTTTTAAACTTCGTTGTTTTTAGGTTGTTTTTTTTTCATGTTTAGATAAAGCCTTTGTAATTGTTAATGCGTAATAGAATAATGGTTGTTTTTTTTTTAGAAATACATACCTTTTTTTAAAGGCCTTCTGCTGAGTTTGTTGCGGCGTTTCTTCTCAAGCAATAAAATCTTTTTCTGACGTGTAAAAGTTCCCCTAAGTGGCCAATTTGCTGAATAAATGATCGATTGATTGATTTGGTTTAAATAAGGTAAAATTCCATAGAAAAAAAAACGATGTCTGTTGCACTTTTAGTAATGAAATGTAATTTTATGTAAGTATGGAACATTATTTACATAATGCGAGAAAATGTGCGGATAGCACACACTAATAGGTTAATCCCAAGTAACATTATCAATCTTCAGGAATTTCACGATTAAACCGCTAAACCGATTTAGATGAAATTTGGTTTGGAGGTAGTTTAGCACGGAAATCATACAGGGGTTGGAAAACTTACGAATTTGCAGTCGAGATCAGAAGCTGGTAAAATAAATAAATCAGCATAACAAACAACATTATCAAAGCTATTTAAATTAAATGTATTCACTAACAAAGAAATAAAATATGTATTTATGTACATGAATGTAAATAAAAACCTTCGGATTTTTTGTGTTCACCGCGAGATTCGATTCGAACCCGTGACCTTGCGCTTGAAGTAACGTCATCTTGATGATATTATAAACACGAGAAATATGTAAAGACGTCATCAAGCAAACATCAAAACTGGTATAACTTACTAGGACTAGCTGAACGGATTTTGATGAAATTTGATGTGGATTTGCCTGCACGCACGGGAGTAAATTTCATCAAAATTGCTACAATAGTACCTAAACACTTAACTTACTTTACCATTTTCTAATATTACCTACTTATTATTGATTGTACAATTTTAAAACGGTTATGGATAAATGAAATTATGAAATAAATAGATTTTTTACGCGAACGTACAACTGTAAAGATACTATTCTATCTCTTACCTGCCCGTGCTGGTTCCTTCCATCAGGTGTGTTCTCCGGGAGGAAGTACAGCCGTAGACTGACCAGGGTTTGGTCCGACACCCGATCCGTCCATAACAGCTGAAGCTCCCCTGAAAAGACCATGTTTGATCACCCTTGGGTCATCGTCGTTGGATCCTATACTACTGGATGCTACACTAAAACTTCACTAAGAAATCGTCGTTGGATCCTATACTACTGGATGCTACACTAAAACTTCACTAAGAAATCGTCGTTGGATCCAATACTACTGGCTGCTACACTAAAACTTCACTAAGAAATCGTCGTTGGATCACATACTACTGGATGCTACACTAAAACTTCACTAAGAAATCGTCGTTGGATCCAATACTACTGGATGCTACACTAAAACTTCACTAAGCAATCGTCGTTGGATCCAATACTACTGGATACTACACTAAAACTTCACTAAGAAATCGTCGTTGGATCCTATACTACTGGATGCTACACTAAAACTTCACTAAGAAATCGTCGTTGGATCCTATACTACTGGATGCTACACTAAAACTTCACTAAGAAATCGTCGTTGGATCCAATACTACTGGCTGCTACACTAAAACTTCACTAAGAAATCGTCGTTGGATCACATACTACTGGATGCTACACTAAAACTTCACTAAGAAATCGTCGTTGGATCCAATACTACTGGATGCTACACTAAAACTTCACTAAGCAATCGTCGTTGGATCCAATACTACTGGCTGCTACACTAAAACTTCACTAAGAAATCGTCGTTGGATCCTATACTACTGGATACTAAAACTTCACTAAGAAATCGTCGTTGGATCCTATACTACTGGATACTAAAACTTCACTAAGAAATCGTCGTTGGATCCAATACTACTGGATGCTACACTAAAACTTCACTAAGAAATCGTCGTTGGATCCTATACTACTGGATACTACACTAAAACTTCACTAAGCAATCGTCGTTGGATCCTATACTACTGGATGCTACACTAAAACTTCACTAAGAAATCGTCGTTGGATCCTATACTACTGGATACTAAAACTTCACTAAGAAATCGTCGTTGGATCCTATACTACTGGATACTAAAACTTCACTAAGCAATCGTCGTTGGATCCAATACTACTGGATACTACACTAAAACTTCACTAAGCAATCGTCGTTGGATCCAATACTACTGGATACTACACTAAAACTTCACTAAGCAATCGTCGTTGGATCCAATACTACTGGATACTACACTAAAACTTCACTAAGCAATCGTCGTTGGATCCAATACTACTGGATACTACACTAAAACTTCACTAAGCAATCGTCGTTGGATCCAATACTACTGGCTGCTACACTAAAACTTCACTAAGCAATCGTCGTTGGATCACATACTACTGGATACTACACTAAAACTTCACTAAGAAATCGTCGTTGGATCACATACTACTGGTACCTACACTAAAACTTCACTAAGAAATCGTCGTTGGATCCTATATTACTGGATACTACACTAAAACTTCACTAAGAAATCGTCGTTGGATCCTATACTACTGGATGCTACACTAAAACCTAACTAATGCCGTGTACACACCGCGCCAACGAAGGGCCAACGAACGTTCGTTCGCGTGTGCCAGCGATCCGAAGCGAGGCAGAAACATCAAAGGAATTCGACAATTCAACGAACGAACGGTCCAAATTACGATAATTAGTATCTTTCTTTGATATTTTCGATCCAATATTCTTAAACAACCATTCAGAATATAAAGAAGACATTCATCTAAAATTGACAAATAAACCAGATTCTTTTCTACGTCTGCAAGCATTAAACTTCTACTATACACATTTATATTTTTGAAATATGTGGTTGTCCACACCACCTCCACTTTCGTTAAATTTTAAACTTTTTAAATTTTAAAAACTAGCAATTACTTATGTATAATTATTTCGTCGTGGGGCATGATCACATTGATTTGGCAATTGGGGATGAAAGCAGGAATTAGGTGCCAACGATCGTTGGCGATCACGTCAAATCTATGTGGACGTACCAACGAAGGCCAACGCATGCGGAGCCAACGTTCGTTGGCCTTCGTCGGCCCGGTGTGTACGCGGCATAAGAAATCATAGTTGGATCCTATACTACTGGATGCTACACTAAAACTTCACTAAGAAATCATAGTTTGATTCTATACTACGGGATGCTGCAATAAGATTATTGGATTGGATTATATATACATAGATATCTATCCACTAATGAATACTGCATTGTGTTTACGTTAGTTGGAAATCGTTGTTGGATTCTATACTACGGGATGCTGCAATAAGATTACTGCAATGAGAAATCGTTATTGGATTGGATTATATATACATAGATATCTATCCACTTATTAATACTGCATTGTGTTTACGTTAGTTGGAAATCGTTGTTGGATTCTATACTACGGGATGCTGCAATAAGATTACTGCAATGAGAAATCGTTATTGGATTGGATTATATATACATAGATATCTATCCACTAATTAATACTGCACTGTGTTTACGTTAGTTGGAAATCGTTGTTGGATTCTATACTATGGTATGCTTTACATTATTTTTTACTTCTAATTTATAACTTTACTAAAAAAAAAGATTAAATTTATATTAAATAGCGGACGAAAACTACACAGAGTTTATCTAACTAAGTATATTACTCTGAATTGCACTGTAAAAAGTCGCTTTATTGTCTATTGTCTAACCACCATTGAGAATCTAAGGTGGATTCTATGCTACATCGAGAGTTTCATATCGCAACCCATTTTCTTTCTACAACGCTTGAACGAGAGCAGCGATATGAGACTCAAAATAGGTAGGCTATAATCCAATCACAAATTCACAATGCCATGCAAATTAAATGAGCGCAATATTCTACCATGCCACTACTTATTAAAATGGTTTCCGAATGATGTTCTTAGTACCTATGATTAGTTGATCATGGAGCGGTGGCAGCCATTCGGGGTATTTTTTATCTGTAGACAGTTTAGGGGTTTTAGTCTAGGCAAAGATGAACAGACATCGGTAGAAATCTCGAATACGCACTTAGGTACTTTTATAAGTTTTTTAATCCAACCATGGAATATATGCAATTGGGCATAATTACATACATATTTAAAAACTAGTTACGAAGAAAATCTTGCCTACGCAATGCGTACCTAATACACGCGTTTTCGAGATTTTTGCCAATTTGGTGGTGAGACATTATTACATTTAATTGGTTAAGTTCGTAATGGTCAATACAACACAAACGCTCTTTATTAAACGTGAAAAACAATAGACAAGTAATCTGCATAATTTTGCCACTAGGAGCGCTGCAATCGCTTGACCCAAACCATCTGTCAATTACATAGAGAAATATGTGTTGTTATTGGTTTTACTTAAATTATTAAAAAATGCCGCGCTGTGCAGTTCCAGGATGCAATGAGAACGGACGACACGTATTTCCGAAAGTCTTGGTATGTATCTGGGGCAGGTATAATTGCATTGGGATGTCTTCATTTTCATCACAAATAAATGAACCAAAATTAAAATTGCGGTCCATATTTAACAATTTTAAACAAATCTACTTAAAATTTTCAACAAAAAAATCCGTAAAAATTTGACAGCTGCAGTGTTTGGGTTTTAGTTTGGGTCAAGCGTTTGCAGCGCCATCTAAGTCGAGCTTTGCGTATTCTTGTCCATTACGCAAGTAAATACAAAGAACAAAGAAGAAGGGTGACAACAGGCGGTCTTATCGCTAAAGAGCGATCTCTTCCAGACAACCTATAAAGTGCAAAATAAAAGTGCAGAAAACTCTCAAGTGCATTTTCGTCATCCCATCTTGGATGAACATTAAAAAGTTATCGCAAAGTTGCAAAAAATCGTAGCATTTTCCCACTTTATCAAAACTTGCAAGATTTGTTATTAAATGTGTTTTTTTCAAAGTAAATAATGTCTTATCACCCATTTACAAACACATTAATGAGTATTAATGACATTTTCTAAAAACGATCACCTCAATTTTCATTTCATTGTAAAAAATAACGAAATAAAATTTTATTTTTCCAGCAAAGCAACACACAGGAGGCGAATTATCAATTGATTAATTATTTAAAAAAAAATAAGCGTAAACATTTAAATGACACTTTTTAAAAACTTTTTTTAACGAAGTCAGCAAGCTAACGAAGATAATAAAATAACAATACTAGCCTTTCTGTCTGTACTAATAACGTACTTAAAAGGTTTCAAGATGATTTATATACCTGTTATTGAAACCTGAACATCGATTTAATAAAAAAAGCCAAACATGAAACTAACACTTTTGAAAATAACAACAATTTAGTTAGTAAATGAATATGAGGTGTCTCTAAAGGAATTCGTACCTACATAAAAAAAAAATTAGGAGCTGCTTTTAATAAAATATGTAGTCCAACTGTCAAACATACTAGTCCAGAGTTAGTTACATATAGAACTATGAATCTTCTTATTTATATTTGAGAAAATGACGTAAGTCTCCCGTGGGCGGGATCTTGTACTATTTATTTCAATAGACAAACGAATGCTCAAAAGGGCCTAAACGCCGCACTGAAACAAGCCAAAATGAACCCTTACCAACAGAGACAAGCTCAGAGTCCTGCCATATCCTGACGAAGAAGAAATCTCCAATGGCTATGATACGTTCCTTCTCTCCTGTTATTCGAAGTGCCTTGTAGAACGTGTACTGGCCGTGCTGGCCGCAAGGAGCTCCGACCAGCTGAAAAAAAAAACAAATTTAAAAAATATGCAACACACTGGCCGATAAGACACGGAAAAAAAATTAAAGAGGTATAGGCACGAGGTACTGGCCGAAAAATCAGTAGAGTTGTGAAAGTAATAAGTTTAATACTGGCCAGGAACACGCTTAACAACATAATAAATAAGTAGTGTCACGCTACTGGCCAGATAGATTTCTAGTGATAGAACCCTAAACAACGAGATGAATTCTTCTTGACACATTCGGTATTTGAAATTCTAGGGCCCGCTTGTACTAATCACGGTTAAAGGTGTGAACTTCGATTTAGGTAAAGTCTGAACTGTGTTAACGCTGGGAGAAACTGGGCTAAAGAGGTCAGTTACACCACTTATACTCAAGAACGGCTGAACCAATTTCGATGAACTTATTATTATTTTTTATTTGTCTCCGAAAATATCAAAAAAGTTTAAGCAAAAATATCACACACAATATATGATTATAAATTCGCCTCCGCCATCTTCCGCAATTGATAGCTCACGTCATTCATTGACTGTTAAGCGGTACGAAGTTCGTCGGGTGAGCGAGTATTGTATAAAATAGAAACCTTCAAGAAACCCTAAAAACAGAATTGTTGACGCAATTTTTATAAAAAAAAGACATCGCGCAAAACATCTGCGCCAAGGTGAAAAGCAAGAATGTTGGCATATTGCACATTTTTGGGGTCAAGTCAAAATCTATAAAATGTGACGTATGACAATTAACGTTTTCAACGATGTACGAGAAACTTGAATAAAAATCCGGACTCTGCATTTTCGAAACAGCATTTTATAACGTTTAGTGATTTCGGATATCGATAAACTTGTATGTCGATAAATCACTAATTATATATTTTTTTTATAAATTAAACTTTTTAACTTTCATCTTTAATTTAGCATATATTAAACTAAAAGAAATCATGGAATCTCTATTTGTTTGTTATTAATTTACATGTAAACCGTTGAACCAATGTACATGAAAATTATGGGGACATGAGATATCTTCTAGATCTCATACCATAAATTATATATTAAGAGATTGAATAAGGGTGGAAGTTTCAAAATTTAATCAGTTTGCGGCGGCAGTTATAATTTACAACAAAACATAATTAAATAGATGTATATAAGACTAAATAAATAAAACTGTGGTAGCCGGGAGATTTGAGCTCCTTTCATGCAGAGGGTCGGGGGTTCAAACCTGGCTCGTGCCACCTAGTTCACTTATGTGCGAAATTCAATTTGAATTTACCACTGAACTTTCTGATTAAGGATTGTTGTTAAGGACATCTGCACGCTTCAAGGATGTGTGTGAAGTCCGCCATCCGCAGTGGGCCCGCTTGGGGACTATAGCCCAAAGCCTCTCGCGATGAGACCACCAGTGGGACGTAAATAACTAAATAGGCTGTCGTGGAAGACGAAATAAATAGGAATTGGAATCCCTGAAGTGGTTTCAAACACTTCCTTCGCGGGACCCCGTTGTTTGCGAATTGAACGCCGGATACAAAGGTTCAGGAAAGCGTCGGCAAAATCTATACTAATATTATAAATGCGAGAGTTACTCTGTCTGTACCTTTTCACGCTTAAACAGATGGACCGTTTTTGATGAAATTTCGTATGGAGATATTTTATTTATTATGATTCCTTATTTCCTTGGCCGCTTAACATAGTGTTTTCAAAACAATGAAATAAAATAAATTATACTTAAACGAAAAAAAATTGGTTGTCTATAAAATCGGTTTACAGCCGATAATTTCACATGATAACCGATCCGATAGGCCGATCGTGCCTCTCTATCGCTTGTTCCACGCTCTCGCTTGCACGGTACTCGCGTCATTGCGTCATTTTTTTCGTTAAATTTGTAAATTTAGAAAACGTTATCACGTCTAGAATTTTCGATAACTCTCTTGTCGCTACAATCATCCCACCTTTAAATCAATACGTCGTGTGAGAAGAAGAACGTCGCAAGTGACCATTTTGTTTTATTAATACGTCGACCCCATAGCGAGCTGATAAAGTAGAACTTTAATTGGCGTAATATAATCAAATGGAACGTTTTGGTACGGAATTTAAACTGAGAGAGCACGAGTAAAGGAGATAGACTAATAATAAGTACTTATCTAATTTTGTGCGAAAATCCCATGTGTGATAAATAATAATATACCCACTCGTAGAGATCTTCTACAATCTAAAGTCCCGCGCCTTTACATTTCAAAACGTTTCAATTTTGTTATTATTATTTAAAAAGCACCACCAACACTCTCAACGCATAGTTGATGGCTGTCTCAGCACGCACACATGTGTTGAGAGTGTGGGGTGCTTTTTAAATACATTGCAGCGTTTTGAAATGTGAAGGCGCGGGACTTTAGATAGTAGAAGATCTCTAATGTTTTAACAATTCTTCATTTTAGGTTCGCTGTACAAAAAGCTAAAATCCAACCCTTTATAATAAGTGTCTATCAAAGTTTCCTCCCTTATCACAGAAACCACTGAGCTCACTTTTGAAAAATAAATGGTTTATTACTCATAGACTATGGAGTGTGGAATGTGTCTTGGTAAGGAGCGCAATCTTATATGGCGAAACAGTTGAAAACGTGTCCAGCGGATTTGATAAGCAACAAAACAAAACACACCCTCCTCACAACCGTTTTCGCCTCAGCAGCGCCATCTGAAGGCGCTACTGCAGACTATCCGCCTAGGTGGCTTGACACTTGTGGCGACCGCAGCGCCCCCAACTTACCCGATTTGGTGTCCACTTTTGGAACTATAAAGATTGCGCTCCTTTACTTCAACCCTCCATATCATAGACTACAGAAAGAGACATAATACCTATCTACATATTTTTAAAATCCATACTAATATTATAAATGCGAAAGTAACTCTGTCTGTAACTGTAACCTTACACCTTCAGGCTTAAGCCGCTGGACCGATTCAAATGACATCTACTATATAAAAATAAGTCGGGTTTTCCTTCCTGACGCTATAACTCCAGAACGCACGAACCGATTTCCACGGTTTTGCATTCGTTGGAAAGTTCTCGGGCTCCGTGAGGTTTAAGGCGGTACGAAGTCCGCGGGGTCAGCAAGTCTACTATATAAAAATAAGTCGGGTTTTCCTCCCGGACGCTATTACTCCAGAACGCACGAACCGATTTCCACGGTTTTGCATTCGTTGGAAAGCAAAGGTCTCGGGCTCCGTGAGGTTTAAGGCGGTACGAAGTCCGCGGGGTCAGCTAGTTTGGTATATATAGTGATAGTTACCGCCATAGAATACAGAGCTTTCCCGATGTACGCCGCAAAGTAAGGTGATCGTCCTTCTATATAACTTTTTTTTTAAAGATTTCCATGTTACTAACATCTATGGATAATGTCCGAAATAAATGATTTTTATTTATTATTATTTATTTATTTATTATAATTACCATTGTCTCTGATTATACGGAACCCATATGCCTGCGAAGCGCTAAAGGCTCCGAACCGCTGCCGGCCGAACCCTACACCAATATGCGGCGTTACATTAGAGAATAGGGTTCCACTTAGGGTTGCCACTTTCGAGTATAGGCGTGGTACAGTCGAGTTCATTAATATGTGTACACTTTTGGACCTTATTACAACGTGGTAAGGTGCAATACTACTATAATATACTACAGCCTATTTGCGTCCCACTGCTGGGCACAGGCCTCCTCTAATCACAAGAGGGTTTGGGCTATAGTGCCCACGCGGGCCCAGTGCGGATTGGGTAAGGTGCAAAAGTGTGTATATATTGGCGAACTCGACTGTACTAATAAGTCTGCAGAAGAAGTCACGTCTGAAACTTGAAAATTAAAAGAAACTATCAAGTCGAGGGGACTATAAAAACGATACTGAACACAAAATATAGTATTTATTTCCGGATTTACCTCGAAAACTACTGGACGGATTGCAACAAAATTTGGTAAGGGTATATATAGGCTGACACATATAGGCTACTTTTTATCCCGGAAAACACATAGTACCCGCGAACGCTATTTCCGTATTCCACGCGTACAAAGTCGCGGGCATAAGCTAATTATTAATAAATTAATTAAAGCTGATTAGGTACTTTTCACACTCGTATAGTGGAGTTTTAATCAATTATTTCAAGAATGAGTCTAAATAACAAATAAGGTAACAAAAGCATTACTCCCTTTGCAGCTTCCAAAAACCAAACTAGATTGTTTCTTAATCCGAGGAAGTTTTCGTTATTTTGTGACAACCCTAGCATTTTTAGGGGACAACGAACCCGTATAAAATGTTGCCACGCATTTATTCTCCATTTATTTATCAAAAAATAAACTCGAATGTACATTAACTAAGCGTAGAAAATCCTTTTCCCGTAATGTGACAATAGTTTGATAATCATTTGCTTAATATTCATTAATTAGAAATCTTCTATAAAGAAATATCCACTTAAGTATCACCTAAATACTTAACTAGTTTTATTTCATTTTTACAGTACCTACAGTATAACAATAAAATTATATGACGAATTGATGACCGTATTTAACATTAAGCAGTCTGTTAAATGTTGTTTAAGAAAACCACCAAATAAAACTAGCTCATTGACAAATATTTCGTCTATGCACTTTCTATTCTAACTCATTAATACTGGCTGCTAATAAAATTAGTAAAAACAAAATAAATTACCTACTGGCCGGTAACATTTTCAGAGAAAGAAAAAGATGTCACGTTCCGATTAGTGATGGGACACGTTTATATTTTCATTTTATCGATACCTAGATTTAGCACAACAAGTACTAATAAAAACATGATAGATATGACAGTATATGAAGTTTAAGGTTTCAGAACAAAATGTACCTAACGCCATCTAACGCATAATATTTAAAGTTATTCGGTAACCTTGGACATTTTAAACAACTGAAAACATAGATATAAGTTAAATAAGCGACGCGATTCTATTCTTCGCTCTCAGGAGGGTGAATCTATGCAAGCGAGTGGAGAGAAAGTCAAGGATTTAGAGAACGCAAAAATAAAATCAATTTATCACAGTACCGGTAAATGGTATTTATAAACTACTATTCGTATCTATATAACTACTACTTGTTTCAGAAAAAAAAACGATTAGAAACAAATATAGAACGATATGCATAAATATGTATGTTATGTTGGCAAATAAAGACTCCATTATTCAGTGATTTTATTGAGATTATAAGCAATGAAATTTCCTTTGCATACTCATTATTGTTTGACTACAACATTAACATAATGAATTAATGTGTTTAATCGAATCGACAATAGATATCGAATTTTCCACTATGTAAGAATATTTCATAATATAAGTAAGTCCTAGGTATTTATCACGATGGTTTTCCTGTGTAATTATCTATTATAGAAAATGATATTTACATATGTAGCTCCATTATTAAGTGCTAAGTCTGTATCAGCACTAGGTCAGTACGGAGACTATAGCCCAGGCACTTTTGCGATGAGATTCCCGGGGCCTCATTGCGATTGGCCATTGATTTGAACATGCGGTTATCTTGGAGATCCGGTTACATGGTTATTTCCCAGCGGGGACAGATTAAACTTGTGATCGAGATCAAAAATATCTAAAATTATTTCAAAATCTACAAATGAACTTTGTTTAAACGGCGTTTTCTAGATCAGATCAATCGTGAGCGTGACCAAGGAATAAAAGGCTAAAATTGAATATTTTGAGCCATTCCAACGTTAACCTTAAGTGAAAGAGGTAAAGTCTCAATTTAAATGGCAATAAACTGTCAAATGGAACCTTTTCATTTTTATAGTACGTCACCAGATAAACGGTAACAATTCATCCGTCACTTTCTTACCAGTTGGTGCGAGGGAGATGGAAGATCGTTTTTCAATACACTAAGACATCAGACATGTAAATGGACAAGAATACGCAAAGCTCGACTCAGATGGCGCTGCAAACGCTTGACCCAAACCAAAACCCAAACACTGCAGCTGTCAAATTTTTACGGGTTTTTTTGTTCACAATTTTAAGTAGATTTGTTTAAAATTGCAAAATATTGACCACAATTTTAATTTTGGTTCAGTTATTTGTGATGAAAATGAAGACATCCCAATGCAATTGTACCTGCCCCAGATAAATACCAAGTCTTTCGGAAATACGTGTCGTCCGTTCTCATTGCATCCTGGAACTGCACAGCGCGGCATTTTTTTATAATTTAAGTAAAACCAATAACAACAAATATTTCTCTATGTAATTGACAGATGGTTTGGGTCAAGCGATCGCAGCGCCCCTAGTCGCCAAATTATGCAGATTCCTTGTCCATTATGAGCCGACGTTTAAGACGTCATCGTCATGCCTTTCAATAAAAATCATCAATAAGTAGGTAGTTTTCCCGTGGAAGAGCAACAGACGAAAATTACCTAATTTTGTGGGAATTAAGTCAAATTAATCTAGATTTTTATTTTATTAATAACAATTTTTATCTGGTTCAAGCTAGGTTTTTGTAGATTTCATCTTCAGTTGCTTACTTGGTGATAACATAATAATGTAGTTGTAAAAAAAGGTTTTTGCTTTTCTAAGGTATTCTAAACGAGTTATATAATGACAGTGACGTAACTAACCGCATTGTCCATATTAACGAGATATAACACGGAATCGGCTTAAGTAAAAAGGCTTTATATCCTCGTATTAAGAGCGACAAAGACTAATGAGTTTTAATTGCACTTGTCCTGCAACTTCGCATTCAATATTTCACTCTATTCAAATTCGAATTCAATCATTTATTCAGCAAATTGGCCACATAGGGGCACTTTTACACGTCAGAAAAAGAATTTACCAGCGCTTCCTAGACCCATTGCTTGAGAAGAAGCGCCGCAACAAATTCAAGCAGAAGGCCTTTTTTCACATTTACAAAATTTACATTACATGTATAAAATATACATATAGGTACTAAAATTACATTGAAGGGATGTATAGTCCCAGTCCCTAACTTAAACTTTAATCTAAGATCTTAGAGATGTATAGTCTCCAAGGGTCCAGAAAAAAAAACATGGAGATGGCCTCCATTGTCAAATAAATATCAATTCCATAGACGTCGACAGTCTCAGCTCTCAACTCGACAATATGTCAAAATTAGTACGCCTGCCTTGGTTCCCTCTACTTCGCAGTATGTAGTTCCTATGACATTTTAAGTTTTAACGTTTTTAGTAAAACCATAGAAGAAGTAAGGTAAACTTTCAAACAAATCAGCGTACGTCCGAAATAAGTGTTAAATGCGATAACAGATGTCGCTGCCTAGGTAGCCTGGATACAAATTCGAACTCCATGAGCAACATCTAGATGGTATGTATGAAAAATTGAAAATTTTAAACTCCCTGGCTATTTCCGATGTACGCTGTAAATCCGTAATGTAAGGAGTTTGACAGTATTATAATTATATAATTACATTGTCTTTGGTAAAACGTCCATATACGCTTTATTTAAGGGCATCTCCGAGCGAAGAAGGTTGTCCATTAAATCTATGCAGCTCAAGGGCGAGGCCGAATAGTTACTAAGCTACAACGTGTGAACAGAAAAACTTCACGTCAAATGAATTCGTCGTTTATTTAAATATTTTTTACCGGACTGCGCCAGAAGGTGGGTTATGTTTTTCGAGTGTATGTATCTATATTAATCCGTACTAATCCATACTAATATTATAAATGCGAAAGTAACTCTGGCTGGACCGATTTGGATGAAATTTGGCATGGAGATAGTTGAAGACCCGGAAAGGGACATAGGCTACTTTTTATCCTGGAAAAACGCATAGTTCCCGCGGGAACGCGATAACCGAATTCCACGCGGGCGAAGTCGCGGGCAGAAACTGTGTATGTATATTTCTTTGGCACGAGCTGTAGCCTAAACGGCTTGATGGATTTTAGATTGTGAGATGTCGTTAGATTCGTCTTGATACTCTTGTTTGTGAGAGACTGGTTATATCAAAAGTTGGTATGCAGTCGTTTTTTTTAAATCCAGTTATTTGATTTTATTACTTGCAGCCAACTTTGTATTTTAAAGTGATGCAATGGATGCAGACATATTGTGCATTTGTATTTTGTTTACACATATCTTCTGATATATACAATTCTCGTGTCAGACAGTCACAGTGTTTGTAACCAAAATCCTCCGAAACGGCTCGACCGATTGTTATGGGAGTGTATGTTCTGAGAATAGGACGTAAGGTAATTTCATACCAAAAAAAAATCTAAGGCGGTACGAAGTGCGCGGGGCAGCTAGTTTATATAGAAAAATTCGATCAGAATCAGAAATTTGGATAGTTTCCTTATAGCAAAGAGCGGGCAACAAGCTGTTAATAAATAAATCTCTTGGGAGCTTTCACTAATTGACCTAGCTTAAAACTAAGCAAAGCTTGTATATATAATATAATGCTGTTGCTGCTAGATACCGAATTAACTATAGCAGATACATACATATATGTATAAATACCAACATCAGCGACTCGAGTGCAAATATCCGTGCTCAAATAAAGTTTGCCCCTAGTTTGGGATTCGAATCGAACCCGTCACCATCGAAACAGTACGCAGGGCTCTACCAACTGAATCAGTCCAGTCGTCAAATGTGTAAATTATATAATTTTCATATACTACTACTACTACAGCCTATTTGCGTCCCACTGCTGGGCACAAGCGTCATCATGAGATGGTGTGCGCTATAGTCCCCACGCGGGCCCAGTGCGGATTGGGGACTTCACACACATCTTTGAATTACTTCGCAGATGCGTGCAGGTTTCCTCACGATGTTTTCCTTCACCGAAAAGCTCAGTGGTAAATACAAATTGAATTTCGCACATAAGTAAACTTAGAGGTGCGAGCCGGAATCGAAACCCCGACCCTCGGCATGAGAGGCGGAGGTCGAACCACTAGGCCACCACGACTTCGTATAAAATAAACTATCAAAGTGGAACATAACCTATGCATTGTCAATATGGTGACGTCATAGGACCAGTTATTACAAGATAGTGAAGTGACGTCACCTTCCGCCAGTCGACTACTCGATATCGATGGCCATTGTCTCGTCTTGATTATAAACTTCATTCCGACGTAATATGAGCTGTCTTAGAATGCATTGTCGAAGTTGATTAGGAGGGTTTATTCTGAAAGTTGGCAACGTCGCATACACAGCTGTCAAATGTTTCGCTGTTTTTGCTATGTCAATATTACTGAATTGAAAAAGAAGTTATTCTATGGTTGAATGACGCGTCTCGTTTTAGGTTGGTTAGGCGTCCAAATGATAAGATTACATTAAAATGCGATGGAATGTTTTCAAAAGATATTAGTACCATAATACAAAAAAATCGTGTTGCTATGATAATTGTTGCAATCCATACTTGATGTTTTATTCAATCATAGAGCGATATTCATATTTTCATTTAGTAATATTCAGAAATTAATGAAAACAGTGAAATATTTGACAGCTATTTGCGACGTTGCCAACTTTCGGAGTAAACCCTCTTAAGCCCGGGTCACACCGAACGCGAGCGCGCAACGCGTACGAAACGAACACTCATGCATTGTATTGTATTGTATTGTATAGCAATAACAACTACATAGTTCTTGACCACCATCACCATCCATGCCATCTTGGGCCTCAGGGTAGACAACGCATTCGAGATTTGATTTCTTGTAGCCATTCCGTGTAACCATGGCCTTAGACTGGTCATATTTCGAGATAACGACTTTGAACCGTAGGAATTTAGGAAAATTACAAGGTTTCTATTTTTTTTAACGACCCGCTACGAATCTTAGACCTACGAATGTACGTTCGCGACGATATGAGCACACTTGCACACATAATATTGCTCTAAAGCTGTACCATAAGTACATATATTATGTATATTTATAAGCGTTATTTACATCTATACTATATACAGCTTATGCACGTGTATTAATTCATCGGTAACAGTACTTTTTTTTGTACAGTGTCAAAACATTTATAAGCAAATTTCATCAAATTCCGTTAAGTAGCTAGAGCTCGTAGAGTAACAAAGATCAATACAGGATAAATTTTCGTTTATAATATGTGTTAACAGGACTTAATGTATAAACGGGTCACTGGTCAGGAAAATGCAAATGGCGGACTCTCAATTAGAGCAGAATCGCATTATTTACATATTTAATGATATATGAAGATGCTTCGAATGCCAGTAAAACTATTAAACCGATTTTAATGAAGTTTGGTAATTGTAGTTTGTGTAGTGCTAGTGAATAATGAACTGGCAATAACAATGACGATTATTCTAGTTCCCTCTCACGTGAGCACATCCGTTGGTACTACTAGGTAATAATAATACAAAAGAAACCCTTTGTCCACCGCACTGCGCTTTCACGCGCCACTGAACTGATTTCTATGAAATTCGGTATGACAATTCGACATCCGGAGAAGGCCACGAGTATTTAAAACCATCCACAGTATTCATTTTAATCTGCCATTAATAGGGATGACGACAGGGTGAAGACATCGAAATTCTAATTAGTCTGTCAGTCAGGTAATAAAAAAATATTAGAAACGTATTTTTTGTTTTATCTAATTAACAAAGAATGACTAAGTTAAAACGCATTAAAGTTGGAGAGTGGGGGCTAACTACGTCACCGTTACCGTCAACGTCAAAAAATACGTGTCCAATACTTTTCAATAATCTTCCTGATAGTCTAAGGAAAAAAAAGTTGTCGTCATCCCTATTCTTTTAAAATATTAAATTACCGCTATTACATACGCATAGAAAAAAAATACAATATCTTAAATCTCAGCAAAACAAACGGTTGTCGAGAGGAAAGCGATTTAAAAAAAAAGGCGTTCACACTCGTGTTAGTAATAGTACTTTGTTGTTTAACATTCTGAGCGCCACAGTCGGCCACAGCCGACAAAGGTAAATGTAAAATGTACTTAAGGTACTGCGTGTATACAGTTAAAATTGGCTCTACGTCTGAATTTGACGTGGCGGTCAAAGTGTGAAGATAAAACTTTATGGATCACCATTTAAATAAATAACCATAAATTTAAGAATCCAAACTTTCCCCAACGTCATTAAGGAGCCGATTTTCAATTCAAACTGCTGAACCGATTTTATGCGAACATAACTAAGAACACTCGATTAAATCATCTAGATACGACAAAAAAAATGGTTCACTCGTTGCTACAAGCTCACAGACTGACACATACATACACAATGTCAAACCGTTCTTTTGTGAGCATGGGATTAAAAAAAAACTATTTTTTTTATTTAATATTATAAATGCGAACCTGTCGGTCTGTCTCTTCACGCTTCAACGGCTTGACCAATTTACATCATATTTGGCATGGACAGAGTTAAAGTCCCGGGAAAGGACATAGGCTACTTTATATCCCGGAAAGAAGCATAGTTCCCGCGGGAGCGCGCTAACCGAATACCACGCGGGCGAAGTCGCCGGCAGAAGCCAGTATGGATATACCTATTTATCTGTACACGGCAAGTGATATTGAACAACACGTTTCGTGCCGTGACGTCACCCGTAGTGCTGCGTTTTTTTATAAATAGCCCTCTATTTCTGTACTTTATGGGTTAATGATTACATATTTAGCCGCCGCGTTGGTAGACAATGGGCTTGTTGGTAATCCGCTCGGAATTGTCAAAATTAATTTGACATCTGTTTTTATTTTTTAGATTATAAATTCCACACTAATTCATCTTCAAAAAACTTCGTGTGGTTATGAAACGAAATTACGTACATATGCATTCAAGTTTATATAAGTATTTTATCTACACCTATCCAATATTGTAAATCCTCTATTATGCGTTAAAAAATCTGTAGTAAGGACATCCTTTATGACAGTAAATTATGACAAAAACAAATTTCTATCTGTGGTAATAAAGTAAAATTAGTTATTTTACAACACAATATCGAATCTGATTAAGTAATGACGCTTAAATTTAGAACATCTACGAACAACAATAGCCGCTTAGGTATTTCTTCAGTTGGACAAAAAGGAAAGTTAGTTCGAAATTCAAACGGCGGCTCTATTTAGTCTATGCTTGTAAATGAAAACGGATTCCATGGAAATAGTAATTAATAACTGGAACCACCACACTATAACCCAGTTTCGCGCCAGGTGCGCGGGGGTGAGGGGGGTAAACGGCTAATCTCTCTTTACCTAACTTCACAGTAAGATAGAGACAAAAGAAGCCTCGAATGAAGTTTTGGGCACTTTTTTTAATTGTGAAGGGAAACAACCTTCGGATTCACATATTAAGGCTCAGTTTTTATTGTTTTGAAATTGGCAGTACTCGCTCATGATGTACTAAAACTCCATGATTCGAACTGCCGACTGCCGCGCCCCCATCGCCACTGTGTTAAAATGAGTGTATACTATAGTTCTGTATGCAACTGTACATAATTAGGCCTTAAGGCCGTTCCTATACCCAGCTCAGCCGTCACTGTCACTCGTGCAACGAGTGAAAGAGAAAGCGCTACGCACATAACGCCCGATTTAGTTAGTTTTTAACGCGTTTTAATTTCTATAAAAATACCGTCTAAAAACATGGCATTTCTAAAGCTGTCAATGTATGCATATAACATGGATATTTTTTCTGTTATATTTAGTTTTACACTGTTTGATATAATAAACTGGAGTAAAGTTGGATTAAAGGTCCGAGTTAGAAGTTTCGTGAAACGTGTAACGAAAGCTGCCAATGTAAGGATGATATAATCATATAATATATGTTTTTTTTTCATATTTTTAACTTTTAACATTTCTTAGAAAAGTATGATCTTACATGAGCAATTTGACGATGTTGGGTCAGGGAACGGCCTTAAAGCACGAGTGTTTTAAGGCCCTTTATTATGTAGCAGTTACATAAACTACTACTACTGAGCTTTGTGCTTAATGAGTTTACGGTATAGGTACCTAACTAAACTCAAAATGGTCTTGACGATGGTTTAGCTAGCGGCGTTTCGTCTCAGTCTTGATCGAAGCTGTTACAAAACTACAGCATCGTCAATTTACTGAAAGTGATTGCTTCTTTTTATAGTTTTAATTAATTAAAAAGGCAAAGTAATATTGTAAAATTCAATTACCTATTGGTGGTAGGTAATACCTATGAAGAATGTAGAAAGTAGAATTAAGCAATTAGGTAATAGCAGAATGTATTGAAAAAAAAATCGCAGTTTAAAAACATTCATCTAGCCGCAAGGGCTTTTAATAGGTACGTCATGTAATGTTCATGCTTCGAGCGCTTCCAACCTTGACATCTAAAAACGTAAGTTATTGTGTAATTATGTATATTCTTACCGTGGAATTTACAATTTTCATATCTTTATAAAATTTTATCATACGTAATCCTCAAGTAAACAATTTATTCCTAATACCTAAAACACACGCGACAAAATATATTTTATCACTAATGAAAACTATGAAATCTTTGATGACGTAACAAGTTAACGTATCTCTATTGTTGAACCCACACGAAGTCGCAGCGTAAACAAAAAACGAAAAAAAAAACGGTTTTCGAATATCGATATCGATGATCTGAAATTCTGAACCTTTAGCGACATCACTAATGCTGATACGGCACACAGCATAGGCCCGTGGCCCGGGAAGCCAACATAATCAAATTTACTGTTTCTTCATTTATATATACTTTAAAACACTTTATTTTCAGTGTTTTATTTAATTTCTTACATACGAGAAAAATCGTAAGTAAATGAAAAAAAATTGTATAGGTACGTATGGCGTCTGCCAAGGTCAAAAATGGAACGATGCCATTTATTTAAAACGAAGAAACTCGCTTGTCACTCAAAAGTCGACTCAGCTGAGATACATTCGAATTTTGAAACAAAGATTTCCAGACATTTCGACAATAGATAATCCGTTAGGTAAGTAGTTACTTACCAAAATTTGTTAAGACGATGTATTTTCAACGCTCAATGTCAATTTTATTACTTCAAACCTGCGAGTATCAAGTAAATATTTTAATGAAGCATTTAAACCACTTGAGAATCATAAAAGCTAAACGAGCTATAAATTAACAAGTAATTTGATGACGCTTGTCACCTTTTGTTTTGCCAAGAGATTATAATATCCTCGCTATGTTGACAAATTCCATTTTCGAATTTTGTCTTTTAAACTCTTCTAAATCTATACACACGGCCAGTAGCTTTTTTTTTAATCAAACGAGAATTTGAAAGAAACCTATTTACATACCTTGAACGAGGGCTTATCCATATTTATAGAAAATCCAGACAAAGGGCACACGTAATCACATCACAGGCGAAGTTTCAAGTATTAATTAATAAAACAGCCGCACTCAGCATAGAATTGCACTAATTTTAAAACGGTCCGTACAGTAACTTATTTTTAGTACACAAATAACACTAATTCACACGTCGATACACAATCGATATTTATTATTGTTTATTTTCAATTCGAATTACACTATCGGCTGGAAATGCCAGCGTTGCGGTCGAAAAAAAAAATTAATGAGTTTGAATTATGATTATTGAACACAACAAGAACAATATGGCGTAAGGAGCGCGGGCTTCCGCACTGACGGCGCGGCCATATTCGAACGCAGGCCGTTCGTATCTGTTCTGTGCTCGGTGCTCCGTATTCTCTCACCCGCTCGCACGCTGTTAGGGTTACCGATTGAATTCATAATCATAAACCTTTTTTTTTTTTAATTGTTTTTCATCCTGAGTAGAAAAATCTGTAAAGTAGCTTTTGCGTTAAGATCAAATATGAATAAATGATAAATATTTTACATGAAACTAATAGGGGTATGTGGTATTTATTTACCTATTGAGAACAGGCTATGTGTAGATTTTTACAAGTAATTTGACATTCAAATTACTTAATTCATTGTAATTAAATTATGACTGACATTTATATAAAAATAGAAAATGATAGCCTATTTTTAATTTATTAATCTCAATTAGTCTCATTACTATAATCGAGAAAGAGCAATATATATACATGGCATTTTTCCTTTCATTTATTGATCATTAAGAAATCAGTATAGTTTCTAAGAGGGTAGGATCGCAGAGTACTTTTTCTACATTCATATTATATTATATATATTTATATTATCCATATTAATATTAATAAATGCGAAAATAACTCTGTCTGTCTGTTACCTCTTCACGCTTCTACCGCTGGACCGATTGAGATGAAATTTGGCATGGCGATAGTTGGGGTCCCAGGAAAGGACATAGGCTACTTTTTATCCCGGAAAAACGCATAGTTCCCGCGGGAACGCGATAACCGAATTCCACGCAGGCGAAGTCGCGCGGGCAGAAGCTGGTAAGTAAATAAATTCATTATCCTCTCTTTTCATTGACCTATAATAAGTAATAACATATGGACGAACAGTGCCTTACAGAATATGTCAAAATATATAGAGCTAACTGACATTAGAAAATACGTTCCAAATAGTTCTAATATGCTAATAACACCCCTTTATAACGAAGGCCAAACGGGTGCCCGAGCTGTTCGGGCACCCGTTTTGACGGGGCCATTTTTCTCCGGCTGACTGTGAATCCTTCCTTATAATTTATAATAGATCAATGTCTCTTTTACTCCTATACCATAAAAACATGTAAGTGCCTACGTTTAGCATCTGCACAATTTACATTAGCAACACCTTTAAAAAAAATGAAAAAAAAATTACAAAATGTCGCCAAGTGGCGGCCCTACGGTGACGCACACAGCCGCACATCCATGTATACATTTTTTTACGTAAATATAAATGATTGGCACAGTACACCGGCGGCCGAGAGATGCGACACTGACCACTGGGGTTGACCTTTTGGTCGCTTTCACTTGTTTGCTATAAGAGTCTGTTTACCCATAAGAATCCTGGGCTGCTAATGAAATTACGGTCTGATACGGTAACTCGTCATTGTAATGAATTTACTACTACTACTACAGCCTATTTGCGTCCCACTGCTGGGCACAGGCCTCCTTTCACCACAAGTTTGGGCTATAGTCCCCACGCGGGCCCAGCACGGATTGGGGACTTCACACACATCTTTGAATTACTTCGCAGATGCGTGCAGGTTTCTTCGCGATGTTTTCCGTCAACGAAAAGCTCAGTGGTAAATTCAAATTGAATTTCGCACATAAGTAAACATTGTAATGAATGTACATTTTTTTTATATTGTACAATAAGTTCTTCAATCAACTCGAAATCGTAATTTAGTCTGTCTTTGCTTAGCCTAAAATGAAATAGTTGTCTGACTGAACATCCATTCGAACTCGAACTCACTGTAAAATTTACCCCAAACGAGATTTGAACCCGCTTCCTTCAGCACGGCAGGCAACACGCGTCTGAGTACAGTTTTTTTTTTAGATTAATGTTTTTTTTTTATTAGATTATTACGTGTTCTGCACCGCCTGCATAATTCATCTCAGCGTTCAGCGCATACTGCACCACTGTTTCGGTATTTTAGTTAATTTATTTTTAGCCGCCTTGGATTTCCGCAAAAAGCGAACGAAACGATTTCTAATGTTTCCAAGTGGCAACCCTAATAACTGGGCAGATTAAAAAAAAAACTAAGTAATTTGCCGAGTGGCCAGTACTGATTTACTTTAGGTTCGATTTTTTTGCCACTGTTTCTTTGTTGCGATTTGAATGATTCCAAATTCGAAATGAAATAGGGATGTAAAATAAATGCAATAGATGATACAAATACATTTTACGTCACACCAGGCCGAAAAGCGGGATTTACCGCCCTTGGGCGCTACGAAAAATCCCTCTTCACGGCCAGGTGGTGACGTAAAATCGTATACTAACCACGGGCGGTCGTAAAGAAATCCTCAGAATGCTAGATTATAGCCCTCGCCTCCGGCTCGGGCCTCAATTACCCGCGATCTGAGACTTTCTTTACTTGACCGCCCTAGCTGTGTAATGTACTATTGTCTTTAATAAAAAAGGGAGATAGTAACCTTTTGTTGTTAATATCTGTCCAGTGTACATAATATTTCTATAAGCCGTGGTAGCGTAGTGGTTCGACCTGCCGCCTCTCATGCAGAGGGTCGGGGGTTCGATTCCGGCTCGCACCTCTAAGTTTACTTAAGTATGTGCGAAATTCAATTGAATTTACCACTGAGCTTTTCGGTGAAGGAAAACATCGTGAGGAAACCAATTCAAAGATGTGTGTGAAGTCCCCAATCCGCACTGGGCCCGCGTGGGGACTATAGCCCAACCCTCTCGTGATGAGAGGAGGCCTGTGCCCAGCAGTGGGACGCAAATAGGCTGTAGTAGTAGTAGTACTTAGTAGGCACATATGTCAGCTTTTTTTGGATGTTTATAAATACTGAACCGATATTGATAAAAATTGATACTAAAGATGGGATATTTGTCTTCGGCATTTCATTTAGCCGTATAGCAAATTTCATCGAAATCAGCAAATTCGGGAAAGAGCAGAAGATATAGAAATTACAATAAAGTGTAAGTGACTTAATTACTTACCTAAAGAAAAGATTACGTGGCTCATACAATTTTTTATTCTTATGTAGGTATGATTTGTATGACTAATATCTACTTACTTATATGGCGTGGTATTTAAGAATGTGACATAGGACAATGCAATGGAACGAATTGTTTGCAAAATATTTTTTCGGTTGATCAAACAAATGCTCAAACGATTACGAAAGAAATTGATGACAATTAGCAAGGAGGTAAAGTAGCACGTAAACAAAATTTAGAAACAAAAACGAAATAGATAATAAATAATAATTTATTATTTTTCATTGGCTATTTACTTACTATTGTTAAATTCAATAAAGAGATGAACAAAAATAATAACCTTGAAAAAAAACTTTATTACATTTTGTAAGTAATTGAGCACCTATTAACTATTATTTTAGATATATTCTAGTTAAATAACGTTTCATAAAGTTATATTCTGCCAATTTTCGAATAAGTCAAAACCCGTTGTAGCCAACACTGGCCATTTAAACTTTACATATTTTCTTACTAAAGTCTTTTATAATCTGCATCAAAATACGATGAAATTAAAAATACCCCAATCACATAATCAAGTCTATGACATGACAGCGTCATACTTTGGGAGTATAAAAACAACGCGCTGCAGCCTGCAACGGAACACGCCACTTGCCGTGTTCCAAATTTGAACTGATTTGATTTTGGAACGCTGTGATGTGACGTCACGGATCGATTATAACATTCCCGTGCGGTACCGCAAGTTGTGCGGGAAAAAATTGGTAGTATTAAAATTTACAGTATTTTGTTATTGAAATCCATAATATACTTATATCTAATGGATTTTACCTTTTAAACGTATTACGACTTTAAATTAAAGTAGGTACATGAACGACCGAGTTTTTCTCGGTTTAAAAAAGAGTCAAAATATAGTCAAAATGTGCTTTCCCAGTATGAGATCGGTCTAGCATTCTAGATCGATTTTTCGTCCCCGTAAACCGTAGTGGTTTAGGGAGACGTTCCACGCATGCCAAAATGCGTCCAAATCGATAGAGCCGTTTCTTTTGTATAAATAAATAAATAAGATAAATTTATTTAAGCACATAACTCATTCATAGTATTTTGACAGACAGATCGTCACATAGAAATCAGTAATTTTCTATAACAATGAATCAATACTTAATATACTACTATTACTACTACTATTTGCGTCCCACTGCTGGGCACAGGCCTCCTCTCATCACGAGAGGGTTTGGGCTATAGTCCCCACGCGGGCCCAGTGCGGATTGGGGACTTCACACACATCTTTGAATTGCTTCGTAGATGCGTGCAGGTTTGCTCACGATGTTTTCTTTCATCGAAAAGCTCAGTGGTATACTTAATATAGGTACCTACAATAAATTAACAATCAGCATTCAATGACAATTCACAAAAATATTGAACAATATGCAAAGAAGTGACTCTACTGAATTTATTCCGTTTTTTTAAGGGTTTGGAAACATCTGGAAGCTCATTCTTATCAAAAAATAGGTGGAGTAATAACCTGATAACCGGTTTTATCGTTTATCGTCGATATCTCGGTAGGCATCGTGAATAATTTGAGTTCAAACCGGCACGATTAGGTAATTGATTGACATTTTGTTAATTATCTGCCAAGGTCGCTTTTGTAATTGAAAGTCATTGCAATTTCACGATCACAACATAATATCCATATTATTATTATTATTACTACATCACTAAATAGTATAAAAAAGTCGCTTCGCTGTCTGTCTGTGTCTGTCCGCTGTCCCTATGTATGCTTAGAACTTTAAAACTACGCAACGGATTTTGATGCTATTAATTTTTTTAATAGATAGAGTGATTCAAGAGGAAGGTTTTCGTATATAATTTGTTATAGATTTAACACTCAATTCCTGCGGGAACGCTATAACCAAATTCCACACGGGTGAAGTCGCGAGCAGAAGCTAGTTGGATTATAAGAGTTATCGCGCTCCCGCGGGAACTATGCGTTTTTCCGGGATAAAAAGTAGCCTATGTCCTTTTCCGGGACCCCAACTATCTCCATGCCAAATTTCATCTTAATCGGTCCAGCGGTTGAAGCGTGAAGAGGTAACAGACAGACAGACAGAGTTAATTTCGCATTTATAATATGAATATGGATATTTAGTATTATATTAGTATAATACTAATATAAAACTTATATATTACATATCCATATCAATATTATAAATGCGAAAGTAACTCTGTCTGTCTGTCTGTCTGTTACCTCTTCACGCTTCAACCGCTGGACCGATTTGCATGAACAAACAAACAAACATTCACATTTATAATATTAGTATGGAAGTATGGATTCCTAAGAATTTTAAAATCTAGAATATACATTTCCTTATATCTAAACTGTACTCACCAATCACCCGTCCCGCACTGGAAAAACCCTTGAAATCAAAATGGCTGGCCGTATGGAATAGATTCGAAACATTCAAATATTGTATGCGATGCAATGGCTATGCATTATTTCGAGGGATTCCGTACCATTGCAAATTAAAAATAGCTCTTGTGAAAGTTTTATTTTTATACTAGCTTCTTGTGACTTCGCCCACGTGGGATTCGGTTATCGCGTTCCCGCGGGAACTACGCGTTTTCCGGGATGAAAAGAAGCCTACGTCCTTTCCCGGGACCCCAACTATCTCCATGCCAAATTTCATCTCAATTGGTCCAGCCATTTTAGGGTGAAGAGGTAACAGACAGAGTTACTTTCGCCTTTATAATATTAATTAATATGGAAATGTGGATATTTTATTTGCGATGAATACAGATCGATGTTAATAATAAATTGGGAATTAAAATAATTTCGGTGCTTTCTTCGAGACACATGTATCCATAATTGTTTAAGTTTTATTATTATTCCAATAAGTACATTTTGTTTTTCATAGTTCCATATTGAAACAGATGTCGTCTAGAACACAATAGATGGCGTCATTGCAAATAGACCAATGGTTCATACTGACATCGTGTAAAACAATTAACTAGGTACATATTTCAGACGAATATTTAAAAAAAGTTTTTTGCCACCTAAACTGACTCTTATCAGGTTTTTTTTTTCATATACCAATGGTATCGGCAAACGAGCGCACAGCCCACCTGATGGTAAGTGGTCACTGCGGCCCATGGTAATACGAAGTTTCTCAGAGATTTCAATACGTTATTTATTCATTACATAAATGTAGACAGTACCTACTCATATGAAATTAAACGATTTGAATTATTATTCCCAAAAAAAATCAGTTTATGCTGTTCTGGCACAAAGCGGGACAAATAACCAAACAAAATGTGTGTTGTAATTATAATACAAATATACATTAGTTGTACATTTTTTTAACACTTGAATGGTAACGGTCTATATTTATTTAATTTATGCAGAAAATAGCTTCTGCCCGATACTTCGCCCACGTGGAATTCGGTTATCGCGTTCCCGCGGGAACTATGCATTTTTCCGGGATAAAAAGTAGCCTACGTTCCCGGGACCCCAACTATCGCCATACCAAATTTCATCTCAATCGGTCCAGCGGTTGAAGCGTGAAGAGGTAACAGACAGACAGAGTTACTTTCGCATTTATAATATTAGTATGGATATCTCAGAATGCTTAGATATGGCACTATGATTAGGACGAAATTTGCACTGTTTAGGGGTTTACGCAGGCAAAAAAGCGATAACACACACACACTTGTTCCTATGTTTTTTTTTTTGTACTATTATTTTTGTGAATTTGTTGTGTATTTTTTTTTGCTGTAAACTGTGTCTTCTGTGCAGCGAATAAATGTCTTTCTTCTTCTTCTTCTTCTTCTATAACTGCATCATATCTGCGAAAACTCATTTTAGCTATTTAGATAGACTATATCGCATAGGTACCTACTTACACGTGTACATCTAATGCCTTAAATATGACTGTAATAGATAAATATAATATTAACTGCCAAATTACCTAAAATAAAATTCAAATTAAATAAAGGCGAAAAAAAATCGAAACTAAAACCACCTAATGTGCAACCGCGCTACGCACACATTGAAGACGTGTTCGTTTTTCAAATAATCCAAACTTAGCGTTCAAGCTAATTTAAACTCTATGCTCGGTTATTAAGGTTGATTCTGGTTTGTGATCTATTTTTATTATTAGGTGAGCGTACAATACGTATACAGTCCAAGGAATTATGGAACGAGGTAAAGTAAAATTATTATTATTAGATTTGGTTCATTTCTGTGATATGTTTGTCTAATCTAATCCAGTAACAAAAAAATTGGTTGTCTAATATTATAAATGCGAAAGTAACTCTGTCTGTCTGTCTGTTACCTCTTCACGCTTCAACCGCTGGACCGATTGAGATGAAATTTGACATGGAGATAGTTGGGGTCCCGGGAAAGGACATAGGCTACTTTTTATCCCGGAAAAACGAATAGTACCCGCGGGAACGCGATAAACGAATTCCACGCGGGCGAAGTCGCGGGCAGAAGCTAGTAATTTTATGTACGTGATAACGCTACAACGCTACTATCGGGTCATGTTTTTCGGGTGCGCAGCAGGAGTTCATCAATTTATATTATAAGACATAATAATAATAATAATTGTATCTATGTCTATTTTTATCTGTATTGATTGTGTGTTTTTGTGTGTTGATGAGTGAAATTACTCGAAATAAATGATTTTTATTTATTTATATCACTCATCACGTCAAAAATGTTTATAGAAATGATTAGGATCTAGATTATTGGTGAAAGTAATTTATAGTTACCATGGTCACATATGTTAGATTTTCACTTAAATATGACAACAGATTCTGTTTATTAAACGGAGGATGTAAATATAGGTTATACCTATTACTTTTTACCCGACTGCGCTAGGAGGGTTATGTTTTTCGAGTGTATCTATGTATGTATATTTCTTTGGCACGCTCTGTAGCCTAAATGGCTTGATGGATTTTAACATGCGAGGTGTTGTTAGCTTCGTCTTAATTGTGAAAGTGACACTGGGGTATATCAAAATTGCAAAAAACAAAATGGCTGACTTTTGGATGCATTTTAAACGTTTCCAAATTTTTTTTTCAAAGGCTTTCGAGTGGGGTATCAAAATAAAGGGTTTAATGAACGGATTATAAAAATATATAATGTGACATCAAAAGTTTCTTTGCAAGTCGGGGGTATATTATTTATTCAAAAATCGAGTTATTATTTACTCCTTTCTTTTGTTTTGTTTATATGGTGTTCAATAAAGAGTGTTGTTATTGTTGTTGTTGTTGTTGCCAAAGTTCAGTCGTAACGGGACGTCAAAACAAACAAGGATAATTTTCAATCAAATTTTAATAATACTTAATTGCCGGCCATGTTAATTTTATTTGCAATTTTATGATAACTTATGTATTTAAAACAAATCTTCCTGGCTGGAAAGACATAAAAAAAAATACATGACATTCTTTCTAGCAACGTTGTTAGAAATATAAGATGCCTACATTACCTAACATTTACATAAAGTAATGAAATGACAAAATAAATTATTCAAAAATATGATTAACTAAAAATAGAAGTGTCCCAGAGTGTACGTGCACTAAACAGCAATTTCAACCAAATGGATACGACAAGCCGCGCGCCACACGGGGCGGTTTCGCGCGAACGTCTATTTCTGGAGACAAAGGATTTCGAAATATGTTTTTTGCCATGTTATTTTTAGATCTGGAAAATTTTAAGAAATGTAAAAGGTTTACGTAATTAGGGGATGAAGAAAGGTCACGAGTAAATTCTCGATGGAATTAGATATTTGGAAATAATTAACGATTGAACTAAAGCATTGTGTTAAGTTTCAGTTAGTGGGTTTAGAATGATTCGATTACTTACAGAAATATGAGAAATTATGTCATTCGATGATTTGATTGACACCGCCGCCGTAGTTAGTTACTTAAGTTCACTACTACTACTACAGCCTATTTGCGTCCCATTGCTGGGCACAGGCCTCCTCTAGTCCCCACGCGGGCCCAGTGCGGATTGGGGACTTCACACACCTCTTTGAAGCACTTCGCAGATGCGTGCAGGTTTCCTCACGATATTTTCCTTCACCGAAAAGCTCATGGTAAATTCAAATTGAATTTCGCACTTAAGTAAACTTAGCGTCGGTTGATTCAAGCATAATTGACGGACTCCTGGTCGTTTAATATGGCCGCCGAGCTGTCATTCCATGCAGAAACGTCATTTTGTCCCATAGTAAAATACTAGCTTCTGCCCGCGACTTCGTCCGCGTGGAATTCGATTATAGCGTTCCCGCGGGAATTGAGTGTTTAAATTATATACTAAAACCTTCCCCTTGAATCATTCTATCTATTAAAAAAACCGTCAAAATCCGTTGCGTAGTTTTAAAGATTTAAGCATACATATGGCCGATGGGGCCGGAAAGTTCTCGAGTGGCGCCCGCGAATCGGGAGACGAGCTGTCGGTAGGCCTCCAACAAGATGGAGCGACGACCTCGTGAAGGTCGCGGGAAACCGGTGGAAGCAAGTAGCACAGGACCGGTCTGAGCGGCGCGCCTTGGGGGAGGCCTATGTCCAGCAGTGGACGTCTTTCGGCTGAAATGATGATGATGATGATGATAGGGATATAGGGACAGAGAAAGCGACTTTATTTTATACTATGCAGTGACTTTGTTTTATACTACGTACTACGCAGTGATTCAATAACGAATGGTTTGAATCAACCGACCGTTATAGGTGCGAGCCGGAAACGAACCCCCGACCCTCGGCATGAGAGGCGGCAGGTCGAACCACTAGGCCACCACGGCTTTTATGGGTAACTAAAGTGTTTCAAAATAAATATAATATTTGTCGTAAATTCCCCCCCGTGTGTGAACGCTGACCCGCCGCTCCAAATGAATGTGGCCGGCGCGGCGCACACTTCGCGAAAACAGAGTAATTATATTATTGACTGGAATGAATGTATATTTATTTGAACTTTATTGCACATTATTGTTTTTACACCGTGAAAGAATTTTTCGAGCAAACTGAAACTGTAAATTTAATGTAATTAATATGTATTTTTAGTTTTAAAATTATGACATTTTTTGCATGCTGAACGCAGCTAAGTGTGCGAACTGATAATAATAATATGTGACATCTTTGTAAATACCCACACTTACAGCAAATAAACTATTTCATTCATTCATTCATTCATAAAAAACAAACAATACAAAAGGCGAACTTAATGCTATCAGGCATTCTCTACCAGTTAAACTTTGGGCAAAACAGAAATTGTTGTGGCGGTGCAGTACACAAAAGAAAACATACTAACTAATACTTACAATAAAAACAAAAAAGATACAATAAATATATACATAGATATACATTACCTACTTATACATATATAATAAGGCACATACAAATAAATATAGACACAGTTAGATACATAAATATAAAACGCTTTTTTATCTAAACTTGTATTTTCTGGAAAAATATTAGTTTGTTTTTAATTTTTTTTAATTTTTTATTAAAATTAAAAAAGTACTTTGGCAAAGAGATTTGAAGGAATTCTACCACTTATAAAGAGTTGTTTTGTAACAGAGTAACATATAAGTACTTACATAGGCAATAGGATTTGTAACCCGGGGTTAGTATGAAATTAGACGGAGTCACGGGTAGGAACTAGTCCTTCCTTAATACCTACTAGGTACTACTACTACTACTACTACAGCCTATTTGCGTCCCATTGCTGGGCACAGGCCTCCTCTAGTCCCCACGCGGGCCCAGTGCGGATTGGGGACTTCACACACATCTTTGAATTACCTCGCAGATGCGTGCAGGTTTCCTCACAATGTTTTCCTTCACCGAAAAGCGCAGTGGTCAATTCAAATTGAATTTCGCACGTAAGTAAACTTAGAGGTGTGAGCCGGAATCGAACCCCCAATCCTCGGCATGAGAGGCGGTAGGTCGAACCACTAGACCACTACGGCTATAACACGGGTAGGAACTAGTCCTTCTATAAAACCTATTCGTAACTATAAGTAATTCCTAATACCAATAAAGATGGAAATTTTAAAGTTTGGTTTTGTTGCTCAATCACTCTAAAACGGCTAAACCAATTTGGATGAAATTTGAAGATGAAAAAAACATTTCTTCACTACGCACATTGAAGACACAAACAAACATGAGATTTGGCACACAGCTTTACGTTATTTTTTTAACTAACCTTTTCGATCCATTAGCTATGTAATCCGGGATAAAACATAAAATCTTTATGTTCTTTAAAAGGTGTTAAAACATGTGTGTATGAAACGGTTAAGCGGTTATAGCTGAACAGATATACATACAGATGCACATATGTATTTTGTCCTAGTAATTAGCTGTATATGAATGAAATATATAAATTTGTCGGCCGGATTGGTCCAGTTGGTAGTAAATAAAATAAAAATAAAAATAAATCGTTTATTATCAGACATTAAAATCCATAGTTTTCTTATAAATAAAATTATTTTACATCACCCTTGGCCGTAAACTGAGATTTTCTGCCCGCTACGCGGAGAGAAAATCTCACTTCTCGGCCAAGGCAAGATGTAAAACTTTTGACAAACCACGGGCGGTAATTCGTAAAGCCCCAGATCGCATATTTATGGCCCTCACCTTCGGTTCGGGCCACAGAAACCTGCGATCTGGGACATTTACGAATTCACCACTCTAGGTCTGTAATGTACTATTAACTTAATGAAATAGTTATCACTGATGTGTTACTAACTATCAGCTTACATCCTATGTTATGTTGTAGTGACCCTGCCTTCTGTTCCGAAGGTCGCGGGTTCGAGTCCCGCTCGGGGCAAACTTTGTGTGATGAACACGAATGTTTGTACTCGAGTCATGGATGTTAGTATTTATATATATGTATGTATTTCTCTATATAAGTATTTATGTCGTTGTCTAGCACCCATAGTACAAGCTTTGCTTAGTTCGGGGCTAGGCCAATATGTGTGAAATGTCAAGATATTTATTATTTATTTATTTTATATTTCATTGGGTAAGTATATTTTTATGTTAGGTACTAGGTAAGTATATAACTTTAAACTAAACCAATTTAAAAGTACCCAAGTTAATATAAATATATATTATGCGTGCTCAATTAGTTATGTAGGGGTGAGCTGAGAGGGGTGGCTTAACCCTGCTTCACCTACAGAGTAAAGAGGGTTGTGTGTATAACATTTATATTTATACTAGCTGACCCCGCAGTCTTCGTACCGCCTTAGTTTTTTTTTTTTAATATGAAAAATAGCTTACTTCCTATTCTCAGTCCTATTGAACATACACTCCAAATTTCATAAGCCGGTCGAGCCGTTTCGGAGGAGTTTGGTTACAAACACTGTGACACGAGAATTTTATATAGTAAGACTAGCTGACCCCGCGGACTTCGCACCGCCTTGGATTTTTTTTAAATATGAAAAGTATCTTACGTCCAATTCTCAGTCCTATTGAACATACACTCCAAATTTCATAAGCCGGTCGAGCCGTTTCGTAGGAGTTTGGTTACAAACACTGTGACACGAGAATTTTATATAGTAAGACTAGCTGATCCCGCGGACTTCGCACCGCCTTGGATTTTTTTTAAATATGAAAAGTAGCTTACGTCCTATTCTCAGTCCTATTGAACATACACTCCAAATTTCATAAGCCGGTCGAGCCGTTTCGGAGGAGTTTCGTTACAAACACTGTGACACGAGAATTTTATATACATATTAGACTAGCTTCTGCCCTCGCCCGCTTTTTAGTAGTCGCGTTTTAGTTTTGAACTTTTTCACATTGTTTGTGTGCATTACCACTTACGTAGTACTTATTATAATATTCTGTGGTTAGGGGCTAGAACAATAGAGATGACGACAGGGTGAAGAAATCGAAATTATAATTAGTCCGTCAGTCAGGTAATAAAAAAATATTAGACACGTATTTTTTGTTTTATCAAATCAACAAAGAATGACCAAGTTAAAACGCATTAAACTTGGAGAGTGTGGGCTAACTACGTCACCGTTAGGTATAAATCGTACCTAACCGTGACGTCACGCGACATTTCAACTCAATATATCTCCGTATAAGTTTGATTGTGTCCAATACTTTTCAAATAATCTTCCTGATAGACTAAGGAAAAAAAAGTTGTCGTCATCCCTATTGCTATATAATATACCTAGAGATCTTCTACTATCTAAAGTCCCGCGCCTTCACATTTCAAAACGCTGCAATGTATTAAAAAAGCACCACCAACACTCTCAACACACGTGTTATTAATTACCTAAAGCAATTAACGAGTAAAAATGTTCGTTCGGTTCAATTCACATATATTTTTCAAGTGACGTATGACATTACAGCAAAAAACGATAAAATTATTGTTCCACTTCAAATCCATAAAATTAGAAAAGGTTCCCGGTTTGAAGAGGTTCGCTACACGTGTGCGAGCTGAGACAGACATCAACTATGCGTTGAGTTGAGAGTGTTGGTGGTGCTTTCTAAATAATAATGAAAAAATTGAAGCGTTTTGAAATGTGAAGGCGAGGGACTTTAGATAGTAGAAGATCTCTACTTATGACCTGTAATATGACTAATATGTCACATTGCCGTAAGTGGCAATAAAATGACTATTTAATAAATAAGCCAGGTAGAGTTTTTTGCGGGCAAATAACGCCACTCCGCGCGGGAGGGTATCAGCGCGACTCATTGAAATATATTCCCAGTAAAAACGGGGAGCCGTGGAGTCGGCTTCTGAGAAAAAAAGTCACCGATTAATTGAGTTGAGAACCTTTTCTTGGAGTCGATTAAAAAGTTAATAAAGTATTTAAATATAACTAAAATACTTAAAATTACATAAAAATTAAACAAAATTTAAAAACGTATGTATTTAAATAGTTTTTTTTTGTGGCAGATTGAGTTTTTACGCTCGGTTCTGTTCCTATATCCAAATACGCCTACTGTTGAAATTTGTCATTTGCTCCATAGACAATCTGTCAAACTTCGTTCATAGCCTAAAGGGGGCGTTTTGTAGATGTAGGAACCGGGGCCAAAAAAAATAGAAAAAGGGAATACCTTTGTACACGAATTTAATGCAATACAAAACAAGACTCTTTTGAAAACAATAAATTAAAGACAGGAAATACAGAAATATAGGTGAAAAACTTAAGTAAGTCACCTGTTGTGTGTAATTATATGAAAATTCGACGAAAATTCAAATATGGAACGTCAACTTTCGTATACCTACAGACAGGTTACTACTACATATAACAAGGTCATTCAGCTATGTTTTTTACCTATAATTAATTTGTGTGGAAATCACTCTCAAATTACTTTTAATTGAAAGTTAATAATCACCTAACACCAACGTACCTATTAGAAAAGTGCCGATGTTAAGATTGTTTGAGAAACCAATATAGTCTCTTCTCTAATGAGGCTTTTTTAAATTTTCTATTTCGACTTTAAAAAAAGTTTTTTTTTTAATTTTGCGCCTCCACGGTTGTCCCTGTCCCGCCCATCCTTTCCCTCGAAAAGCCTCGGCGACAAAAGTTTTAATTATATCTCCGTCCTTTTCACTCCTTCCTCTGCCGCCCATATTGCTATCTCGCTCTCGTCTGGGCCTCCTAGATTTGTGTTCGGGTTTTTTATAAGATTGGAATAGAGTATTTTAACCGACTGCGGCGGTAAAAAGGGTGGTTATGATGTTATGATTGTTTGATTTTCAGTATTTTAGAATGAGGTCACCTCTTTAAGCTTGATATACTAGGTATTAATTTATCCATTGAAAGGGCATAGTAGAAGTCGCGGGAAGAAGCTAGTGATATATGTAAATACCAAAGTAAATCTGTCTGTCTGTTTGTTAACTTTCAAGGCTGATTTGGATTATATTTTGTACGGAGATACCTACTTTTGATCCTTTATCCCGGAAAAATGCAAAGTTCCCGCGGGAACGCTATAACCGAATTTCCCGTGGGTGACGTCACGGGCAGGAGCCTATTTATGTTATAAAGCTTGTTTACCAGTCTGTTTGTAACGCTTTCACACAAAATTACTGCACAGATTTTGTTGATGTTTGTTTACTAGACTCTACATTGTACCTAATATGTCCCGGGAGCAATTTTTATCCCGATTTTTCCACGAGTTTTCTTTCCACGGTAGGTACTTTCTTCTAAACATGGAAAATAAAACCGTATACATAATTATGAAATTAAAATGCATTACTTAAATATTTCATAACCTATTGTATGCATATTAAAGTTTCCAATAGAATAAGTAATTCCAGCAGAAACACAACTACCCACTTTTGGTACTGAATCGGTAAATGCTCGGTCGTATACTACGCTGCGAACCACCTTGACACTTGATATATAAGTTTCAATATTTTATGAAACATTTTTTTTGTGTTGTGATTTAAGACTTAAACTGTACATACCTACAATTCTTTTATATGACATTTATTTTACAAAAACAAACCAATGGGAAAGAAAAAACCGGCCAAGTGCGAGTTGGACTCGCGCACGAAGGGTTTCTTACTTCCATACTAATATTATAAATGCGAAAGTAACTCTGTCTGTCTGTCTGTCTGTTACCTCTTCACGCTTCAACCGCTGGACCGATTCAATCAATCAAATCTTTATTTATAAATTGCAAATTTACAAGTCATTTACATTTGGATGAAATTTGGCATAGAGATAGTTGAAAGCCCGGGAAAAGACATAGGCTACTTTTTATCCCGGAAAAGCGCATAGTTCCCGCGGGAGCGCGATAACTGAAATTCACGCGGGTGAAGTCGCGGGCAGAAGCTAACTATAAAAACGGCAAAAAAACATGTCTGTTGTATGGGAGCCCCCTTAAATTTTTATTTTATTCTATTTTTTATTATTTGTTGTTATAGCGGCTATAGAAATACATCATCTGTGAAAATTTCTACTGCCTAGCTATCACGTAGTGTAGTGTAGTAGATACAGCCTGTGACAGACGGACAGTCATGGGACAGTAATAGGTCCCGTTTTACCCTTTTATTCAAATTCAATCATTTATTCAGCAAATTGGCCACATAAGGGCACTTTTACACGTCAGAAAAAGAATTTACCAGCGCTTTGGGTACGGAACCCCAATAAATTAAATGCAATTGAACAATATCAAAATTTGACGCCTACATTGCTGACTCTACGCCATCTATTTTGTAAACATAAATGACACTTCGCTGACGACAGTTTTAAAAATACATCCGCAAGCAAACTTCAAGTATCAAACGATGCAAATCAGCGTCCGCAGCAGGTCAATATTGTGTCTATGCCAACGATTCTGTCCCTACGCGACCTCTAGCTTTCCAACAACACACCGTGTCTACGGTGCTCCTTATAAAATGAACTTTTAAAAGACAAACAATAGGGATGACGACAGGGTGAAGAAATCGAAATTCTAAAGTCCGTCAGTCAGGTAATAAAAAAATATTAGACACGTATTTTTTGTTTTATCAAATTAACAAAGAATGACTAAGTTAAAACGCATTTTAAAACGCATTAAAGTTGGAGAGTGGGGGATAACTACGTCACCGTTAGGTATAAATCGTACCTAACCGTGACGTCACGCGACATTTCAACCCAATATATCTCCGTATGAGTTTGATTACGTGAAAAAAGAAAAAAATACGTGTCCTATACTTTTCAATAATCTTCCTGATAGACTAAGGAAAAAAAAGTTGTCGTCTCCCCTATTGGGAAATAGAAAAAATACATTGCTGTTAATTACAAATCGGTCGATAACAGACAGACAGACAGAGTTACTTTCGTTCGATTTTAAACTATACTAATAAGAATAATAAGTCTGTAGAAGAAGTCGCGTCTGAAACTTGAAAATTAAAAGAAACTATCAAGTCGAGGGGACTATATAAACGATACTGAATACGAAAAAACGATTTTTAGAAAAAAAATCGAAAACTACTGAACGGATAGCAACAAAATTTATGTATTTATTTAGTTTATTACTACTACAGCCTACTTGCGTCCCACTGCTGGGCACAGGCCTCCTCTCACCGCGAAAGGGCTTGGGCTATGGTCCCCACGCGGGCCCGGCGCGGTAGGGGACTTCACACACATCTTTGAATTACTTCGCAGATGCGTGCAGGTTTCCTCACAATGTTTTCCTTCACCGAAAAGCTCAGTGGTAAATTAAAATTGAATTTCGCACATAAGTAAACTTAGAGGTGCGAGCCGGGATCGAACCCCCGACAATCTGCATGAGAGGCGGTAGGTCGAACCACTAGGCCACCACGGCTCTGCTGTTGTTAGGTAAGTTTATTTTCTAGTGTAGATGAGGTATTAATTGTTTTTTTTTTAAAAAAAAAACGGTAACGCTTTGGATGCGAGTGGCACAGGACCGGTCTGAGTGGCGCGCCTTGGGGGAGGCCTATGTCCAGCAGTGGACGTCTATCGGCTGAAATGATGATGATGAAAAACAGTAATATAGTAAATACTTATTATGACACGGTGTCGCAGTGTTTTGAAGTTCGAGTTCGAATTACACCAAGATACGTTTGCGGTCAACTTAAATGCCGTACACTCTTTTTTGTATGACGATAAGGCGTAAATTCGTTTGTAAGTTGGTTTTAGAGTGTAAAGGGAGTACACGCGTAGTTTTCATGTGTGCACGTTGTGTATGGAAACCGGAATGTCTTCCATCTGTTTGTTGGTTTTGGGTGGATATGACTGAACAGCGGAGGCTATTTTGTACAGTCGAGTTCGCCAATATAATACACACTTTTGCACCTTACCACGTTGTAATAAGGTCCAAAAGCTGCTTTTTAAACAAATTTCATTAGTCTTTCTATTTCATAGAAAAAAAAAACAACAATTAAAAACGTCAATGGACAATGGCAGTAGAATTCTGTTATCATTTGTAAACAAAAGTAGTCAAAAATAATCACGTAAAATTATGATTACCATAATTTTAGGACCAAACGTTATTATAAAAAAAAACGTAATTGATGGTAAGTAATTGATGACGTTATCGAATTGATCAAATGAAAGTGATGATGATTATTGCGCTTTTTCAAAATTAGCTGTTGACAAATAAAATATATATTTTACCTATATCTTGTTTAAGTAAGATTCATCTTTAATTTAGATATATTAGAATATAAATAAATAGGGCCTTGAATAATCTACGATGATTGTTTAGGTTTTATTGAGATTTCGAGCTAAAAAGTACTTTAACACTTTTTATATGTAATTAATGGATTGTACTGCATATTATCAAAATTTAAGCAAATGCAGATATCATCACATATGTTGCGGACAGCGAGCCCGCCGGGAAATGACCGAAATAGTATTAAATAAAATGTTAATTAGGTAATTGTTAATAAGCCCATAAAAGCGGCCGTATATTTACCTTAATGAGACAAGGTTCTGTGACTTCATGTTAAGAACCAATGGGAGGCCATACTTTGAACCAATCAAAGGCAGGCTAGTGACCTTGATAATACAGGGGGGGGACCGCACGCTCTCGCTCTGATTGGTCGAGCCCGACCGACGCTCGCGGGTCAGCGCACCATATGGGCGGTCCCAAATGATAATATAAACGAGGCTGGAATCCCTAGATATTGTAGTACGCAGCAGTAAGGATCCAGCCTCAAGAAGTCAGCAAGTCGCAAGAAGTCAGCAAGTCTCAACAATTCAGCTAGATAAGCAAGTAGTCAAGTGCAAGTAGTAGGAAAAGTGTCTCTAGGCACCGGAGTCGCTCCGAACCGTAGCGCCCGGTAGACGCGTCGTCGCACACTGCGAGCCGACGCCCTGTCTGTGTAGGCCGTCAGCGGGTGATACTACTCGGAAGTAGTAACCCGCCACTGTTAGGGGAACAGTGGAGAACCTTTTCTCAATCGTTGTAAATAGTGCTTGTGTAGACTTAAGGCTAGGATTAAGTGTGCTACCGTGTAAGTTTAGTGTATAAATTCTTTGTGTGACTAATATAGTGATATTTGAACCTTTGTTTTTAATTGTCCACACTGTGGGCATTACAGTCCCCCACAGTGTTGTGGTCCTTCGGAAGCCGAATAATTTTAAAGATAGAATCAGTGCGTTAGTTTTTCCGAATAATTTTAAAGATAGAATCAGTGCGTTAGTTTTTCCGAATAATTTTAAATATAGAATCAGTGTTAGTTTTTTCAATTTCAAATAAAATCTGTGAAAATGGTGCTAACGCGGTCGCAGTCCGACCTCACAGAGGTGGAGGATCGACGCCGCGAACAACTGGCGGCGCAGACGACCCGGCAACCCCCAGCGGTGGGTCAGCCGGTCGTGCACTTCGAGGCGCCCCAGTCCCCTAGTGAGGTGTTTGCGATGCCATCGCAGCCACCCGGGGACACCACCGCCGAGCGGGGGCAGGCGCCTTCTACCTCGGCGGAAACCAGTCGTCGTGTGGCATTCACGACGGCGGGTATTGCTGAGCGGCGGGTGTCTCCGCCAGCGTCAAGGTGCAGTACAAGCACCGCTCTCCGCATGCGCCAGGCCGAGCGCGAGGCGGAGGAGCGCATGCTAGCGCTCAAACGGAAGGAGTTGGAGCTCGAGAAGAGGATGGTTCAGTTGCGCCTCAGCGGTCAGCTGGACCAGCTGGAGGCCGAGGGCAGCCAGCGAGGAAGCGTCGTCGACGAGGACCACCACCGGGACGTCAACCAGTGGCTGGATGACTGCGTGATTGGGACCCCGCAGCCAGCGGGAATCACGCAACCGACGACGCCCAGGGGGGTGCGAGGGGCACCCGCCCTCCCTGCTACGCACCATCGGGACATGGACCGATGGCTGGACCGAGGCGCGGACGAGGCACCGCAAGCTGCGGACCTCGCGCATCCGACTTCTCCACGGGGGGAGGGGGGGGCACGGACCGCCCCCCCGACGACGCCGGAGCGGCCGCGTGGGCGATCGCCTACACCGCCCCGGCACCGACGCGGGATAGAAGAGCTCGCACACGCGTTACAGCAAATGACGCGTCCCCAGGCGCGCCACGCCGGGGAACTACCTGCCTTCACGGGGGCACCGGGCGAATGGCTGGCCTTTCAGGCCGCCGTTCGCGATTCCGTTACAGTGTATAAAGTTACAGAAGCGGAAAACCTGCAGCGGCTGCGGAGCTGCCTGCGAGGGGAAGCGCGGGAGGCCGTGTCGGCCTTACTACACACCGCGACGAGCACCGACGTCATCATGAAGACGTTGGAGCAGTGCTTCGGGAGGCCCGAAGTGATCATCGACCGCGCCTTGAACGACCTGAAGAAGCTCCCGAGGCCGGGGTCATCGGCGGCGGATCTCAACAAGTTCGCCGTGCGTCTACAGAACACAATCTGCGTGCTTCAGAGCCTCGACCGCAGGGGGTACCTCCACAATCCTCTGCTGTCGAGGGAGGTCTTGGAGAAGCTCAGCCCGCACGTCAGATCCAGATGGTGTGATTACGCCATGTCACAGCAACACGACGGGGATCCAGAGATCGTGATGTTGTCCCGCTTCCTGATGCGAGAGGCGGACGCCGCGCTGCGTTATACTTACGCGCCGGCACCTACCGAGCGGACCCGGCCGACCGAGACTCGGCCGGAGAGGCCGCCGGTAGCCCCGCGGGCGAAGAAGCCCGCGCCCATCTACACGGTCGACGAAGAGGAGCAGCCGGGAGAGCAAGAGCGGTCCTGCCCGGGCTGCAAGCGCGCCCACACGCTGCCGCATTGCCCGACCTACCGCGCCATGGACGTTGGCCAGCGGTGGGAACTGCTGAGGAGATCAAGACTGTGCTTTCGATGCATCAGCTCGAAGCATCGCCGCGTCGCCTGCAAGGCGAAGCCCTGCGGCCGCAACGGGTGCGGCCGCCCTCATCACCCGACGCTGCATGAAGACGCAGCACGCACCGCGCTGCAGCCAGCGGCGACGCCGGCGGCGCCACCTGCGCCGCCCGCCAGCGCGCCAGAGCCGGCGCTAGAAGAAAATAACAACGCCGGTGCAGTCTTGTCAGTGGCAGCCAGCGCCGCCGACCCCAAGATCGCCTTATTAAAGGTATGTCCGGTGATTGTCTCGGGACCCCATGGAGAGAAGGAGGCCTACGCGCTACTGGATGAGGGCGCCACCGTCACGCTCATCGACGAAGAGCTGGCGAGAAGCGTCGGCGCAGAGGGGCCTACGCATACGTTACGACTGTGCGGAGTCAACATGGGGCAGCATGAGGAGCGGAGCAAAACGGTGGCGGTCACTCTACGAGGAGCGACGGAGAACGTGCCGTTCGAACTCCGGGCACGAACCGTGAAGGACTTACGTATTCACGAGCAATCCGTTCCAGCAGCGCTGACGGACTATAAGCACCTGCGAGTCTTGCCGCAACTCGCATACCCGCGGGTGCGCCCCACGCTTCTGGTCGGCACGGACCACTGGGAGCTGATAGTCTCCCGCGAGCTACGCATCGGGGAACCAGACCAGCCGGCGGCCTCACGCACGCAACTCGGCTGGGTGCTGCACGGAACGGTACCACGCAGTTTTATATATCATGAAGCACGCACGCTACACACGTACGTGCCCGACGCGCGCGGCGCGTCACAGGAGGAACACGATCGACGACTGCAAGCATTGGTGGAAGCACATTTCTCAATAGACTCGCTTGGTGTGTCCCACAGGCCGCACGTCAGCGACGCAGATAGGCGCGCCGAGAAGATGGTGAAGAACACGCTTCGGAAGATCGACGGAGGCTACGAAGTGGGGCTGCCATGGCGGAGCGACAATGTCCGCCTGCCGCCGAGCTACGGCGCCGCCTTGCGGCGCCTGCGGCACCTTGAAAAGAAGATGGACACCGACCCCACCTTCGCCGCTGCGTATACGGCGGAGATGGACAACCTCGTCGCGAAGGGATACGCGGAGGCCTGCGACGGGACGGAGGAGGACAGCGCGGTGAGCTGGGTGCTCCCGCACTTTGCAGTAAGAAACCCAAACAAGCCAGGCAAGCTGCGGCTTGTCTTTGACGCGGCTCACCGAAACTATGGGGTGAGTCTGAACGATCAGCTGCTGGACGGACCGGACCTGCTACAGGGACTGCAGGGGATCCTGTTCCGGTTCCGCGAGGGGCCGGTGGCTGTGTGCGCCGATATTCAAGAGATGTTCTTGCGTATTAAGATACGCAGAGAGGACCAGCCGGCGCAGCAGTTCCTGTGGCGAGGTGCCGACCGCACCTGCACGCCACGACCAATGAAGATGGCGAGTATGATCTTCGGGGCCGCCAGCTCACCTTTCATGGCACACAGCGTGCGTAATCACAACGCACTGGAGCACGCGCGGACACACCCGCGCGCGATGACGGCAATCACTCGGAGTCATTACATGGACGACTTCGTGGATAGCTACCGCGACACCGAAGAGGCGCGGCTAACCGTCGGAGAGGTACGAGAGGTACACGCAGCGGCGGGCTTCAACCTACGCGGCTGGAGCACGAACAAGCCGGAGGTGCTAGTGGGCGTGCCCGACGACCTGAGGGTAACCACGCCCACCCCCCTGGGGGCCGGGGGCCCCGAGCCTAAGATTCTAGGGCTATACTGGACGTGTACGACGGACGAGTTGGGATTCAACACGAGTCTACACAGAGTACCAGTGGAGGTGCGCAGCGGGCAGCGCGCGCCTACGAAGAGAGAAGCACTCAGCGCGGTTATGTCGATATACGACCCGCTAGGATTGTTAAGTCACTTTACAATTCGTGCTAAAATTATTTTGCAGCAATTATGGAAGATCCAGGTGGGCTGGGACGAGGCCATCCCACAGGAAGACGCCGAAGAATTCGGCGAATGGCTGCAGCAGCTCGACGAGGTCGCCCGCCTACGTCTGCCCCGGCACTACGACTGCGGGGAGGACGCCGAGCTACACGTTTTCTGCGACGCGAGCAAACAGGCGTACGCTGCGGCCGCGTATTGGCGAAGTACGCGGTCCGACGGCAGTGTCGCTGTCACCTTGGTCGCGGCCAAGGCGAAAGTCGCGCCACGGCGCGCACAGACCATCCCTCGCTTGGAGTTACAGGCCGCGGTGCTGGGGGCGCGACTCGCCGCCACCATTCGTGAAGAGCATCGCCCGAAGCCGAGGGGGACCACCTACTGGACCGACTCATCCACCGTGGTCCATTGGATCAGGAACGACGCGCGACGATACACGCCATTCGTCGCGCATCGGCTCGGCGAGCTAGCCGAGACGACACACCGGGGGGAGTGGAGGTGGCTGCCAACGGCGGAGAACGTGGCGGACGACGCCACCCGACAATGTAACGCGGCCATATCGGCTGACAATCGTTGGTTCACAGGCCCCGATTTCCTGCGCCGACCCCGCAACACATGGCCGACGCAGGACCGTGCAGAGGAGGAGCCGGCCGAGGACGTCCTCCAGGTGGGCGTGGCCACGCCCCCTCGACCCGCGTGGCTGCCGGACCCCGCCCACTTCTCGCGCTATGAGACGTTGGTGCGGGCGGCGGCGCGAGTATTGGCGTTTGTGGACATCTGCCGGCGCCGGGTGACCAAGATGGACCTCACGCACGTGGAGCGTGCCGAGCGGGCCCTGTTACGGCTCACGCAGGAAGACTCTTTCGCAGAGGAGATGAAGAGACTTCAGTCGGCTCGCCCGCTCACTAAGGCGAGCCGGCTGTACCGACTGGACCCCGTGGAAGAAGGTGGGCTGCTGCGGGTGCGAGGACGCATCAGCGCGGCAGCCGCGCCAGCGGCCACCAAGCGGCCCGTCATTCTTGACGGCCGCCACTACATTACCAAGCTCCTGGTCGCGCGGGAGCACGCCGCGGCCGGGCACGCTAACCGCGAGCGGGTCACTAACGACCTGCGGCAGCGGTATTGGATCCTGCGACTGCGGCCCACGGTGCGCGCGGCGGAGAAGAGCTGCGCCTATTGCCGAGTGCTGCGCGCGCGCCCGCGGCCCCCAACCACCGGGGACCTGCCGCGCGCGCGCCTCGACCCCTTCCATCGGCCCTTCACGAACACAGGGGCCGATTACTTCGGACCAATGACAGTGAAGATTGGACGGCGCCGGGAGAAACGGTGGGGCGCGTTGTTTACGTGCCTCACCACACGCGCCGTGCACCTGGAGATTGTCGCCTCGCTGAGCACCAGCTCGGCCATCATGGCTCTGCGGCGGATGGCGGCACGACGAGGTTGGCCGAGTGTCATATACTCGGACAACGGGACCAACTTCCGGGGAGCGGACGCCGAGCTGCGCGCCGCCTACGCCGAGTGGGGGCCCGCGCTACATGAAGAGGGCCTCCGCCACCGTACCCGTTGGGTATTTATCCCGCCGGGCTGCCCGAATCAAGGCGGGGCATGGGAGCGAATGGTGCGCTCCGTGAAGACTGCTCTGCACGCTACGCTGCATGAAAAAGCACCAACCGAAGAGGTGCTGCAGACCCTGCTGACGGAGGCCGAGCACTCTATCAACGCACGGCCTCTGACCCACGTCAGCGTGGACCCGAGGGACCCAGAGGCGCTGACCCCCAACCATTTCTTGTTGGGGTCGTCCCTGGGTCTGCCTACCACCGGCCCTTGTGAAGAGGCGGACCGACGGACCTGGCGAGCCAGCCAGGCGCTCGCCGACCAGTTCTGGAGGCGCTGGGTGCGGGAATACCTGCCCGCCCTGGCAGCCCGCGGCGAGCCGGCGCAACAAAGAAGAAACCTACGCGTCGGAGACATCGTGGTGGTAGCAGACTCCTCGCTACCACGCAACGTGTGGCCCCTGGGAGTCATCGAGCGGGTCCACCCCGGGCCTGACGGCGGAGTTCGAGTCGCCGACGTCCGCACCAAGACCGGCGTGTTTCGCCGCCCGGCGAGCAGGCTCGCAGTCCTACAGGAAGAAGGGCTGCGCGGGCTTCGCCGGGGGGAGACTGTTGCGGACAGCGAGCCCGCCGGGAAATGACCGAAATAGTATTAAATAAAATGTTAATTAGGTAATTGTTAATAAGCCCATAAAAGCGGCCGTATATTTACCTTAATGAGACAAGGTTCTGTGACTTCATGTTAAGAACCAATGGGAGGCCATACTTTGAACCAATCAAAGGCAGGCTAGTGACCTTGATAATACAGGGGTCCCCGCACGCTCTCGCTCTGATTGGTCGAGCCCGACCGACGCTCGCGGGTCAGCGCACCATATGGGCGGTCCCAAATGATAATATAAACGAGGCTGGAATCCCTAGATATTGTAGTACGCAGCAGTAAAGGATCCAGCCTCAAGAAGTCAGCAAGTCGCAAGAAGTCAGCAAGTCTCAACAATTCAGCTAGATAAGCAAGTAGTCAAGTGCAAGTAGTAGGAAAAGTGTCTCTAGGCACCGGAGTCGCTCCGAACCGTAGCGCCCGGTAGACGCGTCGTCGCACACTGCGAGCCGACGCCCTGTCTGTGTAGGCCGTCAGCGGGTGATACTACTCGGAAGTAGTAACCCGCCACTGTTAGGGGAACAGTGGAGAACCTTTTCTCAATCGTTGTAAATAGTGCTTGTGTAGACTTAAGGCTAGGATTAAGTGTGCTACCGTGTAAGTTTAGTGTATAAATTCTTTGTGTGACTAATATAGTGATATTTGAACCTTTGTTTTTAATTGTCCACACTGTGGGCATTACAGTCCCCCACAAATATGTATATAACTATTATTTATTACTAGCTTCTGCGACTTCGCCCGCGTGGAATCGGTTATCGCGTTCCCGCGGGAACTATGCGCTTTTCCGGGATAAAAAGCCTTTCTTTCCAGGGACCCCAACTATCTTCATACCAAATTTCATCCAAATCGGTCCAGCGGTTAAAGCGTGTAGAGGTAACAGACAGACCGACAGAGTTACTTTCTCATTTATAATATTAATAATATGGATTAAAAGGATTGGTCAAACATTGCCTTGTGCCGAAATAAGTGGAAGAATGAGAGGTAGAAAAATAAATAAATAAACTATTAAAAAAATATCTCTGTTATTCTGTCCGCCAGTTGACAGGAACAAGGCGCGTTGTCATGTCGCGCCCAAAACTCTTTGTGGAAACCTTTTCTACTACATATACTACTTGGTTACGAGTTAATCCGCACCTGCAAAAACTAAGTAAGTTTCTGTCTTAACTTACCCTCATGTTTATTGTCTCAAAATTTAACCACCTGTTTGTAGCTAAGAAAAGATCTATTGAAATAAATAAGAATAATCGAGGACGGTGAATCCTGTTCCACCGTAATACAGTTTATGCGAGCACGGGGAACAGAGGGAACTTACACTCTTTTTGTTCACTACTACCATTCCAGGTACCAGTCAATAATACATCAGTTATACTTACCTACCTTACTTTATATTTTTATTTGTATTGCAATTTTTTATTTCTATTAGTTAAGTATCAATAAGTCGCATAGGTATAATAAATACCTGTTGATATTGATACATGTTAAATTAAGTGGAAGCAAGTAGCACAGGACCGGTCTGAGTGGCGAGCCTTGGGGGAGGCCTATGTCCAGCAGTGGACGTCTTTCGGCTGAAATGATGATGATGATGATGATGATGATGAAATTAAGTAAGTGTTTTAGCTTAATGATACTTTCTAAATAAACGATTTTTATTATTATTATTATTACTATTATTTAAGTTTAAGGGGTTAATTAAAATCTTAGCCAACAACCTTAGTTAGGGTTTAAAATTACAACTCAATTTGCAGGCTACGTCTGCTTTAGAACTTTTTTGGCTTTGGAAATGAACTCAAGTTTAAAGAGTATTTATTTTTTGGCTAAAAATGTAATATGAGGTTCCATACTTAATGTTTTATTCAACCATAGAGCAATAATTCATGTTTTCATTCAGTAATATTCAGAAATTAATGAAAACTGCGAAATATTTGACAGCTATTTGCGACGTTGCCAACTTTCGGAGTAAACAAACCCTCTTAAAGAAATTTCGTAGAGTGGATATATTTTACACCGATTTCTAAGTCTACTTTTGATGAGGGTTAATTTAATGTTATATTTCAGCCTACGATTGATAACAACCACCACCACAACAGCCTATTTACGGCCCACTGCTGGGCACAGGCCTCCTTTCATCATGAGAGAGTTTGAGCTATAGGCCCCACGTGGGCAAAGTGGGGATTGGGAATTTACACACATCCTTGAACTACTTAGGAAATTCGTGCAGGTCTCTTCGCGATGTTTTCCTTCACTAAAAAGCTCAGTGGTAAATTGAAATTGAATTTCGCACATAAATAATTTCAGAGATTTGAGCCGGATTTGAATCCCCGACCCTCTGCATGAAGAAGCGGTAGGTCAAGTCAAACTACTAGGCTTAGACAGCTTCGACGATACACAACGGGGCTTGATCCTGAAATAGGTTGCTGGGGTTTAGCTATAGAGCAGGAAGCGGTGCTGAGTAGGTGTTATAAACTTGCCTTTTATAGCGTAGGTTCGTGCAGGCTGAAGAAGGCGAGAAATAAGCACTTCAAATCCAGTAAACACGGTATAATGTTCATAAGCACAATCAACACACAAAGTTTAGAAGGGGTGAGAGTGGAAGGAAGCACGAAAACAGCGGAAGCAGTAGGCAGTCCAGAAAGCATTGATTTTTATAATTTGCATACGATAATTTGAACGTAAACACAGTGCCGGGCCAACAAGGCGCACAGGCTTCGCGTTACAGGTGGCTTATCGACTAAACTGGGCAAGGCGCGGGCGCACGGCCCGCCGCATGGCCTTGAAGGACCGGTCGGGCGGTCCGGCGCCTCGCGTCATCGTCTACTAATAAAAATAATTGCACTGTCCGCTAAGAAAATATTATTTTTAGTACATTTAACATAATTTAAGATTTATTTCGTTATTTACTTACATGACATGCGACATATACTTTATAACATTTGATATTATTTATATGGATGTATGTAGTAACACTTATATTATTATTATAGTACATTATTTATTTATGTAACGTAATTATGTAATATAACTGTATTATAATATGATATGATCTATATAAGTATGTATCTTATGTATCCTGTGTTATTATCAGTTACTTATGTATTATTTACGTATATTATTTGTATCATATATTTATGTAACTATTTAACTATGTATTAACATATTTATGTATTGTAAGCACAAAATAAGGGCCAAGGCCACATCACCCCCCTCCAGAGACCGTCAAGGGCGATAGAAATTAGGACGACGAACGACGCGTCCTGAACGGGTCCTAGTAACAGTGTCTTGCGTCTCTGGAGCGGGTTGATTTTCTACATTTACAGTGGGGGGACTCGGAAAATCATTAAATAATATATATGCTGGTTTTATACGATTTACCGACACAGTAACATCCTTATTTTTAACTTTTAATTTGAAAACCTTGTCCCCTCTATGTAGAACTTCATAAGGCCCCGTGTAGGCCGGTTGTAACGAAGAGTGACGAGCATCGTCTCTTAGAAATACATGGCTAGCCGTACTTAGGTCTTTGTATACAAAAACAGATCTCTTATTAGAATGCCTTGAGGCTGGTACAGGTGACATATTTTGGACAAATTTGCGAAGACGAGCAATGTAATCTGACATGTCTATTGTCTCATCCGCGCCTAACGTGACATCTAAAAATTCGCCGGGCAGTCTCAATGGCTCCCCGTATACGAGCTCGGCAGTGGAGGCGTTTAGGTCTTCTTTGAAGGCGCTTCGAATTCCGAGCAAGACCAATGGTAGTGATTCCATCCAGTTGCTGTTAGCGTGACAAGTGATGGCCGCCTTGAACTGTCTATGGAATCTCTCTACAAGGCCATTACACGCCGGGTGATACGCGGTCGTGCGTCGGTGCTGAAATCCCACTAATTCGGATAGATGCTTAAACAGGGCACTCTCAAATTGTCTGCCTCGATCGGTGACGATATCATGGGGGCATCCAAAGCGTGCTATCCACCCATGGAGCAGCCCTTTAGCTACAGCTTCTGCGGTGATTTCTTGTAAAGGAATCGCCTCAGGCCATCGTGTAAATCGGTCGACGACCGTGAGGCAATACTTGAAACCTTGAGACGTGGGCATAGGACCTACGAGGTCGATGTGAATATACATGAATCTCGACGTCGGCAGCTTGAACGTTCCCAGTGGGGCAGATACATGACGGGTCACCTTAGCTCGCTGGCACGCAAGACAAGTACGTGCCCATTCTCGGCAATCTTTTTTTATACCCGGCCAAGTGAATCGCTCTGTCAATAATTTGATGGAAGCATTGGCACCGGGATGGCTGAGGGAGTGAAGACTTTCAAATACCTGTCGTCGAAGTCCCTTGGTAACGTATGGTCTGGGTATGCCATTACCTTCGTCGCAATATAACTCCACGTGGGATCCTGGCAACTTAACTTTTTTTAGGCGTAGCGACGTGTTGCCGCGCAGCAGTTCTTCCAATTCCGGATCGGTGAGTTGTGACTGTGCTAGCTTAATTAGATCCACTGGCTGGGCAATCTCATCGATGCGTGACAGGGTGTCAGCCACGACGTTATCCTTTCCGGAAATGTGCTGGATGTCAGTGGTGAATTGCGAGATGTAGTCCAAATGCCTGAACTGCCTTGGAGAGCAATTGTCTTTACGGGAGTGAAATGCATAACAAAGTGGTTTGTGGTCTGTATACACCGTAAAGACTCGAGCCTCCACCATGTGTCGAAAATATTTTATGGCTTCATAAATAGCTAGAAGCTCTCGATCATATGGCGAGTACTTACTTTGCGCTGGTGTTAATTTTCGCGAGAAGAATGCGAGTGGCTGCCATTCTCCGTCCGTGCATTGCTGTAATGCCGCCCCTAAGGCGGTGTCCGATGCATCCGTTACAATGGCCAGCCTAGCCTGACTACTGGGGTGTGCTAAGAGCGCGGCCTGGCATAAGCTGTCCTTACAGCGAGAGAAGGCGGCGTGTTCTTCGCTCGAGAACTTCACCGGATGAGAACCTTTGACTGAGCCGGTTAATAATGCATTCAAAGGAGCCTGATGCTGTGCTGCGTTTGGGATGAACCTACGGTAAAAATTTATCATTCCAAGAAATCTGCGCAGCTCCTTCACAGTCTTGGGGGCGGGAAAGTTCCTGATAGCTTCAACCTTGGCTGGAAGTGGTTTCGTACCCTCGACTGAAATGCGGTATCCGAGAAATGTTACCTCCGAGACACCGAAGACACATTTAGAGGTATTTATCACCATACCATTTTCCTGAAATCTGGCGAATAGCTGGCGAAGGTGCTCTTTATGAGTTTCCTCGTCCTTTGAGTACACCAAGAAATCATCTAGATAGGCAAAACAAAAGTCTAGTCCCCTTACCATCTCATCCACGAACCGCTGAAAGGTTTGGCCTGCGTTGCGGAGGCCAAATGTCATAAACGGAAACTCGTAGAGTCCGAATGGCGTGGTGATAGAGGTTTTCTGGATGTCCTCTGGATTCACGGGGATTTGGTGGTAGGCCTTCTCAAGGTCGATGGTGGAAAATACCTGGCAACCAGAAATATTATGTGAGAAGTCATGTATATGGCGTATAGGATACTTATCCGGGATCGTTCTGGAGTTGAGCATCCTGTAGTCGCCACACGGACGCCAGCCATTTTCCTTCTTAGGAGCAAGGTGGAGTGGTGACGACCATGGTGACTCTGATGGTCTCGCGATACCATTTTGAATCATAATAGCAAATTCGTCCTTAGCTATCTTCAATTTATCCGGAGCCAACCGTCGAGGAGAGCACGACACAGGAGGCCCTGGAGTGGTACGAATATGATGAAGGACATTATGCTTTGGAGTCCGATGAACGCCAGATGGGCGAGTAATGTCGGGATATTGAAGTAGTATGCGATGGTAAATTGAGTCACCTGATACGGTTTTTACTGAAGAAATATCTTCTGACGGGCGGGCAGGCAAAGCCACGGTAAAAAGACTAGTGGTATTATCGATCAGTTGTTGATTTCTGCAGTCAACTATGAGGTTGTAGTACGACAGAAAGTCCACGCCGATTATCGCCTTTGTAACATCCGCCACAATAAATCTCCAAGTAAAGTCGCGGCGCAAGGCTAGGTTTAGCACAAGGTGTATGTAGCCGTAAGTGTGAATTGTTGAGCCGTTCGCTGCACATAACTGGTAGCTTGTTTTTTGCCGTCGATTCTTGAGTAATGACCTTGGGAACACACAGAGATCGCTGCCGGTATCCACGAGAAACTGTGTCTTCGTAGTATGGTCGGTGACGAATAAGCGACCAGTGCTAGGGCATTCGGCGGTCGCCATTATCGAGTGCCCTTCTCGTTTCCCGATTTATAATCGCAGGGCTTCACGCATTTACTAGCACTCTCGCCGAATTTTGCGTGATACCAGCAATTCGGATATTTCCTGTAACTGGATGCGGATCTTCGTGAGCTGGAACGATTGCGGGATTTGCTAGAAGAGCGGGCCGTCGATCTTGATTGCCTTTTATTGAGCTGCAGTTTGACAGCTTTCATATCCTTTGACAGCTCGTTCACTTGACGGAGGAGCTCGTTGAACTGTGTGTCAGAAGTTGCAGACGTAGAAGCTACCTGATGTCTGGGCACGACATCGTAGACACGGTCAGCCAAATCTGTCAAGACGTCGAGTGACTCTGTAGTTTGCGAAGCGACGATCGATTGGATGTTGGTAGGTAGGCGGCCTAACCATACTGAGAGCATGAAATCGTCTGGCACATTCGGACCTGCTAGGTGTTGCAAATGGCGGAGAAATTGAGAGGGTTTGCGGTCGCCTAGTTCCTCTCGATCCAGAAGCTGCATCACTCTCTGTTGCTTGGTTGCCGACAATCTCTTGATCAATTCGGTCTTCAATTTTGCGTATTTATCAGTAGCGGGTGGGTTAATAATAACGTCTTCCACCACAGCCGCAAATTGTGAGTCGAGCTGTGCCACCACATAATAAAATTTGGTCGCATCTGCCGTAATATTTGAAATAGCAAATTGGCTTTCCATCTGGGCGAACCAAATCGCTGGTTTTTCAGGCCAGAAAACCGGTACTCTAACGCCGACTCGACAAACATCCGATAATATTGGATCGGACTGGCCGCCGCCATCTTTACTCGATCCGGGTGTGGCTTTATTCTCACTCATTTTTCGTGTTTGCAGGGGTCACCAGTTTAGCTATGTTGCAGAAGCGGTGCTGAGTAGGTGTTATAAACTTGCCTTTTATAGCGTAGGTTCGTGCAGGCTGAAGAAGGCGAGAAATAAGCACTTCAAATCCAGTAAACACGGTATAATGTTCATAAGCACAATCAACACACAAAGTTTAGAAGGGGTGAGAGTGGAAGGAAGCACGAAAACAGCGGAAGCAGTAGGCAGTCCAGAAAGCATTGATTTTTATAATTTGCATACGATAATTTGAACGTAAACACAGTGCCGGGCCAACAAGGCGCACAGGCTTCGCGTTACAGGTGGCTTATCGACTAAACTGGGCAAGGCGCGGGCGCACGGCCCGCCGCATGGCCTTGAAGGACCGGTCGGGCGGTCCGGCGCCTCGCGTCATCGTCTACTAATAAAAATAATTGCACTGTCCGCTAAGAAAATATTATTTTTAGTACATTTAACATAATTTAAGATTTATTTCGTTATTTACTTACATGACATGCGACATATACTTTATAACATTTGATGTTATTTATATGGATGTATGTAGTAACACTTATATTATTATTATAGTACATTATTTATTTATGTAACGTAATTATGTAATATAACTGTATTATAATATGATATGATCTATATAAGTATGTATCTTATGTATCCTGTGTTATTATCAGTTACTTATGTATTATTTACGTATATTATTTGTATCATATATTTATGTAACTATTTAACTATGTATTAACATATTTATGTATTGTAAGCACAAAATAAGGGCCAAGGCCACAGGGGCAATATTCGAAGTCTTAAATAGGGATCTCCCTGTTCCCTATAAGATCGCTCACGCGTCAAGTTAAACTTTAAATCTAGCTGCCTAAAGTTCACGCGACGCGTCAGCTATCCTATAGGGAACAGGGAGATCCCTATTTAAAGACTTCGAATATAGCCCCTGACCTTATAAAAACTTGTTAACCGGGGGAAATTTATGCCGGCCGGAATCTGAGGTTAATTCGAGGCCAATCATTCACACGACTTGACTTAAGTGCCCTCTACTCAACTACTCAAGTACTCGTCGTTGGCGTCAAGAGCAAACGTTAATCATCACGTATTACCTACCATAAACCCATGGCGTCAATATTGTTAGGGATTTTTTTATGTCGATGGTATAGGCATACGAGCGCACAGCCCACCTGATGGTGGTCCCTGCGGCCCATGGACACCGAAATCCTTTGATCCCCCATTAAGAAACCATGTTAGAGGAAAACAATGACGTAGACATAGACATTTATTTCTCTTCAATATCAAATTACAGCATATTTTCCATGTCAAAATAAGAGAATTCCACATTGAGATCGTCAGAAAGAATACAATATAAAAATAAAATGAAAATCAAGAATAAAATGTACCACCGTTAGGATCGTCTTTCCATATCAAAATAAGAAAAAATTAAATTGTGAAATTTTATGAAATTTGAAAAAGAGTTTCGACGCCAACGATGATTTAAATGACACTAACACATGAGAAAAAAAAACTGGCTAGGAGTTGTCCCATACTTACTTATTGTTTCGTTAACTAAGGGCAGGACAAACTGTCCATTCATAATTTTTCGAAAATTTTTGACAGAAGTATCGTGCATCTAGCGATAAAGGGATCAACTGAATAATGGTTCAAAACAGTTATGACTTTTTTTATTGACGAAAACAATTCCCGGACTCGTGTTATAATTAAATAAATATCTTGGGACATTTCACACAAATTGACCGAGCCCCAAAGCTTGTACTATGGGTGCTAGACAACGATATAAATACTTATATAGAGAAATACATACGTACATATATAAATACTAAACATCCATGACTCGAGTACAAACATTTCTGCTCATCACACAAAGTTTGCCCCGAGCGGGATTCGAACCAGTGACAGTCGACACGGTGGGCAGGGTCACTATCATCTGAGCCAAACCTGTCCTCCTGTATTGTGTAATTTTTCGACTTACTTTTCCTGATATATCATTTGCGCCCCATATTATGTTTCGCTGGCTGTTTCCCCACACTCGATCTAACGCTTAATAGAAAGATAAGATCGCGTCCTAAATAAATAACGTCTCTAGAGACTAAGGCAGCCCTTAATTTATAGCTGACGCGAAACTAGGCTTCTATACAATACAAGTTTCCATATGAAATGATTTCATGAAATAAAATGTGTAGTTTAATGATGTTAGTCATCAATAAATCTATGTCTACGTGTTTTTTTTTTTTCGTCTCCTTTTTTATAATTTTTTCCTAGATTTGTGATATCTGATACCTGCATTAAATATTTTCTTTAATATATATTACTAGCCGTTTTCCCGCGACTTCGTCACGTGTAGACTTAGTATCTGCGTACCCGACGATACCTACTATACATTTAGATGGTTATAGTTATAGAAGTATTGAAAAACTGGTTTGAAAATGTAGTGTAAGAAAATGTAAACTTTTATGTAAATAAAATAATAATAATAATTATTATTATTTAACCCTTTTTCTCATAGAGGTAAGTTCAGTTAATTATGAACCGTACTTTGTCACGCCGAAGTTTTCCTAT